>CM039137.1:31328220-31551150 GCA_022036555.1 Microstegium vimineum | reverse complement strand
CGATATGTAACATAACTAGTGGTAGGTAGGTAGTTTTTTTACCCAAAAGTAAATGAAAGTAAGGGGAGAGGTGATTTAGATTTGTATGAGCAATAACATATATCCTTTGGTTAGCATTTAGCTTTCAAAAAAATCAAAATCATGTTAAGAAGGCCAACTAAAAAGGACCTGAACCACAACTAAAGGAACCTATCAAAAACTTAGACCACAAGCTCGCTGAAAGGTGAGTAGTAGAGAACAAGCACGAGTGCACGACATGGTGGCATAGTGGGCTCCTCCTGGGCGAGCAAGTTGCCAATTCGATCGACCCGGGTCTGTTTCCCTTACGCAAAGGGGAAGGGACGGCACGGAACGCCACGGCGGTGGGCGGTGGCTCATCATCATTTCGCGCTGGCCGGCGTGGGCAAAGCAACGGATGGGTGGGAAGTGGGATGCCTATGCTTGCCGCGCGCGGCGAGGGTACGTACGGTGCGCGCACCCACGCGACCCTTGTCGGCCCATTTGCCCGAAACGTTGGTCCGGTTCCAGCGCCCCGCCCGCTGCCGCGTTGCCGTCGACGTCTGGCTCCTGCCGCCCGCACCGCTCGGCGCCCGCCGTCCGCCTGCCAAGCCGTGGCCGACTGACCGAGCCTTGTCACGTGTAAACGGACTCCTCCTCGCTTCGATCCGTCGCGGGGCCCAGGGATGGCCGAAGCATGCAGACGTTGGTCGACCGCGTCCTTTTATTTTTATTTTCTGCACACTGCACTCATGAACAGCATGTCGGCTGCCAGTCCGCGGAAGCGGCTCCAGGACGGTGATTCCGAGCTTCCGATCGGTCAACATTTTTCCAGGAGGCGTTAACAATTCCCCCTCTGCTAGACTGAAACCGACTGTTCCACCCGTCAACATAGGCTAGTTGCCGTAGACGTAGTGCTTGTGTTTTCCGCTTGTTGATTGTTTGGTGCAGAGAGTTTGGTTTAGTTTAGCTATTGGTAATACCATTTGCCATGTCAGTGCTCATGTAGTCATGTGGGCTTAGCATATTTGTGCTGTTGTTTGTGGACCTTTTTGAGATAGGGACACCAATTCTTTCCTGATGACCATTTCGGCATGTGTTTGCAGTGAACGAACACAGTAGCGGAACTTTTTGTTAAACCTGTTTTTTTTTCCTTTCTAAACTTCTCTTTCCATCCTCTTTTTTACTCAATAAATAAACTGCTCTTATACACTCTGTATCATGTGTATGATTTGGATTCATGATTTCGTGTATATAACCTAGATTCATGACCTTTACTTCTAATCAAATCTTGATCCGTACATCTAAAAAAACTAAAATTATCATCTATCTATCGATAACAAATTTGGATTCCTACTCACATGTTCGGTTTCGATACAAATCATAATTCACTTGAAGCTCACATATCCCCGTCCTATCCCGTTCTCATACGAAGACATGATTCACATGTCCACGTCACATATGAAGCCCTCAAAGCTCTATGTTCGCTTCTGATCACTGAGGTTCAATTTTTAAAAATATGATCCCAACATATATCTCGTTTATGTATATAAGTAGAGTAGACTCAAGATACATAATCCAATTACGTATCCCGTATACAATTTGAATTTATGACCTCATATCATAACCAAAATTCATGAACTATATTTATATTGTACATATAAGTTTAAACAACTCACATTCAGATGATCTCCCTTCGTCTCTAAAATAATGCAATTCTAAAATAGCGTCATGGTTTTCTATATCAAGTTTGGTCAATACATAAATAAAAAGGTATAAATATTTTTAATATTAAATAAACATCATTATGAAATATATTTTATAATAAATTAATTTGAAATAATAATTGTGAATATTATTTACTATAAGTCTATCAAACGTGAAACATTTTAATTGGTATGCATATAATATTTATATATTTTTTTATACAATGACAATACTTTCTAAGTATCTAATAATGTCATTTTGGATAAGATTTAAGTTAAATATTAGAAATATAAATTATAAATAATTTTTAAGTTATTGAATTCGGAAAAATAAAATTATACTAATAGATTTGTCTTGAAAAATAATTTTATAAATATATATATATTGTATTTTAATAAATATTTTTTTTAAAAAAAATAAGCCGTTAAAGTTGCGGTTTGATGGACGTAGGTATACTCGTTTCAAAACGCTCCGTGCAATGTGAATGCTATGGCAATCTTGCCCCCACATGACCCATCTCCATAAATAGGCTATCCACTGGGTAGCAGAGCAGAGAACGCAGGAAGAGGCAGAGCAGGCACCCCTACCAGTCAACCACCGCTTCCTTCTTCTCCCCCGCACCGCTCGCCCAGTCGCCCCCTCCCTGATTCCCATCTTCCCCGAGCTCCACAACTCACGTCTATAAATAAGGCGCCCGCGGTGCCCATCAATTCGCGTCACCGCGTCCCGATAGCGCGAATCATTCCGCGCGACGCAAAACCCTAGCGCCATCCACCGATCCCTGTCATGGCGGCCACCAACAGCCAGGCGAGCCTCCTCCTGCAGAAGCAGCTCAGAGGTGCGGCCCGACGGAGTTCCCGTGCATCTGTTTCCGCTCGATTTCCCCACTCCTTGTTTGGCTGATTGACTTTGGATTGGTTTGGGGGTATGGTGATTGGCGCAGATCTCGCGAAGCACCCGGTGGATGGGTTCTCGGCTGGGCTGGTCGACGACAGTAACGTCTTCGAGTGGCAGGTCACCATCATCGGACCGCCTGAGACCCTATAGTGAGTCAGATCCTCTCCATTTCAAGCGTGCTTCCATGTCTTGTCGAGATGAATTACTTGTTTGTTGTGTCGGTGCCATGGTGTTTGTGTGTTACTGTGGCCGGAAACAGCGATTGAAAATCTTACTATATGGGATTGGTTTCTGGTGGAGGCTGGTGCGGGGCGGATTTTTCTTTGCTTCTTGATTGTTGTAGCGGGTAGCATACTCCTAGTAGTACATCGACTTTGCGACATGTCTGGTGCCCAGTTCCATCCAGTTTGTTTGGTTCTAGGTGCGTGGGCTGCTCTGTTAATCTGCTAATTGTTCTGTTTTTTTTTAAATGATCGTAGCTGTATCAGTATTTAGAATCGGGGTATTCAAGTGCTTATCAGGGCCTAGCGAATTGTTAATCAGTTCAGGGATAAACTGTGTATGCTCTGAATTGGGGTTTGTATTGAATCATGGGGTAAAATAGGCTACATAGGCATGCTGCTGATGACTGTCTCAAATCTCGTGGTTGTTTAGAATAGGTTCTGCATTATGTTAGGTAATGGGACTGTATGTTTGTAGCAGATAGTTACGACAATTTATCGTTTCTGTAATTTAATATTGAATGAATTTGTGCTACTTGAGACTTGACCCAAGTAGAGTCACCTTAATTTTGTTAACCTGTTTGGTGTATGAGCAGAATTTTAATAGCATACACTGTCTTTCTGCCCAGGTTTGAAATTTGATTGTAGGTAGAGATGAAATACATGAATCCTAATTCCTATGTGAATTCTTTTACTACTAATTACTGAAATACATTATGAACTAGAGTGGTCACTGGATGCTGTAAATATGCTTTTTATTTTTTGGAGTTCTGCATACGCAAAAAACATCAGGGTCACTGATAATCTGATACTGATAAATTTGAAAGAACACTAGTGTTGGCAAATAAGTTCACTGTATATGCACATTTGTAAATGCCTGCTGTGTTTGATAGCTGTTATCTCATTCATAAAGGTGGGTTGGTTTGTATTCAGAGAGCAAGCAGCATACCAGGAACTTTGAAAGTCGCTTGAATAGTCTGCCACTAGCTGAAGTGTGGCAAGTAGTAAAGAACGACAACAAAGCCTTGCAGTCCCAATCAAGTTGGGGTAGGCTAGCGTTGACACCCAACATGAGCCCCTAGTCACGGTTCAGGCACGTCAATAACTGTTTTCCAATCACTCCTATTCAAACTGTGACAAGTAGCAAAGCAACATGGTTTTTTGTGTGGTACATTAACTACATAATTAGTAGTAGTGTGCCTCTGTTTTTTTATCTGTCAATTTGGTTACATTTTATGAAGAAAATTCAGTTCTTATTGATAGCAACTCAGGTTTAAAAGGTACCATGATTATTATAAAATGTCTCTTAGTACAACCTAGATGCATGAAAAGTTGGACTGACACCAAATAAACATGAAGGTTACACTGGAAATGTTATTATGAAGTATGTTCTCTGATGTTGCAATAAGAACTGAATAAACAAGTCTTGTCTGCAAGGAAAGTGTTGGGGGTGGTACTGCTGAAATGTTGCAAAGTAAACAGAGTACTGCAAGGAAAGTTGAAGTGGAACCTAAAAAATATCCTAAGGAGTTTGGTTGTGTGTGATCAATGTATTTTTGACTTCAATGCATTCCTCGATATTTTATTGGCTTCAAAGAGATGTTTACCAGTGCCGGTCTTGTCAATTGCCTGGATACTCCAATTGATCAGTAATCAATCTGTAAGTAAACATGTGTCTAAGTTCTGAATGAAACAAGTCAGCTAACACTGTCTGAACTACTAACAGACCTTAAACACAATAGTACTGGCGATTTTCTGTCCTTGTATTTGTCTTGAAGCATTGCATTCATGCAGTCATGTACATAGTATATTTTATTATCTTCTGAGCAACACACTAATATTAACCTTTACTTTGCAGTGATGGAGGGTACTTCAATGCAATAATGAGCTTCCCGCAAAATTACCCAAACAGCCCGCCATCAGTCAGATTTACCTCTGAAATGTGGCATCCAAATGGTCAGCTTTTTATTAGTGAAAAATCGTATTTATTTACTTGATCTGCAGTTATGTTTTCTGACATCATGCATAATATTTGGGGAAATGCCAGTTTATCCGGATGGGCGGGTGTGTATCTCTATTCTTCATCCACCTGGTGAAGATCCAAACGGTTATGAGCTCGCAAGTGAGCGTTGGACACCTGTGCACACAGTACGGCTTCGTATACTATGTTTACATACTTTTTTTCTATTTTGTCTTCTGTTCTTCACTACGAATCCCTTATTATATTACCGAAATTTACTGGGATACATCATCAAAATAATATCCAGAAGTTCACTGGTAGATCTGTAATCATGAATGTGGTTGGTTGCCAGTGAATCATATAGCCTGATACAGTGCTTCCCCACAACTAGGCAATTAGGAATCTTGAGGAACTTAAGGTAGAACAGTGAATTCCTGATTTTTTGGACTCATCATCAGGTCTTGAAGAGTTTGTTATATTTGCCTAGCTTCCACTAGAAAGATAGAGAACGTTCTGTTTTGGTCTCAAGGTAGAATAATAAACAGAAGACTTATTTCCTGAATAACTTTTGTATGCTATCACTAGTTATTAAGTTGATGATTGTTATCCATTTGCAGGTTGAAAGCATAGTTCTGAGCATTATATCAATGCTCTCTAGTCCAAATGATGAGTCTCCAGCAAACATTGAGTCAGCTGTAAGTTCACCTATCAATTTATTTGTTGCTTTGCGCAAAAAACAAACAGTTTACTTTATACTGATTTGCTTTACTGGACCGACCTTGTGGGCTGCTATAATATTAAATACTTCATGTTTGTGTCCTGTTGTATTTGCCACCAATTCATAGCTGTAAAATGACAACAAGGTTTATTTGTGTTATGACAAGATAACATGCTAGTATTAAAGAAGAAATCAGTGCTGAGTTGTCTCAAACACAGTGTCTTAATGTCATCATTGCTGTGCCCAAACAAATTTTGATTTAATGTTCAGCATTGAAAATTGAGTTCGAGAGTTCTCAAACAACTTGTGTTACTCTCCTGAAATGTCATGAATTTATTATTTGCATAATTCTGTTGGACATCTCATGCATCGATGCATCAGCACTTTCATCCAGATATCCTTGTATTGTTAATAAGGTCAGGAACAAGTGCCAGCCCTGAGTTGCGTGAAGATTTTCTGTCACGACAATGTTGCAAAACGTGTCTCCTTGTTTCTGAAAACCAGTTATGTCTCGTGCAGAAAGAATGGAGGGAGAAGAGGGAGGATTTCAAGAAAAAGGTTAGGCGCATTGTGCGGAAATCACAGGAAATGTTCTGAAGAAAATGGAGTGCTGGGGAAGTTAACCTCAAAATGCATTGGGAAGTGCTGCAAGATTTTGCTGTCAACCTCAAAATGCTCATCTGATACCAGCATCTTGTGTATTTTCCATTTAACGTCTGTTCATTGGTGATAGTTGCCACCAGAAATGCATTGGGAAGTGGTCTGTTCTGTTTGTATCGAGGGCTCTACTAATGTTTGACAAACCTGAAGTGCTACCAGTTATCATAACTTTGGTGGTGAACCTGGTATAAGCAGGCGCCATTCATGTCAGCTAATCGTTGAGAAAACATGTCAGTGAAATCGTGCATTTGTTAGTGTAATGAGGCAGTTCCTTGTTCCATATTATTACTTCTTAACTGTCTATACGGTGTCTTGAATGCATGGAATGTCTTGATTTTTACCTGTTTTCCTTGTGTCTAACTGTCTAAGCCTGGTTTGCAATAATGGGAAACACGAATTTCTCAGTCAACAGAACCCTATGGCACAACTTTTATAAACCAAAGTTTGCAGTGCATTTTGCGTGAGTAACGGACGAAATTATTGAACACATATATACTATAGAACTATTAGCACAGTATGAATGGCAAGGCTCGTGTAAACTTACATATAAAAATTCAATTGAGCGGTCAACTGTGTTTAATGTAACAATTTGATGCTGCTGCTTCTGTTTCTATCCAATCACAAGAACAAAACCGAATCACACTGTTGCACCGAGTATCAACAGTATCAGCATTTGATGAAACGAACAATAGGCCACTGTCAACGTACGTAGCATTTTCTATTATTGAATGGTTACATCTTGCATAATCCATTAAAACTAACACCAGTAAGCACTAATTGCAACTTACAAACCAGACAGCATGTTACAATTGTCAAAAGGAATTTAAGCTATGAACTAATATCATGCAAGACAGCATTTACATACAAGTGCAGGCCCATAAAACGTCAGCACTGCAACAGTTCTGCACTCCGTTACAAACTTACAACTCTCACTGAAGGCAGCTGGCCTAATGGGACCACTGTTTTTCACAAGCAGGAGTGTGGCAGTTGATGCCAAAACGTCACTTTCTGCCGGGGAAAAAATAAACAGAAACAGCAAGAAAAATAAATGAATATATTTGATCATAGTGGTTTCTGCCGGGGAAAAATAAACAGAAACAGCAAGAAAAATAAATGAATATATTTGATCATAGTGGGATTTGAACCCACGACCTTTAGATTCGGAATCTAACGCGATATCCGCTTCGCTATATGACCATGTTTGTCTTCCACACATTGACAAAATCTGAAATGGCAAAGGTATCAGAATTCACATGCTAGCCAAGAAACATGGCTAAGGATTAGTGTCATTCAAAGGCTTAAATGAAATGTTTTGATATGCATATACTGCAAATATGGTGGTCCTTAGTTATCTCACAGGAAATAAAGCATAGATGGCAGATATGAATTTCCCAGTTGGCCAACAGGTTTTTGAAATCTTTCTAGTATGTTCCTACAATAGAGTAGATAAATAATACTACCTCGCCTCTATTTTAGTTTGTTACGAGTCAAACTTTGACTGTTTATAAAAAAATACACAAACATCTATAAGATCAAATATGTCTTAACAGTGCATTCATTTAGTGTTATACATGTTTATATTGTTTTCTATGAACTTTAAGGTTTAAGAACTTGACTTAGTACAAAACTAAAATGAACTAAAATTTGAAGAAGAAAAAAAGAAGTACATACACAATAAAATGATCCTAAATATGCAGCATATACAAGATAACACCCAGAATCTTACTGCAACATCCAGTGAATGCTAGAAGCAGCCATACCAATACCAATATGAGGTACAACTTTGTTCCTGCGATGAGGGTGAGCCAGTCAACCAACAAAGGCAGGCACAAACAGGCAGCTCAGCATTCCGAATCACCTAGTAGCCTAGCAGTAGAAGGGAAATTTGCTCTTTTGCCAATTTGTCGAGGGGATCCATTTGCCAGTACTAGGGGGGTGTTTGGATCCTTTGACAAATGGCAAATGGCAAATGACAAATGAATTTGGCAAATCTTTTGCCACTTGAGGGTGTTTGGATCCCTTGGCAAATGGCAAATGGAAAATAGCAAATGACACATACAAAGACAATTGTACCCCTAATAATTACACTTATTCACATGTCATGTATAAGAGGGAGGGGGTATGAGTAGAAGGATTTTCTATTTGCCTTTATTTGCCACTTCAAAGTGGCAAATGGCAAATGACAAATTTTTACTCTTTTGCCATTTTTTGGCTTATGTTTGGATCCATTTGCCAAAAAGTAGCAATTCTTTTGCTCTTTTGCCAATTTAATAATTTGCCAAGGGATCAAACACCCCCTAAATATGTCAGATATGCACTGCAAATGGGAGGTGCCGTGCCAACTTTCCTATCTGGTGAAAACAAAGTGAGGTGACAGCCATAGCGGTGCAGCCGGGACCGTACGACTAAACGTGACGTTCAATTAGCATTCATAATCATCCGAAATCGAAATCCCAAATCTTTAACGATGCCTCCTAATCTGACACTAGCGTATCTGCAGTCCGCGACGACTCCGCGTCTAAGCCAAGCCAGATCTGCAGAAGGGGATCCCCTGTGGTGGGCCGATGGATTCAACAAGCCAGGAAAGATCGGATCACCGCCGAAGACAACAGATCGTTGCAGATGAGATCCGAGGATTGGTGTAGACGTCGGTGTAAGCCGCAGGGATGATAGGACGAGATGGGGGAGAAAAGAGAAACAAAGTCTGAAAGGATCGTACCAAGTGAGCTGGCGAGCTGCAAAGCCGGCGAAGAGAAGAACGCCTAAGGCGTGCTGCTTGGGTGCGCTTGACCGGTTGAGCACCGGACCGCCGGTGCGCTTGACCATCTCGTCGATCCCGGTTGCCTGTCGCCGTTTGGGGTGAAGCAGCCGCCATCTGCCCCGGAGCGAAGCGAGTCAAACGAAGTTGGTGCCTGCTGCCTGGTGGGTCGTGGCCCGTGGGTTATTCGGCGATTGGGCCGGTGTCTGTCGGGTGGGGTACTGGGGTACACCCGTTGACCCCGTCTGCGCTAGTTCGAGGACTCGTTTTCTTCGCAAAAAATAAAAAATAAAAAATATATCAAGACTCGTTAAGTTTATTTCAAAATTTTACGAGATTTCTCGTTACATCGAATCTTTAGACGCATTCATAGATCATTAAATATAGATTAAAAAAATAATTATATAATTTATCTGTAATTTGAGAGATGAATCTTTTAATCCTAGTTACTCTACAAATGAAAGTGCTACAATATCATTTTTTAAAAATCTTTTTCATCTAAACAGAGCCCTCAGTCAAAATTGGTTTTAGTAAACATGTCTCTACGTGCCAACGAAAACCAATACCTATAGAAATCAGATATCATTGTTAGTTGTGAGCTATTCTAGCTCTCACTACAGATCATAAGTAGCTTATGTTATCTACGAGATACAGTACATACTACATGAGTGCTGTTTGGAAGTATAAAATGGAAAAAAGATAGGACTGAAGAACTTTCCGCCGTCCGGGTAGTTAGGCTAGGTGAACAAAAAATATAGATGTGATTTTGCCTCTTTAATATTAAATATTATATTAAGTATATATAAATAGTTTTGTTCGGCTCATGGATTATGCGGCTCATAAATTCACTTATGTTGTTTTGTTATGAGAGAAAAACATTGTACCATAGTTGATAAGTCGGTATGATAAGTTCAAGCGAACAACCGAGTGTAAAAGAATGATAAATATATGGTCAAATCACCCAACTAAGATGGGTTATCCTCCACAACTGACACTCTCTCGCTCTCTAGGGTGATTGTAAAAGGATTCATCGAGTCCATGTTGAATAGAAATCTTTCCGGTTCTCGCTCCAGACAACTAAAATTACTAACCCGAGCTTGTTGTCCACTCATGTCTCTTCAGGCACTTGATGTCACTCATGTTTCCTCAATGTTTCACAACATCTCTCAATTTTACTCAATGTCCCTTAACATTCTTCTAAGTTACTCTACAACACTTAACACCTCTCATGGTCGGATCGTCTCTTAAAGTCACCTTATTGCAAATGCAATTTTCCAAATTGAGATTAAAATGCATATGATGCTTATAAAAATGACCATGGGCGTGTTTGTTTCCGCTTATAATCGTAATCGAGGTGAAAAGAATCGAGAATCCCACCCAAACACACTAGCTTATTTCAGATTGTGTAACAATCGGGGAGACGAAAACAATCCAAAATGAACTACGACTCGCGTTTTGCGAACCGCGAGCCAGGGGCCGCGTTTCCCCCGCCGCGGCTGCTTTTCCGCTAGATGCCCCTCCTCTCCCCTCGTCTCTGTTCCCACATCCGGCCTCCCGCCCCCTCCATTGGCGCGCCGCCAGCGTCCGCCTCTCCCTCGGTGCACCTCGAGCGCTCGACGTCGCCATGCACTTCCTCCCCTACGCGAGTTCCTCCGCCGCTGCCCGGTTAGAGGCGACCTGCTGCTCCTCCACCGCTGTCTAGGTCGGCGCTCCTCCTTCCCGCTCCCTTCTTTCTCCCCTTCCTCTCGCGTGTCCTTCGACATCCTGCTCTCGCTCCCCTCCGACGGCTAGCTAGCGCTCTCTCCCTCGCTCCCGGTCCCCTCCGATCCGTCGCTACCGCTCCGACGGTGAGAAACAAGATGGCCGAGTAAGTCAAGGGCAGACATGTCCTTTCATCTCTTGATTCCTACATAATCAGAATTGCCAAACGTGTTTGATTTTTTCCATTGAGATTTTTTCAACATCAGCTTATAAGAAAATCTTGATTAGATTATAAACGATTCTGGTATAAGCGGTCCCAAACGCGGCACATGTTACAACCGGGTCGTGACAAATTGGTTCTTAAAGATTAGCACAAACAACTGCAACATCTTAACCCCACACTATTTAGATGTCAGTGACCTAGTGCAACGTACATTTTCCTTAAATCTTCTCGAAGGACAACTACCCAGAGTAATTCTAATTTGTGAAATTTGCAACTAAGAATGTGAAACATTTATATTATATCCTTCATCATCTGCAACACACAATGTTTGCACGAGGCGAGGATGATCATTCTAACGTGCAGGATGTGACCTAGAATTGGTGCCTGGCAACCTCACATAGCGTGACATCTACCCTCCTCACAACTAAAATTGGAGATCAAGATTGTTAGGATGCGAATTCAGACCTTGGAATCTCAAAACATGATGTCATAGAGAATTGGTGCAAGATGCAGTTAAAGGTGGTTGCTCCTTTGAACTTCAGCTTGCTCCGTGGGCCTTAGGAAGTGATTCACCGAAAAAGTTTCAATTTTATTTGTTGAGTTTAACCACAACACTAAAATCTAATAATGTAATCAAGATTCAAGAACCCAATTAAATTTTCAGAAGCATTGTTATATGTTCCCATTATCTTATACAAAATCAATATAATATGACATAATCTAATTTAACAATTGTATCCGACCAAGCTGCTCGGGATGCGATCATTTTTTACGCGACTGAGGGCACGTTTGGATGTCTTGCCAATGCTTGTTTTGCCTGGCTATGCTAGAAATATGATGTTTGATTGGTCTACCTTCTGTTGACAACCGTTTTTCGGCATGTGTCAAATGAGCTAAGATTTGCATTGATCGTAGCCGTTTTCTATCGGCATCGGAAGGTCATCGGTCAATGTTACCGATGAGAGTGAATGCTGCGAAAGGATAAGTTTGTTGCCGATGGAAGCTAGACGATTCTTGCCGATAGGAGTTAATTGGTAAAGACAAGTTACCAGTGGAGGTGAAGAGTTGCCGATTGGAAGGTATTACCGATAAGGAGATGATGCCGATGAGCACAGGGTCACATGGCGGTTGACATCAGCAGGGGATTGCCGATGGCAATTGAAGGAAGTTGCGAATTGAAGAGTCTGCCGATGAAAAGTTTCATCAAAGAGAAGACATAAGGAAACTGGTGATCTCATACCAGTATTGTTATAGAAGTTTGAGTCCGACTCTTGCATGAGTCATTTATTTCCTTAAAAATAGAAGTATTTGTTTAGGAAAGATATGAGTCGTGTCTGTCTACAACTCCTTTTGCTGGGGTATAAATATGTACCTAGGGGTCGTGGAACATACAATCAATCATATATCAAACAAATCAATTACTCTTATTTACTTTTATAGTAATTTACCCTTTTATTGCATTATCCTTAGTTTATCTATGAGTTCTTTAAGCTTCGACGGACTGCATCTCTTTGATCTCCGTCAAACCCTTGCAAGTTCCGCGTTGGAGTAATCTGAGCCTTGACATCCGGGCGCATCGCTGTTGTCTCGTTCAGCTCTGCTCTAGTTATCCTGATCAAGTCTGAGTCTTGACATCCGGGCGTATCGCCGTTGTCTTGTTTGGATCTTGTTCTAGTTATCATCCTTGTCGATTAACTGGTCAAATCGACTAGCACACCTTTGGATATCGAATTCGGGTATAAGCCCGAGGTGTTCGCAGATCTTGACGTTTTTTGTGTCAACACCTTCTTTCTTGGTTTTTGTGCTGTCAAGCTAAGGATTTTATGTTGCGGCCAGGTGAGCGGTGAACCAAAACAACTCTCCTATAGTGGCAAGGCTCGGCTAGGTAAGGGCCTGCTTGGTTGTGGTGGAGGCTTGCCTCGCCTCTCCTCGCTGCGCTCAGCTCGAGCAACGAGGAGCTTGCCCGAGTAGGCGAGCCGTTTTGGCTCTCCCATGCCAGAAAGCTAAACCTTGCCCATATAGTTCTCGAGACGCTCCGACAAAAGAACCAAACATGCTATCTTGCTCGCTGTTCTCGCTGGGCAAGGCATAAGGGCAGGTACAATGATCGGCGTAACGACCAACAGGTCAGCAGCAATGGAGCGGGCTATGAAGGAGTACAAGTAATTGTATCTGAAGTCCTTCAGCCTAAGCAGGAGCGGCGAAGCCATCCAGAAGCAAGATTCGCCGTTGCCGCGGCAGGTCACGTTTGATGCCAATCCTGATAAGTTGCAAGAGATGGTTAATTATGCGTTAAATCAAGCATTAATTAGCCACTCGAATGTGTTGTCCAATACTGTGTACAATGTTGTTATGCAATCTTTCAAAGAAGGACAAGCACCTCAGTATGTTGGTCCGGCGTATCATCAGCCTGGATCGACATCTATAAACCCTTCGGCAGCTCCAATGACGTCTTCTACTCCTGTGGATCCGTCTGCCGATGTGGCTACACCGCCAAGGCCAAGTCCTAAAAGCGTCACCAAGGTTAGTGCAAATCCAGTGGCATCGGCAATGTCGGGACCTGCTATCCAGAATCATCCAGCTCCCGTCAACTGGTGGGGATGCGGTATGCCTCCAAATCCATCTGCTGGTTCCAGTCTGGTGCAGGGAGATAGTTCAGCTTGGAAGGGCTCCACGGCATCGGTAATGCAATCACAGCCGATGGTTCCTATGATTCATTACTCTACGTCTTCTCCAACTGTGCAAATACCATTAGATCTCTAGGTGGTGATTCCTAAAGTACCTCTGATGCCATCATCGGCAAATGCTATGCCGATGCAACAAAGCATAGCAACTAGGAGTCAACCTATGCTGGTAAATCCTCAAGCGGGAGTACTAACACATCAAGGTAACCAATTTGTTGATTACTCCAAGGTGCAGGAGCAGCAGGCGCTGGTTAACTATCAGCCATCGGTAAGTCACATGTCGATGATTTGTAATCCTGGATGGACCAATCAGCCGCCAGTTCAACAGCCTAGCGTACTAATGTATCATTATGGAAGTCCAACAAACACTCAGAGTGGAGCATCGGTACAGCAACCGATGAATATGATGCCACAACATTACCCTAGTGAGTGTGCGAAGTTATCCACTGGTGAGTCAGCCGATGCATAACATCCAGATGACTGGTGCTGCGCCCATGCCAACTACTCCGAATCATCTTTTACCAAGACCTGAAGGGGCGCATCAGCCGGCTCCACCAGTCAACAATCAGCCAATGAGTCGGCAAGAGCAGGATGCATATTGGACCGATAAGATTGCCAAAGTGATGAAAGAACAATTCGGTATTAAATCCAAGGTCAATACATACTCTTATCGGACGCCATAACCTCCGGCATATGACTTAATTCATCTCCCAAATTGGTACAAGGTGCCTGATTTTACCAAATTCTCTGGTCAAGATGACACGTCAACAATGGAGCACATCAACCGTTTCATTATCCAGTGTGGAGAAGCTGCCAGCAGAGAAGAGCTAAGGGTGAGATTGTTCTCATCATCACTGTCTGGATCGGCATTCACGTGGTTCATTTCACTGCCTCCGAACTCTATAATCACATGGGCCATTCTGGAAAGGCAGTTTCATAAATACTTCTTCGCTGGCGTGCATGAGAAGAAGCTTACTGATTTAGTCAAGCTGAGGCAGCGTAATGATGAATCGGTGGAAAACTTTGTTCAGAGGTTGTGAGACATAAAGAACAAGTTCTACAGCCTGGTACTTGATGATCGGCAACTGGCGGATTTGGCTTTCCAAGGACTACTGCCGCATATCAAAGATAAGTATGCGTCTCAAGAATTTGAAAGCCTAAGTCATTTGGTGCAGAGGATTGCCGATCAAGATGTTAAAACTTTTGAGCCCAGGAAGACTTGGAATAAGAAGGTGGCCTTCATCGGGCAAGAAGAGGATTCTGGGTCAGATGAAGAGCTGAGCATTGGCGCTGCTGAATGGGTTAAGGACAAGAAGTCGGTATCCTGTCCGTTTGGACAGAAGGAAGCTGAGAGGTTCACCTTTGACGTTACCAAGGCCGATAGGATGTTTGACCTATTGCTTCAAGAAGGGCGGATCAAGCTGGCGCCTAACCAGGTAATTCCATCGGCCGAAGAGCTCAGAAGGATCAGATATTGCAAGTGGCACAATGCAACTTCACACAGCACCAATGATTGCAAAGTCTTTAGGCAGCAGTTGCAATTAGAAATTGAATCTGGGCGAATCACGTTTGGAAATACTAAAGCCCAGAAGCCGATGAAGATTGACCAACATACGTTTCCAAATAACATGGTGGAAACTACTGAAAAAACTAAAGTGTTAACATCGGAAGTTGCCAGGAAGAATGCATCGGTAGATCCAAACCATCAGGTAGCCGAGCGTGATGTGAAGAAATTTGTCGATGACAGAAAAGGCAAGAGAGTTGCCGATGAAAGCAGTAATGCCAAGAGGGCTCCTGGTGTTATAATCACGCATAGGCGGCCAAGACAAGATTATCGGCAATCGCAGGAAGGACGATGTCGGTGGCAGGAAGAAGAAAGGCACCAAGAGTGGCTTCGGCATAAAGATCATTGGAGGTGTCCCTTCTTCGTTCATTGCTGGGAAGAAGGTATTAAATTACCTACTACCAATAATTGCCCTGAATGCAATGGATATTATCCTGCCAATCGGTCAGAAAAGAAACCATGTTTTGATGATCGGGTATCAAGCCATCGCACGCCGATCAAAGAGAAGAAATCAGCGCATGATCGGCTGGGGCAAACTCAGCGCGCATGATAGACTTGGCAGGCGCGTTAGTCAGGGGAGCTTGAGGAGATGGTCAATGCAAGAGTACCCAATGAGGAGATATTCTCTAGAGATCCAAACATAAGGCGTGGTGCCGATACAAGCGGTGAAAAACAGTACCAGCCTGTTTGGAAAACTAAGTTTTCCTCAATAGTGCCCCAAAGGTCTGACGAAGACTCAGAAAAGAAGGATTCAGCGCGAACGCCAAGGAGATTTATGTGACAGTGAAAATCCTTCAAGGGAAAAGTCTCCAGTTAAGCAGTGGAGGCCAAAGCGCAAGGATAGGGATCCATCGGCAGAAATCAATATGGTCATCATATTGCCGATTGAATTCATGACACCTGTCGATGCAGAGAAAGAAGCTGCTGGGATGACACAGTTGGTGTTAGATCCGATGATAGTTGTCTTTGAGAAGCCTGCCGATGACGAAAGGCGACACTTAAGAGCTCTGTTCATCAAAGGTAAAGTAGATGGGCAGCCCGTGACGAAGATGCTGGTGGACGGTGGGGCATCAATCAATATAATGCCATATGTCATGTTCAGGAAACTTGGGAAAGGTGACCAAGACTTAGTCAAGAAGGACATGAAGCTTAAAGATTTTGAAGGCAATGTGTCGCCAGCTATGGGAGCCGTATGTGTTGAATTAACCATCGACAGTAAAACTTTGCCGACAACGTTTTTTGTGATCAGTGGCAAAAGCACCTACAACTTGCTCCTAGGAAGGGATTGGATCCATGCTAATTGTTGTATTCCTTCTACAATACACCAAAGCCTCGTGCAATGGGTTGGAGACAAGATTGAAATCGTCCGGAGTAAAACTCCGTCAATTGTTGCATCGACAAAATTGGAAACTTATGAGCAAACCATGTGCATATCAGGTGAAGCTTGGGACACGGAGTTCCTCAAAGTTACCGATTACCGTATTACACCAATCCAAGTAGTCGGTCCTGAAGAAGAGTTTTAATGGATCGATTCGCCGATGATGGAAAACTAGGGCAAGGGTTTACATCCGCCGATGATTTACTAGAGATAGACATCGGCGATGGTAGTAAGCCTAGGCCAACTTTCATTAGTGCCAAGTTAGATTCTCAATGTAAACAACAGTTGACTGATTTATTAAAGGAATACAAAGATTGTTTTACTTGGGATTATACAGAGATGCCTGGTTTGGACCGATCAATAGTTGAACATCGGTTACCTATTAAATCTAATTTCCGACCTTATCAGCAGCCAGCGCGCCGATGCAACCCTACTATTTTACCTGACATTAAAGCTGAAATTACAAAATCAATTGAAGCTAGATTTATTCGGCAATGTCGATATGCCGAATGGATTTCTAATGTGGTTCCTGTATATAAGAAAAATGGAAAACTTCGTGTTTGCATTGATTTCAGGAATCTCAATAAGGCTACGCCGATGGATGGTTATCCGATGCCCGTTGCCGATCTGCTGGTTGATGCTGCTGCTAGATATCAAATCATTAGCTTCATGGATGGTAATGCTGAATATAATCAGATATTCATGGCTGAAGAAGACATATCCAAGACTGCTTTTAGATGTCCAGGTCATGTCGGTTTATTTGAGTGGGTTGTCATGACTTTTGGTTTGAAGAATTCCGGTGCTACTTATCAGAGAGCAATGAATTTTATTTTTCATAAGTACATCGGCACGATAGTCGAAATCTATATTGATGATGTGGTAGTTAAATCTGGAAATTTTGAAAAGCATCTTACCGATTTGCGAAAAATCCGGAAATGCACAAGGGAGCATGGGTTGAAGATGAATCCTAACAAGTGTGCATTTGGTGTATCGGCAGGTCAGTTTCTGGGTTTTATGATGCATCAGAGAGGCATCGAGATCGACAGAAAATCTATTGATACAATTAATAGGGTGGTTGCCCCTACAAACAAGACTGAGTTGCAATCCTTGATCGGCAAGATTAATTTCATTAGAAGATTTATATCTAACTTATCTGGTAAGATTAAATCTTTTAGTCCGTTGTTAAAGCTGAAAGCCGATCAAGAGTTTACATGGAAAGAGGAACAACGGTTAGCCTTGGAGGAGATCAAGAAATATTTGGTAAACCCTCCAGTCTTGGTTCCACCTCAGCACGGGAAGCCTTTCAGGTTGTATTTGTCTGCCGATGATGGTGTTATCGGGTCAGCCTTAATCCAAAAATTTGAAGGGAAAGAACGTGTGATTTATTATTTAAGTAGAAGGCTGGTAGATGCTGAAGCCAGGTATTCGACCATAGAAAGATTATGTTATGCTTATATTTTCTTGCATAAAATTAAGGTATTATTTATTATCGGCTGAATGCACTGTTATCTGCAAAGATGATGTGGTTAAGTATATGTTGTCGATGCCAATACTAAGTGGGAGAATCGAAAGTGAATTCTAGCACTTTCAGAGTTTGATCTGAAGTATGAATCGGCTAAGGCAGTTAAGAGTCAGGTGATGGCCGATTTTGTTACTCAGCATTGCAATATGATAAGATCTGTAGAGATTGCTCCTTGGACTTTGTTCTTTGATGGGTCTACATGCAAGGAAGGGGTAGGTATCGACATTGTTTTAATTTCACCCCGTGGATAGAAATATGAAATTTCACTGCCGATTGTTGCTACCTCAACAAACAATCAAGCTGAGTACCAGGCTCTGCTAAAGGGGTTGGAATTACTCAGGGAGGTACGTGTCGATGCTGTTGAAATCTTCGGTGATTCCATGTTAGTAATTAACCAATTGATTGGAACATATGAGTGCCGAAGTGAAGCTTTAATTGCAACCCATAAAAAGTGTTTACAGTTATTAAAAGAATTTAAAGAATACCGCCTTGAGCATATTCCTAGGTTGCATAATGAAGAGGCCAATCGGGTAGCACAGAATGCTTCAGGATATCAGCCGATTCAACAAGTCATGACATCGGTGATGGTTGCCGATGACTGGAGAGAAGAAATTGCCGATTACTCAAGAGATCCATCTAAGAAGGTTGAAAAGCGTCTAAGGTTTCAAGCTACCAATTATGTGCTCCTTGACGATGAATTGTATTATCGGACAATTGATGGAGTTTTGCTCAGATGCCTTAGTAGAGAAGAGTCAAAAGAGTTGATGGGCGAGATCCATGAAGGTGTGTGTGGAGCACATCAATCGGCATTCAAGATGAAGTGGATGATTAGGCGGAATGGATATTATTGGCCGACAATTCTTGAAGATTGCTTCAACTATTTTAAAGGGTGCCAGGATTGTCAGAAGTTTGGTAATGTAAAGAAGGCACCTGCATCGGCAATGAATCCTATAATCAAGCCTTGGCCGTTTAGAGAATGGGCTATTGATCTCATCGGCCAAATTTATCCACCGTCAAGCAAGGGGCATAAGTTTATACTCGTTGCTACTGATTACTTCACAAAATGGGTTGAGGCGATTCCTTTGAAGAAGGTGACATCGGCAAACATGGTAGATTTTGTAAAAGAACATATTGTTTACCGATTCGGTATTCCTCAAACTATTACTACCGATCAAGGAACCATGTTCACATCGGGAGAGTTTGATGAGTTTGCTGCTGGTATGGGGTTCAAGGTATTGAATTCTTCTCCTTATTATGCCCAAGCTAACGGTCAGGCTGAGGCGACTAATAAAGGAGTTATTAAGCTTATCAAACGCAAGATCGAAGAAAACCCTAGAAGGTGGCATATAGTGTTAAATGAAACCCTATGGTCGTATCGGATGGTGTGTCATGGTGCAACCAAAGTTTCGTCGTATCAGTTGGTCTATGGACATGATGTTATCCTGCCTTGGGAGGTTAAAACTGGTTCTAGGTGATTGTTTTCTCAAGATCAATTAACAGCCGATGAGTATGATACTCTTATGAAGGATGAGTTAGAAGACTTAGCAAGTCATCGGTTGAGGGCTTTGATCAGCATTGAAGAAAATAAGAAAAGAGTTGTCAGATGGTATGACAAGAAGGTAAAGGTGAAAGAATTTGCCGATGGTGATCTGGTGTGGAAATTGATTTTACCGATTGGGACTAAGAGTTCTAAGTTTGGAAAATGGTCTCCTAATTGGGAGGGTCCGTTTCGGATAAGTCAATCTGTTCATGGTAATGCTTATATTTTGGAAACCCTCAAAGGAGTTGTGTTTCCCAGAGCAATCAATGGTAAATACTTGAATAAATATTACCCTAGTATTTGGGTAGATGCATAGAATACCCGTTGGAATGCCGATGAAAGAAAAGTTGTATAAGACATCGGTAAAAAACGTGCTGACGTTATGTTACAAGCAAAATCAAGTATCGGTGTTATGCTTGTCGATACAATAGATTACAACAGATTATAGCAGGGATTGAATGGATGTTATCGCACGCAGGCGAATCTGATCTGCTTCTTCTATCTCCCTGGTGTCATCATCGGCAGACCCTTCGACTGACTTGATCTTTCTTTTCAGTAGAATAGCTTGCCGGGCGTTTGCATCTCTTTCTTGTTGCAGGGCTTTAACATCATCAGGCAGTTGAGCTTTCTTTTGGCTGGCCACATTCAGAGCTACATCGACTTTCTTTAGTTCAGCTAGCAATTCTCCCCTTTTTGCCGATAGGTGGGTGATTTCTTGCTCAAGATTAATGCCAGAAGCTTCTAAATGGCCGATGCCCTTGTGCTTCTCATCGGTAACTTGTTTGAACTTGAGCATTTCCTCTTCAAGCTTTGATTGAGCGTTTCTATCGGCAATACGGCGTGAGGCCCGTTGGTATTGGAGTTGTCGGCTCTCGAGGAATGCTGCTTGGAAGAGTATTTCTTCGATATCGGCAGGCAGATGACCTTGAATCTCCTTGAAAGCCACTTTCGCTGCAGAGGAATCTTGAACTAGGAGAGGTGTACTTTGTTGCAGTGAAAGTAGCAGTACTTTGAGCTTGGACTTGATGTCTGCCGATATAGGGCCTGGAGCTGGAACAGAGCTTTCTTCTTCATCTTCATCGGGAACGATGACGGCGAAAGAAAATAAGCTATCAGGGGAGTCTTGGGCCTGAAAAGGAGAAAGATTAGGGCTTGCCGATCATAAGTTTATGTTATGAATTTTATGACAGTCGGCTTACCATCTTGAAACGGATTTCTTGTCTCGGACTTGGGAAGGCAGCTGGCATAGCATTATCTTGAAGATCGGCAATGGTTGCCGATGAACTTGCCTCCGTGGGAGGAGCGGTTGGTGCTGGTGGTGCTATTTCTGGTGCTGTCTCTACTGTGGTGGTTGGCTCCTGTGGCGATGATGTCGTCCTCTGGTCAGGGATTTCATCTGGTGTAGGTGCTGGTACCGATGTCGACATTGTCTCCATTGTTGCGGCTGGTTCCTGCAGCGGTGGTATCATTTCCTGGTCGGGAGTTTCGTCCGCTGGCTGCTCAGGAATGGATGCCGATGGTGGCTCTGCTATTGGTGCGTCAACAGGAGTTGGTGATGCAGCTGGGGTGGCTCGCCTCAAGCGTTTCTTCTTCGGGGCAGCAGTTGGTGAACCAACCCATTTCGGTTGCGGAGCTTGGGGGGCATCGGTAGCGTGAGTTGGAGAAGCTTGTACATTCGGAGCAGCTGCCGATGACCTCGTTACCTATAAAAGATATTTGGTGCAAGTTAAATGAAGTGAATGTTGCCGATGAGAGTTTGTAATCGGTATAAGTGAAATAAAAACTTACTGCAAAAGCTCGCGCCAAGATGGCAGCAACAGCCGATGGAGTAGCGATGGTCTTTGCAGGTGTCGGCTTAGGCTTGAGGGTAACCTTAGGTACCCTTTGAGGTGTGAAGGTAGCTAATGTAGGAGCCTTGTTGCCGATGATTGATGCGGGGCTCATTATTCGAAGGTTGAAGTGCTTGCCGCTCTTGCTCATTCGGGGGATTGGATCATCAACCTATTAAGTAAAAGAGGGTCAGATGCTGATAGTAGAAGTAAATAATAAGAAATGCATTAGAGTGAAAAACCTACTGCATCATCGGGAATGATGTAATCGGCGTCGATCAAATGTCGATAGTAGTGCGATGATTTGGCGAACAATTGGCTTCTCCATTCTTGCCACCAAGATTTGTATGACTCCGTGATAAAAGATGTTGGTGCCCAGGAGGATAGGTCAATGTTTGATGTATCGGCATGGGGAGAAAGATTGACAATTCTATTCCAATCCATAGCGCTGGAGATAACTTCTCTTGGTTTTATCACGTTGGCATAGCTGAGTTTGATCGGCAATTGACCGAATGCCAGCTGTCTTGCTGCTGCCGATGGATAATAGAACTCATAAGATGGAGGAGCGTTCTTCCCGGTTCCAAAGATGTTGACTGGAATGGCTCGGGGAACAATGCTGGCCTTCATGATTGTTTCATTCTGTGGCACGTTCCAATCGGTAAGGTTGAATAACAACGGGAATCGGTTGTTCTCATCAACATAAGGCCACCAAAGTCGTTCTGCGGCGGGAACTCCATTGTAAAGCTTTTGGAAGAACCTACCAAATTGATCTGCATTGGCATCGGCTCCTGGTAGCACTATGATAGCCTCTCCAAAATTGAGTGGGGGACGAGTTGCTGATTCATCATCATCAAATACATAGTCCTCCGATATATCCCTTGGAAATTGTTGAGTGAATAAGTCAAATCGGAGGACCTTGTACATGTGTGCGTTCAACCACATATTTATAAACCACCAAGGACCTCCAAGGTTGCCGATGGGCTCGCCTAGCAATAGCTTCCTGGATACTTGGTGCAGGAGGTGGTATACCGATCCAAGGAGGTATCGGCCGAGAGGAAGTTTTGCTCCATCGGCCAGAAGCTCTGCTGCGGGAAGGTACATGGTGGTAGGTCCAACTGTTCTGCCATAGAAGATAAATTTTTCCAACCACATATTCAAGAAAGTGGCGTGCTCCCTCTGACCTACCGATCCAGTCTTCTGGTTCTCTCGGATGTATCCAGTCCAACCGCCGATATTGCGTGTGTTCACTTTGTACTCAGCTTTCCTACCGAAAAGGTTGGAGGGGTCGACGGAAGAGACATCGAGGCCGGTAAGCATATGCACATCGGCAAGGGTAGGAGTAGCTGGTCCATGTCTGAATAAAAAGACATTCATTGTATCGGACCAAAGATAAGAAGCGGCTATCATCATATTCTCATTCTTTGCCATATCGGCAATAGAAAGTCTTATGCACTGGTCTAGGTTGCTTTTCCCAGTAAACTTGCTGTGTTCTGATTATTCTAAGATACCAGTTCTTCCATCCCTTGGTGGGTTTGGGCCATGAACGGAAAGCATCTTTCCATAACCCTAGGCTGAAGCACTCGGATCTGAAGGGAATACGGTTGGTCTCCGCATTAATCAGATTGGTAGGATCGGGGTTTCCCATTAGGCCTAGGCAGTTAAAGTTGGATTGCTCAATGAGGATTACTACCTTGTTGTACATTTCCTAGGTTTCGGAAAAAAAATCAAAGAAAGAAAGGGGAAAAGGATTACGAAGTTGATACGGAAAAGAAACTTGTAGAAGATGAAGCAAGAAGGGAGCAAATTTACTTTGGGAACTTCGAAGTTGATCGCCATTGAAGCTGTTCGTGCTCTGCTTGAGGAAGACGCTGTTGCTTGTGTTGCCAGAGGTGTTCTTCAGAGCCGCCGCAGAGGTTGAAGATGAGGGCAAATGAAAGTGAAAATAGGCTCAGGGTAAAAAAACAGATTGGATGATGGTAACTTTTATAAGTATGGTCAAGGGTATTTTGGAATTTTCTTCGCACTGAGCAGGAATATGGAAGGGTATGCAATAGGTGTGTGTGGCAATCGAGGAGATATGATTGGGCTTACAACTGTTCGCGCTGCAGTCACGGAATTTCGTTGATAAATTGCGATTTTTACGCGCGGTAATCGAGGAGGTCCTGCAAGTATCTTGGAGGGGAAGGTTACAGTAGAGAAAATTTTGGCGCGTAAAATATTCTACACTCCGAAATTGGGGGGCATGTGTTGACACCGTTTTTCGGCATGTGTCAAATGAGCTAAGATTTGTATTGATCGGTAGCCGTTTTCTATCGGCATCGGAAGATCATCGGTCAATATTACCAATGAGAGTGAATGCTGCGAAAGGGATAAGTTTGTTGCCGATGGAAGCTGGACGATTCTTGCCGATAGGAGTTAATTGGTAAAGACAAGTTACCAGTGGAGGTGAAGAGTTGCCGATTGGAAGGTATTACCGATAAGGAGATGATGCCGATGAGCACAGGGTGACATGGCGGTTGACATCAGCAGGGGATTGCCGATGGCAATTGAAGGAAGTTGCGAATTGAAGAGTCTGCCGATGGAAAGTTTCATCAAAGAGAAGACATAAGGAAACTGGTGATCTCATACCAGTATTGTTATAGAAGTTTGAGTCCGACTCTTGCATGAGTCATTTATTTCCTTAAAAATAGAAGTATTTGTTTAGGAAAGATATGAGTCGTGTCTGTCTACAACTCTTTTTGCTGGGGTATAAATATGTACCTAGGGGTCGTGGAACATACAATCAATCATATATCAAACAAATCAATTACTCTTATTTACTTTTACAGTAATTTACCCTTTTATTGCATTAGCCTTAGTTTATCTATGAGTTCTTCAAGGTTCGACGGACTGCATCTCTTTGATCTCCGTCAAACCCTTGCAAGTTCCGCGTGGGAGTAATCTGAGCCTTGACATCCGGGCGCATCGCTGTTGTCTCGTTCAGCTCTGCTCTAGTTATCCTGATCAAGTCTGAGTCTTGACATCCGGGCGTATCGCCGTTGTCTTGTTTGGATCTTGTTCTAGTTATCATCCTTGTCGATTAACTGGTCAAATCGACTAGCACACCTTTGGATATCGAATTCGGGTATAAGCCCGAGGTGTTCGCAGATCTTGACGTTTTTTGTGTCAACACCTTCTTTCTTGGTTTTTGTGCTGTCAAGCTAAGGATTTTATGTTGCGGCCAGGTGAGCGGTGAACCAAAACAACTCTCCTATAGTGGCAAGGCTCGGCTAGGTAAGGGCCTGCTTGGTTGTGGTGGAGGCTTGCCTCGCCTCTCCTCGCTGCGCTCAGCTCGAGCAACGAGGAGCTTGCCCGAGTAGGCGAGCCGTTTTGGCTCTCCCATGCTAGAAAGCTAAACCTTGCCCATATAGTTCTCGAGACGCTCCGACAAAAGAACCAAACATGCTATCTTGCTCGCTGTTCTCGCTGGGCAAGGCATAAGGGCAGGTACAATGATCGGCGTAACGACCAACAGGTCAGCAGCGTGGATGACATGGAATAGAGAGAGAAGAAAAGATAAGCAAGCTTGGCGCTGCATGTGTCGACCGGCGCATCGATATCACAAATGCCAATGTAGCTCAATAACTTTTGTATTCAATGACCCCAATATACAATGAGGTGGCACTAGGTGATAGGAGGAGATAAAATTATAGAGAAGAAAATGAGGACCATGAGAAAATAAAAAAAACATATAGACCAAAGGATAAGCCAAGTTATTGTACAACTTGACTACATGGTGCTTACGTGTCTTGTCTAATAGCCAAGAGCTTAGCTCAACCATTAACCATGATCTAACAGTACCTAGCAGCAGTGGCGGAACTAGGGGGCGAACAGTGGTCGTAGCCCCCCAGTGTGTGTCTATAAATATGTGTGTGTGTGTGTGTATATATATATATATATATATATATATATGCAATTTTGTCCCTCTTGTATTTTGTCTAGCTGGAACCGCTCCCGTCTTTCTCGTTCCGCTGGTTCCGCCACTAGCAGAGAAACCAAGCAGCCCCTGAACTGCCTAGCCTAGGCCCTACCGCCTCAGGGTCCTGGACGGTAAACCTCCAAAAATTCCAACTCAAAGCGCCCAAAGACACACGATTTCGGACGACTTGCGGCTTCCTGCTCACATTTTCGGCTACGACACCCCCGCTTACCAACCTGGATCCGCGGCATCACGCGTCCCCACGCCAATCCGCCCCCGCGCGCTGAAATCCCAGCCGTACCGCGCATCCAACGCCTCAGATGCTGCCATCTCAGCGATCCGCGCCGCCACCGCTTCCACCAATCGCATCTCTCCTCACCTTTCTATATAAACCCGCCGCGTCCTCCGTCCGGAGTACACCGCCAAAAGCCACAAGCACTCGTCGTCTCCCACCAGCAAATTCCCAATCCACCGCTTCCCACCTCGCGTTCGCCGCTCCATTTGATCGATTCCTGATGGCGCCCAAAGCCGAGAAGAAGCCTGCGGAGAAGAAGCCGGCGGAGGAGAAGGCCGAGAAGAAGCCCAGGGCGGAGAAGCGCGTGCCGGGCAAGGAGGGCGGCGAGAAGAAGGGAAAGAAGAAGGCGAAGAAGAGCGTCGAGACGTACAAGATCTACATCTTCAAGGTGCTCAAGCAGGTGCACCCGGACATTGGTATCTCGTCCAAGGCCATGTCCATCATGAACTCCTTCATCAACGACATCTTCGAGAAGCTCGCCGCCGAGGCCGCCAAGCTCGCCCGCTACAACAAGAAGCCCACCATCACCTCCCGGGAGATCCAGACCTCGGTGCGCCTCGTCCTCCCCGGCGAGCTCGCCAAGCACGCCGTCTCCGAGGGCACCAAGGCCGTTACCAAGTTTACGTCCTCTTAGGCTGCCGCCGCGCGGTGTTACCGGTCCTGTATCATTTCCTCGTATGTGTTTAGGCCAGTGTTAGGTTGCTCCTTCATTGTTCATCTGCTCAATGATGAATCAATTACCCTTGTGGAAATTTCGAATATATTGCCAGTGTGCTAATATAATTTGATTTAAATCTCGAGGAGGTTTTGATATTTGGCGTTGCTATTTCATTCGGTGCTGTTAAATTTTCGAGAACTGCTCGCAACTGAATTGTGATTGCCTGGGGGTAAATGGCGTGGACGATGTGATGTGCTCAGCTCAGGGGTTTATAAATTGCTCATGGGTAAACAATATTTATGACAGAAATGTTTCTGAAGGAACGGTTAGTAAAGCAGCTGCCATTGCTATGCAAAATCTGATCGACTAATTTGTGGCAATATTTGCTACGGGGCCAATTTTCATTATTCATTTGAACAGGGCCAATCGTCATTATTCATCTGGTCATGGACTTCTGGCTGAATCTATCACCAGAATTGCAAGAGAACAATATAAAGCTTTGTGTTGTTTTCGGAGTTTGGACGATTTGTGGCACCAAGCACCTAACAGAAGGCTCGCTTTTGTTTGTTCTCGTCTTTAGGGCAGGAAATTGCAGCTTTCCTTTGCTGTTGGGATTGAGGGAGGTACTTTTATTGCTGCTACTGCAATGCATTGTGCATTGATGAAGGCTGAAATCTGATTATTCATTTTTCCATCACCCAACACTGAAGTGCTGTCTTTTGTTAGTGCGTGGTGTTGAGATGCGTTGGTATGATTTTGGATGATTGTTGTAAACGGTTTGGTCTTGGTTAATACTAAGACGGGTGATGCCCTTAAACTCTAAAAAAAACACTGAAGTGCTGTCTGGTCTGGTTGTGTTCCTAATGTACAGTAAGGTTTAAAAGACGATGACAAGCAAACAAATTTACCAATAGCTTCTTGGATACTGATTTGTGATTATCACACAATTGAGTGTTCATGTTTATCTTCCATGAAATAAAAACATGCTTCAAGCACAGAATAAATTTCATCACTCTGGTGATGCCTACGATCTCCATTGGAGAAGACATGGACCTTGTCCTGGACCTCAATCCAACTGCAGCCGGTGATCCTCTTCAGCCCCTTCTGCTTAATCTCCCTCCTGATCATAGACACACTTTGCCAGCTTCCTGACGCAGAGTAAACATTTGACAGAAGAATGTAGGAAGATGTGTCCTTTGGATCCAATGCATGAATGCGCTTTGCTACGCTCTCGGCCAGCTCCCTGTTCCAGTGAATCTGACAGCCCCCAACCAAAGCCTTCCAGAACCCAATGCCTGGCTCAAACGGGAGCTCCTGAAGAAACCTCTTGGCATCGTCGAACCGCTTGGCACGAGATAGTAGATCAACTACACAAGCATAATGCTCAGGTTTCAGTATGCCAGGTTGCTCCATCTCTGCAGTCTTGAACAATGCATAGCCTTCATCAACCAGACCAGCATGGTTGCAACCAAACAGCAAGCCGAGAACAGTGACCTTATCTGGCTTGAGGCCTGTTGCTCTCATCATCCTGTAAGCATTCAAAGCCTCCTCACCCTTCCCGTTCTGTGCATACCCGCAGATCAGTGCGTTCCAGGAGACCACGTTTTTCCGATCCATCTTTTTGAAAGCCAAAACACTGTCCACCAAGCTACCGCACCTGGCATAGAAGCTCACAAGAGAATTACCTATATAAACGTCAAGCTTTCCCAAGAACTTGATGGCTGATGCATGAACGCTTCTGCCAACGCCAAGCGCCCCTGCATTGGCAACAGAAGTGAGCACGCAGGGGAAGGTGCTTTCATTTGGTGTGACGCCTCCTCGGCACATCTCCAGGAACAGATTGACAGCCTCCTCACTGAGACCGGATTGACTGCACCCGCCGATCATCGCGTTCCAGGAGACCACGTTCCTCTCTGGCATGCGCCGGAACAATCGGTCTGCTTCATCAAACATCCCATTCTTCAGCAAACCGGCAATGAGGGCGGTGTAGGAGACCACATTCGGCTCGCGGGTGTCATCGAGCGCGCCCTGGGCCTCCCTCATGGCGCCCATCTTCGCGTAGTGGTCGAGGAGGGCGCTGCCGACGAAGACGTTGGAGCAGAGGCCGAGCTTGGCAGCGCAGGCGTGAAGCTGCACGCCGACGCGCGGGGCTCGGAGAGCTGTGGCCGAGCGCAGGACGGTGCCGAAGGTGAACTCGTTGGGCGCGACGCCGTCGGCGAGCACTTGGGAAAACAGTGCGAGCGCGTCGCGGTGTCGGCCGCGGCGGGTTAGCGCGCCGATGGCGGCCGTGGCAGAGACGACGTCCCGGTGCGGCATTCCGTCGAGCAAGTTGCGGGCGAGTGACATGGAAGTGCGTCGTGGGCACTGGGCGCTGCGCGACTACCACATGATGAGTTGGGCCAGGGGTGATGGGGAGCCCCGTCAGGATTTCGACGTACACGTACTGGGTGCGGGTGCGCCGCGGCGGAGTGCGGCGGTACCCAGTGCGCGTGCGCCGCCGCCGATGTGGAGGCCGACGCCGCGGGCCTGGTCTTGGAGGCCGGGATGGTCTATTTGGAGCAGACTGTTTTGCATCAGTCAAATTGTTGGTGCTGGTTTCAATCTGTTATCTATTGCTATTGGATTTCTGTGTTTCTCATATTTGTATAATAAATCTATTAAACTGATGAGTGGCTCATTGCATGGTCCCATACTGAAGCTAAGCACTGCAGTGTAGTGGGATTGGACAGCTAAGCTTAGTTGTATGAAATTCTGAATCCATGCATTCTGCTACTACAAAAAACCTGCACGGAGGAATTTAGATCCAATGTTACTTTTCTAGGCTGGAAGGACTGGTCTCGATATGCTTTCTTGTGTGGCTTGCACAATTCCTTTTCAGCAAAAAAACAGAGTGTGTTTAGCCTACGATCTTTTCTTTATTGCATTCCGATAAATGCAACTTTGGTAGGAAACGGGAATTGAAAATCACGGGAGCAATGATTCAGTTTTTGTTTGGGTTAGGGGATTACTAGATGCTGACACAGATACATACATCAGCCGGCTTGTTGTAACTTATTTTAGCAGAAGAAATGTTGCTGTCCGACATCTGATACATACAGCACCTTGTCTTGTTTTCCTGGCCCCTTGGCAGCCAGGACTTGGGGACTTGCCTTTGATTACTCTCCATGGCTCCGTGCCTTGGTGTTATTGAGATAACCCTGACTCCGCGGTTAGGGCCTCTTGTCTCTTGAGTGAATTATTGTAGGTTTGTGGAAACCCACATGATATATTGATAGTGAAAGACAGCATCAGAAACTGAAGTGTGATAACGATCCACTGACACAGCAGTGGTGGATTGATGCATAAACGAATGCGAATATGTAGTCAGATCTGTTTACAACTGCAATAAGCAAAACAGACATACATCACTCTCGTTCCAAACTTCCTCTGTGGACAGCCTTGCTATCTTCAATTTGTGACGTTTGAATTATTCTACCGGCAGTTATCTCCAGAGAAGAAAAAAATCTCCTGCGACTTGAGCAAAATAACTAAAGCTTTCTACGGAGCATAGATAAACTAGCTCATAAGCCGTCTGATTCCCAGGTCTTGGTGATTTTAGGTCCAGCCCACTGTTGGCTAGCACGTGACTTGGTCCATGGATCAAGAGGAACTCGTTGGGGTGGCGGCGGTGTTGCAGGTTTGGGCTCTCGAAGCTCATTCTCCCTGTCCACGAATCTGCAGATGACATAAGCGGATAAATACATGACTACAAGGAATCAGATATATGCCATTTGATGGGTTACTGCAGTGTGATTCATATTGAACTATATTTGGATGTAACAATGTCAAGCAAAGCCAATGACTCCCTCCATTTTTCAAATATATGACGTTTAGGTCATGCTAAATTAAACTAATTAGCTTGTCCTAAATCATATATTTAAAAACAGAGGGTGTACTAGTCTAGAAATATATTGTCCGCTCCTAGTACCAAGGAACAATGAACTTGCAATATGCACCAAACTATAACACCATGTGAGAAGTTGTATGGGTAAAGCTGGTCTCCAAGAAATATAGATAAAGAATGTTACTCGATGTATGCCATTGTTGATGCATCACCAGTACGTATCCTGGTTCTTAACATTCTTGTGTATCCGCCAGCTCGGTCTCTGGAATATAAAAATATACAATTAGTCCCAATCCACTCTGCTTCCAAATACCTGACATTCTGTTCTACTTTTCACATTTGTGTTATCATACAAATCATTATACAACTTTTAGATGAATAGTAAAAGTTTTTAATGCCAAATTCTTCATATTATTGCTAGAACTAAGGTTCTGGAATATACATTAAATATTTTGTTCACCTTATGCCGTATTGCCTATTTCAGACATCAAAATGGCAGCATCACATCAATTCTGAAATAGGGCTAATAACAAATCAAATGCAGAAACAGTAAATTGTTTGAATCCATGTGTAGGTAAAACAGATTACCTGTAGCGGTAGGCCAGCTCAGTGAATAGCTTATGCACAACATCATCACCCCGAACAAAGGCAGCAGCACGTCTTGCTGCATGCTGAGTACCCTACATATCGTGCAATATATGATATAAGTTTCTGCATTGTTAGCTTCGAGACATCAAGTCACCAAAAATTCAAAAAAAAGACCCAGGCCAGATAAAAATAAGTTTGAGTTGCAAATAAGCTTCTAAAAAAGGGCATAAGCTCTAAATCATATGCCTATTGCATACACATCTGGGACAATTTCTTTTCTGTTTCTGACAAAAGAATAACATATCTAGGACTATGTCCACAAAAAAGTTTAATTTATGACTAAGGGATCCTTTGACACAGATTCTTGCCACTGATTCGTTTGAGAAACCAGCAAATACCCGTCAAATGACTTTTCTTCCGTCGGCTCCATGTGGGAATCACAGTGAATTGATTCGCCATTTTGCACACATGAGGCAAGTCAGTCAAACCTCATTTCACATGCGACTAATCCATCTGTTTCACCGACCACATTATCCCCTGTTGCTACGGTTGACCCTCCTTGGCGATTCACCATTGCTGGGAAGCTCCTCCTTGGATGTGAGCTCCCTATCTTCGTGCTTCGATCCTGGCCCCATCTCCCCTCAGTGCCAAGCTCCTCCTCGATGGCAAGCTTGCCCTCCATGCTGAGCTCTCTTTCACAGCAAGCTTTCCATCCACGCTGATCTCTCCCACAGTGAGTTTGCCTTCCGCGTTGAGCTCCCATGCATGGTAAGCTTTCCCTTCATTATGAGGAACCCTGCTGCTTACCGCGGTCTCCCACACAGTTAGTGAATCAATTCAATTTGTTGCCTCCCTTCGCACAGATGGAAAAGGAATGCAGTTGCCGGTTGATTTATCCTCTCTTTTAAGAAATAGAACCCAACCAGCTTATTCAAATGATTGCACAGCTGAATTGATTCATAGGACTGTAAATTGCAAAGAGAAAAAAGGCTAGTACTTGATAGATTCCTATGTTTCCTCTGCTGAACACAATTACAAAATTCTAATAAGAGAAGGTATTACGAAAACTAGACTGAAGAAGTAAAATTTTTCTATGTGTTGATTTGTACTGAACAATTTGGTTCCCCCTTGTTTAATCCCCATGATCCGCCACTATTTCAGGGTGAATTCTGAATTGGAATAAATTCCAAAGTGAATCCAAATCTGGAGCCATGCCAAATGGGTCCTAGGATGTTAGGGTTATTGGATCCTACATTACAAATTAGCATTGAGAACAAAAGATACTAAGTTTCATGCCAGAAACAAAGATGCTGGCCTGCACACTCGGTTAAAAACAAAGGTGTTGGTCTGTTGGCTTAAAACATTGCTTTGCTTCAAAAGAGCTGGAAAAGAAACTACTTATAAGTTTGGGCCGGAAGATCTCAATGAATCAGAGTGTCAAACAAATAGTTAGGAAGCATTATTTCTAAAGTTGTAATCAGACAAAAATGATTGCAGGTAGTTTACAGCCACTGCCCTGCATAGATTCGTGGATACCACGAAATGCCCCGATATTTCACGGTGGAATTTAATTAGCATCAGGGGACTTGTGTTCCAATTACCTCCTTCCCTAACTGAACCATCTGATCCGCCTTCCGCCGGACCTCCTTCGCCTGAAACGAACCACGACAAAGGAAACGCATTCAACGATCACCCCTCTCCTCGAACACAAATGATGCGCGCCCACCACACACCCCTGCTCGAAGAAACGCCGGTACGCGAAAGAAAGTACCTTGGCGAGGGTGGTCTCGATGCGCTCGTGCTTCACCAGCTGCGACACCATCGTCCTGCCGAGGAGCCAAATCCAGAAAGGTCAGCGGCAAGGCGACGTGGAGGCTAGAGCCATAGGATGGAGGCGTTGCCGTGGTTTAAAAGCAATACCTGAGCAAGGAGAGGCGGTGGGAGTAATCGCGGCCGAGCTTGCGGAATTTACCCATGGCGACGGCGGGGAGGAGCAGGCGACGGCGGTAGCGAGGGTTGTGAGGGGTTTGCGAGCCGACTCGGTGCGGAGCGGACGGAACTCTCTGCAATTTTCGCTTTAGGTTTGGGCTCGACTGCCGTTCGACTCATGGGTCGAACCGGCCTTCCTGACAACGGGTGTTTGGATCGGGCTTCATGGGCCTTCGTTCACTTCACCCATCAGTCCCAGACTCCTAGCGCGTTTCGGCCTTTGGGCCGCTGTTAGCTAGACGCGGTTTGTGTAGACCACTTGGCCCAAACAGGACAAGCAGAAAAGTACAGTAGCTGGGTGATATCAACTCAACACGGAACGGTACGGGAGTAGTACTCTCTCTTCGCATGTTGTCCCGTCCGAAGTCCGAACCTCCACCATGATCTCCGGCTCCAACGGTGTGCGGCTGACGCATGTTCTCTGCAACTGCTGTACCGGACCACATCGAAGAAAACCGATCCCATTCCTATCCCTCCCGTGTCCTCTCCTCTCTCTTCGCGGCGGCGTGCGCTGGACCTGGACCGACGCGGTACGCGAAGAAAAGGAGCGCAGCAGCAGAAAGCAAACGGATCACCGGCAATAGTACACTCTCCGTGACCCTGGCGATTCGATCGAGCTCAACGACGGTGTGCACGACTCCTGCTTTGTTCGTGCCGAGGCCTCGATCGTCGGTTTCCGCAGCTCTTAAAACTCTACTAGCAAAGTGTTGTAAGAAAAAAAAAACTCTCCTACTAGCAAAGATCGGACGACACGTTGCATGTTTCCGACGCATGCACTGCTCGGTTTGTAGACCCGCGCCGTGCACAAGCTTCCAGCTCTAGCTAGCTAGGTCACACCAACGCGCCGCACTATAAACAATAATAACTACGGTGTTTTTCCTGCACTTGGAGACGGATGTGGACTTTTTTTCCCAAGCTCTAAAATCACATGCCAGGTAAGGCAACGCACAAGTACGTACCTGTATTTTTCTTCTCCTACTACCGACCAAAGCATCGTTGGCTCCGCCAAATCTGCCATTCCAAATTTTAAAGAAGAAAACATGCGTCGGCGTCCAGTACGATGAACGCGAGCCATCGATTGCTCGCCTGACAGAAAGCTCGAGTAGCCACGGCGGTTAATCAGTGCGCTACGTACGCTTACCGGGGCGCGGTAAAGACGAGCAAGGAATTCTGTGAAAAGGCCAAAACAAGAGCTCACGCAACACGCGGGAGAGCAGGACGACGAGCCGCGCGCGGATCTCGACGCCCGCCCCCGGCGCGGTGGCGGTGGCGCGTCCGCACCGTCCCGTTCGTCGTCTCCGTCTCCGTGGGTCAAACGCAGTCGCGATCCCCCGCGCGCGCCGGTAGCTGCCCTCCCCGGTGTCGCCGCCCTCCCGTCGTGCGCTCTCGCTTTCCGCACCTGACGCGGCATTGCCGCCGTCTTCACCCCGTAGCCGGTGGAGCCTCCCGCTTGTCCTCACCGCCTGTCCCCCGCGCCAGTAAATACTGTGCTCCGCCTGGTGGTTAAACAATTTCCGGTGTGATTTCTTCAACTGCCCAGGGAGCTGCTGACGAGTGGACCACTGGGCACTGAACGGCCCTATGATTACATTAGCCTAAGCGTGGTCTGTGGTAGCCCCTCCCCTCTCGATCACGTGCCTCGGATTAGTAATACTTTGTCGTCTCATGCATGTTCACCCATCCCAATCCCATGCATGCATACGCACGCAGACGCAGAGCAGCGGGGTTGGAACTCGGAGGCACCCAAGTGGGCAGGACAGGGATTGCAGCCTTCCACTGCACGCAAATGCTTCCAAATGTTACCAACATCAGCGCGGCATAGCCGTGCTCGATCCACTCACATGATGCACATCACAGGATTATTATATTTTCTATATGCGCAGCGCAGACACGCATCAGACATCAAAGCAGAACGTAGAGCCAGTAAACAAATCGTTGGAAACTTGGAATGTGGACTGTGGACTAGGACTGGAGGAAGTCTTAAGCATGAGGCACACTGCACACTTTTTACAGTGCACCAGCGGGGGAGTCGGCACGTCTGGTCAGCGTCGACTCGCCATGCCCCAGCCCCCAGGCATGTGTGTGTGGTGTGGGCCTCGTGAGTCAAAGCCGCAAGATAAAACAAATGGTTTTTCTATGATACTCCGGAATGATCGTTCATTTATTCCGATCTAACGATCACGATCATCTAGTATTTATTGATTTTTTATTTTATAAAAATAGGTTGCCGCCGTCGTCGAAGGAGCGGCCTTTCAACGACGTTAGCGGGGCGTTCGTGGCGGCGGAGCCTCACTCGGGCTGCGTCGTCCAGGCGGCAACGCATACGGAGGGTCGAGTGGCGGCGTCGCCGTGGTCCGGCGGTGCCGAGCGGGGCAGTTCGTGGCGGCGGTGCCTCCCTCGGACTGCGTCGTACAGGCGAGCTGCGGCGGCGTCATTATCGGCCGCATGGTGTTTTATTTTTTTTGGTTTTTTATTTATTAATTTATTTAGTAAATTATTAAGTTTAGAAAAATCAACGGTCCAGATTTGATTTAAGATATTACCTCCCGGGAGATAACTGGAGTACTGAGCATTGACCCAAACAAATTGCTTTGTAGTAGTACGTAGTACTCACTGACAACGCTAAACCAGCTGCCATTGTTTTCACCGTCCTAGAAAAGTCTTTGCAACCCGGTAAGCCTCGTTAGCTAGTCAACAGCGACAGTAATTAAGCTCCTGTTAATAAGTACTAGCAGCAGCACTTCCCATCATAGCAGCAATTAACCCGCCTGCCTGCCATACCAAAAAAATGCACTGCACCAGCAGCTAGTTGACCTCAACAACCAAAGAGGAACCAAGGAGAAAACAACAAGATCAAGCAGAACTTTTCCTACCAATCTGTTTTTTTCTTCTCAGTTGCCTTTCACAATCACAGGCTCCACAGTTTCACCGATCGGTTAGTGTAGACCAAGCTAGCCACACACAGAACACATCACTACGGTTGCAGTGCAGCTGGTCCTAGCACGATTTCAATCCCTGCGTTGTTGCAGTGTGCGCTGCGCCTCTGAATCCTTTCTTTTTGCACCTTCCCTTGTGTCGCACTCGCGCCATTTAAACGCTACTACTCTACTACGAGCTCGCTAGCTTCGTTCTACTCCAGTGACAGATTAAGAGCGCGGCCGCCGGTTTGGTAAAAGCATGGCGGTGGTGGTGGCGGGCAGCAGGGCGAGAGCGGAGCAGGCGAGGCTGCAGTGGCGGGAGCAGGAGCCCCGGAGCCCCGAGATGGCCGCGCCACCAAGGCCGCCCAGGTCGCGCCCGGCGAGGGCGGCGGTCGTCTACTACCTGGCGAGGAACGGGCACCTCGAGCACCCGCACTTCATGGAGGTCGCGCTCTCCTTCCCCGACGGCATCTACCTCCGAGGTACGATACGGATGCTTTCGTCCTTGCGCCGCATTTTGCATGCCTTCCGCTGTAATGGCCGGCGCTCAGCGTTCTGTTCTGTGCTGCCGTTGCTTTTGTGTGCGCAGATGTGATCGACCGGCTCGACGCGCTGAGAGGCAAAGGGATGGCGCGTATGTACTCATGGGCGTCCAAGAGGTTGGGGGTCGTCTTCTCTCGTTCTGGTCAACGCTGCAAAGTGAAAACTGGTGTCGTGACATGCGGTTTCACTGAAATGCAGGAGCTACCGGAACGGCTTCGTGTGGCACGACCTGGCGGACGACGACTACATCCACCCGGTGGTCGGCCGGGAGTACGTGCTCAAAGGCACGGAGCGCCTGCACCCGGTGACCCCCACGCTGCTCGACGCGGCGGCGGCCGGGTCCTCGTCGTCGTCCGGCTCGCAGGAGACGCCCACCTCGTCGTCCTCTGCGAGGTGGGAGGCGCACGGCAGGCCGGCGCACGCGCACCGGACGAAGAGCGCCAGCGCGGTAGACCTTGTCGAGTACGTGGTGTACAAGGGTGGCGAGGAGCGCGCCGCGGACGCCGCCACGCAGACAGAGGACGGTGGCCGCGGTCACGGCAACGGTCACGGTCACGGACAGAGGCGCGTCCTGGAGGCTCCCGCCGTCGCGCAGGAGGAGCTGAGCAGGGCGGAGACGTCGCCGCCGACGGCGTCGACGAGCCCCGAGACGCTGGAGGCGCTGATCAAGGCGGACGGGCGCGTGGTGGCGGCCGTCAGCGGCAGCGGCAGAGCCAGGGCGTCGTCCGTGCTCATGCAGCTCATCTCGTGCGGCTCCGTGTCCGTGCGGGACGCGCGCGCCTCCCCGCTGATGCTGATGCCGCGCGCGCACCACCACCACCAGCGCGCCCGCCGCCCGCCCCGCCCGCCGGCGTCTGCGGCCGTGGAGCTTCCGTCGTCGTACCGCGCGAAGATCGTGGAGGATAAGGAGTACTTCAGCGGGAGCATCATCGAGACCGCAAAGCGCTCGCCGGCCGATGACGTGACGTCGTCCCAGGACCTGGCCGTTCTCCGGCGGTCGTCGTCGTACAACGCGGAGAGGTAAGTACTGTAATAAGGAACAACCAAACCAACCCATCCCTCTCGCAATCATTGGCGCGCCGGAAAGGAAACTGATCCGTCGCTTACGCGAGACGCCGCTCGCTCGCTCATAGTCACTCACATGCCAGCAGGAGCTGCCACTGTTACATTGAACCAGCCCAGCCTGCTGTCCTAGTCGGGAGTTAAGGCTCTGGCTCGCCCATGGCCACAGCTGATGCTGAACCCACGCCACGCCATTGCCGTACGCGCAAGATACGCCCGAGCAGTGGTCACCTCCATTCCATAAATAGATGTAGGTCTCGCGGAGCTGTCGCGCACCAGGCACCACGGCAAGTCGGCAATGGGCAACGGGGTAGAGAATTTCGTCAGGAAGGAACGGTGGCCGGGGGGCTTCAATTCTTGCCCGGGACCTGTTCCTGTTCCGTGCGAGCTGCCTAGCTGGGCGAAAAGGCTCGGGAGCACGGAGCAGAAGCACCAAATCCCCGAGCGGCTGGGCCGTTTTTGGCGCGCGTACGCTCTACGTTTCAGAAGGATTAGTCTGAAGCTATTATTCATAAACTGGTTAGTACTGCACGGTTTGTTCTTTGAAAGAGTAACCTGCATGATGACTGATGTGAGCTTGTAACAGCAGGCTTTTGTCAGGCATTTCAAACCTTTGCTTTGAACTTTGAAGCAGTGGTCCAGATATGAGCCCTAGCTAATCGGGTTCTGAACAACCTGCATTTACGAGTGCCTAGAAATAAGAAATTGTACATACCCCTACTACACTGCTGCCATGTGCGACGTACGAGAATGGTGATGATGAGATAGTGATGCGATGATTATATGATCAGAGCCCGTGCTGAACACTGAGTACTGTACATGGCAGGGTGATAAAGCTGGAGCTGGCAAAGGAGGCCGGGGACCTGCATGACCGCTGCATCCCGCGGAAGACCAAGGACAAGAAAGACGGCTACCTGGTCATCTCCTGCAGCGCGCAGGGGAATAATAAGGGATGACGTGCTAGCGTATGGCCGTCGGTCGTCCGGCGATCGATGCTGAGCCTAGCTGGTCCCGCGGCGAAAACGGCGACCTGGCGCCGGCCTATGTGCCTGCTTCTTTCTTGCGTTGCGTCGGGAACAGGAGATAAGTGTCCTGTAGTTCCAGTTTGATGCCGTCTGCTAGCTTGATAGATGCTGATTGCTGAATGCCTCTGATTTTCCGTGTGAGCTACAACTTTCATGTTAATACGTGTTCTGTCTGCCTCGTTGCCTCAACTTTTTACTGCCTAGTGAGAAGATATTCTGATTCTCTTCTGCTAATGGGTAAATTATTCTTCGCGTGTTCACGTACTGTACCGTAGAGTATGCGCGCGTGATGAACCAAGGCTGTGCTGCTGCCGTGAATCGTGATGGCATGGATGCAGTACATGGTAGCACGGTGCCAATGCGTTATGCTATTATTACTCCCCGTCCTACGATTCTTCCCGAAGACCCCAGTATTGGATCGATATGTAGAATCTGGGCAAAGCAGTACAGTACTCGATTGTGTCACTTTATTTCGCTGGGGAGAGGTTCTTCAGTGACGCGGTAAATTTTGTTAGTGCTATTGCAAAAAGAATAAGCTGATGATCACAGAGGTCTGGCCCTGCAATTACAATTACAATTTGTCTGCCTCCAAACTAGCACGGTCCCCACGATGTGATCAGTCCTCTCACATCATCTCAATCTCTTTCGTGACTCATATTGGGACTGTAGCAGTGTTTACAACGTGATTAGTACTAAGTACAGTACTTCTAGCTTGCAACGGTGGCAATCTTGGGGAAGACCATATGAGTGACAAGTCGATACCGTCATCAGTGCTGTGGGCTGTGGCTTGTGGCTTGTGGCACTCAACCCTTTATCCAAAACAAAACAAAACAAAACAAAAACAAAACAAAGAGCTTATATGCGTCTGAATACCGGTGGTTCCAAGTTGCCACAAGGTCCTGCGAAACACAGAGCTTAAAACGTTCGGCCCAGCTATTCCAGGAGCAATGGTTGGGCCGGAACAGATTCCCAGATACCTGCAACGGCTCAGTTTTAAGGTGGTTAGACTTTTCGGCTCTCTGGAAGTATGGATGAACTTTCGTTCCATACTTCCATATCACAGTTTCATAAAGAAGACCCGGTAGCCTGATTACAAATTCCCAGCTTTGCTGCGAGTTTTGCATGGGAAACGTTTCACGCGGCACTAACTAGAGAGCAATGTTTTTACTTACAATAAATGAATTGCAATCGACCAATAGCTTTATACAAAGGAGAAAAGTAGCAACTAAATTCAGGAACAACCTATGAAACTGAGTTAGTCATCCAAGAATCGCATTTCATCTCTAGTCCAAGTTCCAAAATTTAAGTCACACACCATTCATTTACAACTATTTTAATCACCCACGCCCGCACGCATCCGTTTGTTCACGCTATACGCTATACAAGCAGGTTGAGCAGCTGAGGCTCGGAGCCACGATCATCATCCGGCTGTTGTGGACCTTGTTGGCCCTCGCCGCTGGCGTTGCCGCCGTCGATGCCGTCGAACGGAGGCAAGTTGAGGTCCGGCATGTCCCGGTCCGGCTGCGCCGCGTGGTCGTCGTCGTCGTCGTGCGCGGCTGGCGGCACCTCGCCTCTGTGGCGGCGCATATGGCCGCCGAGCGCCTGGCCCATGGAAAACTCGAGGCCGCAGACGGCGCACTCGTGCACCCGCGCCCTGTCCCACTCAGCGGCGGCGGCCGCCGCAGCCTCGTCGCTAAGCATCGTCCGCGCCTGCATCCGCGTGTGGCTGGTGCGGTGCCCGCCGAGCGCCTGGAACGACGGGAAGCGCTTGCTGCACGTCTTGCACTCGAACACGCCCTCGGCAGCCATGGCTCTGCGGGCCGCGGCCGACGACGGCTGCGGCGGCGTGCCGCCGCTCATCATTGCCGACGACGATAGCGTGAGCAGCGCCTCGGCGTCCGCCCGAAGGCCTTCCATCTCCTTGCTCTCCTCCGCTTCGTGTCTCGTAAGCGTCATGACCATCGAGAGGAGAGATCAACCGACGTTTGCCGACGATTCGATTCTCCTCCTTTATATTATAAAAGTAATTGTGGCATATAAGCAGCGAGCTAAAATTCCAGCCTTGCATACGCGCACGAAGGTGTTCATATATAAACCGAGTCGAGCGCGCTTGCTTGTGAGAGATCGTGTGTATGCGTGTGTGTGATGACTGGGCAGGGAAGCAGGGGGTATCTGTGATGATAGAGGCGTTCACGTCAGGGCTTGTGCGAACTGGCCAGCAGCCCAGCGGCCGCTTGGATGTGACGAGGCGTGGACACGAAGAAACGTGACGCGGTCGCACTCGTACGTTGTTATCCGGCCCACTCGATCACTTGATCCGTGGCGCGCGCCTCGCATCATATCGGAACACATGGTGAATTAGGTGGTGTTGCGTGCCTTGCTACGCGTCCACAGAAGCAAATTTCCGGTGGACACTCGCCCGTGCGTTCAGATGCATGGCTCGATCACCCTGGATTCCAATCCTGGCCACGGCGGCGTCGCAGGAAGTCGACCCTACGCGACCGGCCGGCTCTGGAGTCGTCTGGACTCACCCGGCTGCATGCACTCTCTTTTATCTGCGCGCTTTATTTCCACCGGCCGCTTCCAGCTAAAGTGCAGGATGATCTACTGACGTACGTGTACGGCCGGGATCGTTCACCTTACCATGGCAGTTTCGTGAAGAAGGCACACACACACACACACATCAGTCGGCATTCGCGTATGGATGATCGGTTAGTTGGAGTGCTTGTTCACCATCGACAATCCACCCACTTGGGTCATTGTGTGTACATACGTACGGTACATGCATATCCAATCTTGACTATCCATTCCGTGATACACGTGCATATCTTGACGGATCAAAAGTGCGGCGACCATTGCTAGCTTCACGGCAGAAGACGGTGCCACTGCTACGGTGCTAGCTTAGCTAGGAGGCCGGAGCATGGAGCCCGGCCTTGACGAACCGCGAGGCGCGACGACCTGATCCGGCCATCGGCGTTGCGTTTACCAGTCAGCCGTGGCGGCGGACGTAACGTACGTAAGCTGTGATGCACGGATGCGCGAAGCAGGCGAGGCCAAGCAACAGGCGCCGACGAGCCGCCGCCGCCACTTGGCCTTTGCGTGCGAGTGCGTCAGCCGGCCGAAAAAACCGACGCGGAATCCCGCTCGGCTGGCTGTAGGCTGTACTCCTACGTTTCGCTGGGTTATGGTGAATTGGTGAGCGCTTTTCTTGGGCCGGAAGCAGAGTACGAGTCCGCGAAGCGAGTTCGTGGAGTGTTCTCTCTGGCTTCTCCAAAGAGATTTTTTTGGCCAGAACTCAGAAACACACACAGGAATGAAACAGGATCTGGATTCTAGGTAGAAGATAGCAGATCGGCTAGCTGACGACACTGGGACGAGTCAACTTGGGCTTTTCATCTATCTACACAGTACTTAGTAGATTTGATTTGATGTGGATGTGCATGTCGTCATGCGGCATGCCGATGCGATGCGAGGATCCGTCCGGACGGGCCTGACGCGATCGAAACGGCTGGTAGTACTGGACCACTGGTCGGCAAGTACTATGGCTGCTCATGGAGTAGAGTAGCTGGCTGTTTTGTTGGGATTGGAGGGGAAGGTTACTGGAGCAAGTAGCCAAGCATTACCGTCACATCGAGAAGCAGCAGGTGGATACGTACGATACGACTCGCGATTCGCGAATAATGAAAAGGAGGAAATAAAGCAAGGGCCTAACACCGTGAGTCTATGACGCCATGTTGTGAGTGGATTTGACTTCTAACTTTTCAAGGATTCTTTTTGTATTATTATTATTATCTGTTACGTGCTCCGAAAGGCAGAGAGAATACTCTCAAAAAAAGAAATTTCACCGGGCTTCCCCATGCCAATTAACGGTTCTCATCTCATGCAGGGGTGTTGATTTTGACAGCACCCAAACGTGTGAGTGTGATCGTCAGTGGCCGGTGGGTTCAATGTTCTACACGTACGTACGGGCGGAATGAAAAAAAAAAACTGGGCTAGCTAGGAATTCAAAAGCACTGGAAGGAGGAAGAAGAACGCAGATATCGTCATTTTCTATTGTCCATGGCTTCATGCCGTCTTTGAACGCCGCCTTTCCATGAGGATATGTCGAACATCTAGTTTGCGAATATTCAGACCTTTTTATTTTATTCGGATCATTAAGGTGGGCGCAGGATCAGGCCGAAAGCAGACGCGTTAGTGACGGGTCCGTCTATTTGGAGGCCCACACGTGTCGGTCCCCTTTGGGACATGGACCTAGCTAATCCTGCCTTCAGAGTTCAGACCCACCCCATTAGTACGAACTGATCTTGTAGCTCTAGGATCCATCCACTGCAAGTCTACAAGCGAGTCAATTATTGGGCGATGTTTTCTGCTCCTACTAGTCCATGGAAGCTTGGATGCAAAAACATGACCCATGACCGGAGAGTAGCAGACGACACGCATAAAAAGTAGAGATCTCTAAAAAGTAACCATGTTTCCATTTGCCATCTTGGTGAAGGGAGCAGAAAGTGCAGCAGGACTCGGGGAGGAAAGACGGTCGTATCCACCCACTTCTTGTGCGGCCGGCGCACGGGAATGGGTACTCGGGAAGGAGCACAAAACTTGTGAAAACTCACTGATATTTGACCGGGGCCGTCCGGTCCGTTCCACACGGGTGGTCCAGCTACCACACCAGCGCGACAGCGCCACATTTTCTGCGGTCTGTGTGCGGCTAGATTTGTGCTGATAAACGCGATTGGGATTTCTGCGACGCATGTTTTGGTGCCACGATTAAGTTACAATCTGCATCGTTGATTCGTTGCAAAGGTAAAGCCGTAAAGGCAGGTGTTAGTGTTATCCATATCAGAGACTGAGGTCGGACGGTTGTTAGACAGCTAAGCATGATGATTCTCCATACATAGAAAACATTCAGATTGCTCCAGAGCAATGGTTCTCTAGCGTGAGAGCATCTCCAACGGTTTTACAAATGGGCTTTGCATTCTTATTTTTACAAAAAGTCTAAAAAACTCCTATTCAACGGTTTGACAAATAGGCTTTGCATTTTTATTGACTTGGCAATTTCCTGGGAAGGATTGACATATATGCCTAGCGGATCGTGCTTGACATTTTCCGCGCTCGACCAATTTTGGTAATCGCCACAACAATTTCCACAATTTTGGTAATTGTCAAGTCGATTTTGTTAATTGTCAAGTCAGTTTTGTCAAACCGTTGGAGATTGACTCTTTTTATCTTTGTCATTTTTATTTAAGACTTGACAAACTCTCAAATTAGCCAATTAAAATATGCAAAACCGTTGGAGATGCTCTGACTGAAGTTCAGACACAACCCAACCCATCTTTCCAAGCCCTACCCTAGTCAAGCACGTAAATTGTTATCCACTTTAATCCAACTGTTACAAAGAACACATGGAAAGATTCGGAGAGGACCTAATTGCACTAACAGACAGAAAAAGGCCCTGTTAATGGAAGGAAATTCAGAGGGGCAGCAGAATTACAGTGCTGCCCTGGATGCACCATTCTTTTCATGTTGCTTTCTGAAGTTTGACATATACCAGTACTGGCAAGTGGCAAGCAAATGATCAGGTATTGTCTGCATGTATTGCATTTCAGCTCCCAGGAATCAGGAAAGAGTTTAAAATTCACAAAGCCAAACCATATATGCAATACATGCAGTCAACACACCACCCAAAACTGCTTGCATGACGGTTCATTCAAAGCTGAGCACAATGCAGACTTTTTTTCTTTAATCGGACAAGGTATGTTTTTAAATAGAAATACAGCAGCATCAAATTACAGATGCATACATCAATCTCGACCATATCGACACATCAAACAGGGCTACCATACTGTTACGATAGCACCTCTTATTCCACTTATGGCCCATGGGCAGCTCAGTTTTCAGGGACGCACAAGCAATTACATGACACTATAAGATAAACTGGTTCAGGCAGAATCTCTTCAGAGATTTGCGTGAATCACACGCATAACACAATCAGAAGCACATAGTTGGGGTTGGTGCAGCAGAACCCCTAGCAGCTGAGCTCGTTATCTTCGTCGCAAGAGGATCCCATGCCTTGCCTTCAGTGTCGCTGCAATGCCCATTATTGTTTGGATACATAGCAGTATTTGTTGAATCACCAGTACCCTTTGCCGCCTGATTCCTTAGGCGGATGCGCTCGGCCCTTGACCCAATAGTCTGGCCAACAATAGAGGCTGCTATGGTGAACACCATCGCAGTCCTGGGCATCACAACAGACTTCCTCAGCATTGCAATGAACGGAACAGCGGCATGGACAGCTGCAAACCACTGAGGAGAGAACTTCTTGGTGTGCTCCCGCCACACCCCAAGAGGGATGTTTGCCGCCATCCCCAGTAGTGCAATGGCTACCATCTTTGAGGGCAAGGGCTGTGGTCGCAGGGATTTCACAAGCGCAGTTCGTGCAAGGGCAGCTCGGGCAGCAACTATAGCAGGTGGGCACTTGATCTTCATACCAGCTGGTGGCTGTAAAGCCTTGGCAACGAGGGGCAAAACACCACTCATTGCCCGGTAAGACCGCGCAAGTGGACACTGGCCATTTTCCAACCACTCATCGCTGAAAGCTTCATGCGATGGTGGGTTGACTCCTTTTTGCTGAAAAAACAACCCATGGAAGAGAATGAGAACACTGATCCAATAAATTAAAGCGCAGTATGAGATAGTAATGGATAGCTAGGAATGTTCTGAGTTGGATGAAATGTAAAATAATTAACACTACACATTGAAACTTGGGTTGATATTAGGATGGAAAGAATCAAATAATATGGTCATAACGTATCATCAGATGCAAATGGAATGAGACATAATGAAGAAAAGAAGCGTTGGAACACACTTTCATGGAAGACTGATCTGGTGTCTTGGACTTCTGGTGGGACTGATCTAGATTGTTGGGCTTCTTGTTCTGCTTTTTGCCCTTGCCATTGAAGAAGCCAAAGCCAAATGGTCCAAATGCTGATAGACTTATTGAGGCTGCTCTAGCAGCCAATGGATTAAACAGCAGAGCAGGTTCAGTCTTGACATCAATGCTCTCATTGCGGTTTTCATCAGACACATATGATCTTTCCGAAAGGGGAACTATTCCATCTCGGCCATGGAAAAGCTTGAATGCTGACTCAAAGCCTGGTCCATCCTCAAAAATTGGACCCTTGCCTCCTCGAGCCTGCACAAAAGCATGTATTGTCAAGGAACAGATGAACCGATAACATTTCGCTGCTAGAACAAAAGGTCATAGGAAGCAGATCTTACAGCTACTGGCAAAGCAGAAGTGAAGGAAAAGGTTGTAGCTCCATTGATGTTCCTCAGGAATGGGCATCTCTCAACATCTGGATGGCCAAAAAGGTTCTGCGATGATCCTGAGTCACTGAGAAAGCTTCCGAAAAACATTTCCATCCTGACAACAGCAAAATTAGATGCAAGTTAGCAATGAATGACCTAGCAGGATGTATTTGACCTTGGATGACGAACATCAACACCAATATATACATCAGTGATGCACTGATACTACAAGTAGTTGAATGCCTCAAATAATCATAACAGAGGGCCAGGAAGATAGCATGCATGATTAAACATAAGCATTTTGTCACCTGATGATTGAAAGAACTCTAACCACTTCTCAACACACAAACAAATGAAAATACGAAGGACTGGAAAAATAATTAGTATTTAATAAAGGCTTGCAGGTGTGCATGCAAGTAGCGTACATTAGTTTTACTCTATAGACAATAGAAAAGAAAATACAAAGATGTTTGAGAAAAAATGAAAACGCCCTTGTTTTATCATTAACAGTGATTCTTTAGTATCTTATAGGAAGTATATAACAATTTTGTCAAGAACACGAGAAATATCACGATAGAACTGGTTCTAACCATATTTTGTGGTACACTGGTACTGGCCATATAAAGTGAAATGTCCTAGGAACACTCATCCAGAAGCATGGTCGATGAATACACGTAGATCTACACAATATGGCATTAATAAGTCCTGGAACTTAAGGTTATTATCTAGATGGACAGACAACACATAAGACTTTTTATGCATATAATAAAGAAAACTGTTTAGGATAGAAAGACATCCTATTGCAGTGTAATTTAACATTGCAACTATTTTGTAGACATGTTATGTCAGTGTAACATTGCAATGCAATTTTATAAACAGGTATGCTACTATTATCTACAAATAAAGAAAGCAGCGCCATCAAAAGCCCTGGAGCTGTTACTATGAAGTGAATACAAGCTGCCACTTGGTAGCAAAGAGAAAAAGACCATGGTTGTGCAGTAAGGCCTTGTTTGGCAGAGCTTTAGCTCTAGGGTTTCCTAGAGTTGGTCACCTGTAGCTCTGGGAAATCCTAGATCTAGAGCTGTAGGCGTGTTAAGTGAATATACATGACTTTTTTTTCGTTTATATTTAGATTAAATAAAACTATTTGAATCACTTTAATTTAGTCTACAAACTACAGATCCAACATAGATCTCGGAGCTAGAGCTATGCTAAGCGGGCCCTAAGTCGGTAACAGTTTGTGAAGGCCCCAGTGTTACCATATAATATGACAGAATTGACGTAGGCATGACCAGCCACAAAAGTGTAACCATAGATTCATTTGCTATTTCAGTTCCTACATGGGTGGTCTTTTTTTTAGACAGCACAAAAGGCACGTGATCCTCCACAGGAGTTTGATGCATACCATGCTGATAATTTGCTGTATCATTGTGATGCTTCAAGCCAAATGTATTCTTCATATATGCTCTAATCCTTCTCTCTGGCGCCTTATCTCTAATTTGTTGATTCTCATCAACTTTGCACCAAGAGATGTCTTGTATGAGCAATCTCCCAAGTCTCGCCATGTTACCCTGACAAATCAGGAGCTGAACCCCCAAGCTAAACATGACAAGCGCACAACAGGTTAACCCCAATCCACATGCTCCCAAGTCCCAGCCCGGAGGCAAGCAGATCACTGAATTGCTTAACATCCCATGAACCAGCAATTCCCCAAAGAATTCGGTACGAAAAACAACTAGATCTGCCCATGCAAAATCGAGACAATCACAAGCCTGATGGTCGACCTCCTTGCAGTTGAAGCACTTGGACTCGTGTGTCAGTGTGTGCAATCCGCACGCATGTGGTCCTCCGCCAGGCAATTGAAGCATTTACCGACCATATTTAAGGGGACCAGCCGGGACTTGCTCGCCACAACAGCGCGCCACCACCTCCGGTGACTGTGGACATGTCTGAAGCCATCCGAGTCCGGCGCCGCGGACATGCGTGCGGGGTGCACGACAATGGAGGCCAGCCTGCCATTGACCGACGGAGGCGGCCTAGCGGTGGCCGACGCGTGTCAGTTAAGAAGCCCGCATGCTGCCACCGCGGGAGACCGACAGCCTTCCCTCGGCCCAAGGAAGGAGGCGTGTAGGGGTCGTCGAGGGATGCCTCAGAGTCGGAGAAGTTTAGTCCCCCCGCCCTCTCCGGAGAGGCGTAGGCGGCAGCAGAGAGAGGAGACAGGTGCCGAAAAGAGGATCTCGCCGAGCTCCGAGAATCATCGTCCTCCTCCACCTCGTCCGCCCAGGAACGGCGGCAGGGGGAGCCACACTCCATAGCAATGAAGGTGGACGCCGGGGCCGGAGTGGCCAGCGGCGGAGCTCCCTGCTGACCTTGAGACCGTCCGTCCACCACAAACGAGTTTGTTGTAATGGAAACAAGGCCCCCCTTGTCCAACATCGATCAGGTACCACATGCTCCCAGGTCCCAGCCCGGAGGCAAGCAGATCCCTGAATTGCTTAACATCCCGCGAACCAGCAATTCCCCAAAAAATCGGTACGAAAAATCAACTAGATCTGCCCGTGCGAAATCGAGACAATCGGAGAGAGCCCGCTTGACAGATGCGAGAATCGCTCTAACCCAATCGCTCCCAGATCATATCAATTCAGGCCTTCTGGATCCCCACGGATCAATCAATCATTGAAACCACCAACATCGTGGAAAATCATTGGGGATGGGGGTTGGAGGAAGGGGGGAGGTCTAATTCACAGCGACGAGATGAGCTAAGAGGCGGGAGAAGATCGGGAAAGGGAGAGAGAGGGAGGGCGTGTGGAGAGCAGTTACCTCGCCGAGTTCTTGGAGCGCGAGAAGTCCGACAAGCCGTGGGAGACGAATGCGGGAGGGAGGAGAGGGGAATCAAGGAGTGGTTGTGTAGTCGCGTGGTAAGCACACCATGAACGGATCGGCCTTCGCGCGGCCGGCACAATACTCTCTCTGCCTCTGCGTCTCTGCGCCACGCGACGTGACGGCGACTCGTCCACGCCACCGTCACCGTCACGCCTACCACGAGTCCACGACTATTCCACGAGAGCGTCTCGCTGCGGGCCGGGCTTGGCATCGTCCGTAAAAGGAAAAGCAGACCACCTGGGCCTGCCTACCCAGCGCCAACTCGTATCTGGGCTTGCTTTGCGCGCAGCGTGGAGATTGGAGAAGTACTCCCTCCGTTCAGGTTGGTTGCTGCTGATGCTTTGGTAGCGCCTCTTGTCTTGATTTCTCCGGCGTCGCGCTCGTCATGGCGTCGCTGAGGGGGGCGAAGCGGAGGAAGCGCAAGCCCGAGAGGGCCTTACCTGCGCAGGCGCCGTCGGTGCCGCAGCCCCTCGACGGCGACTGGTGGGACGCGTTCTCCCGCAGGTTTGCAGCAGGTATGCATACATGCTCCTGTGTCTCCACCATCTCCCACTGCGTGTTGTTCGCCTGTCCCTAACCACGCCCGCTTCTCGTGTCCTGCGACGCTGCAACCTCGCCGCCGCGGCTCCCGGTAATGCATCCTAACCCTCCCGCGTTTAGGATTGTTCGTGTGGTGGATTCGGCGTTGCCAGATCACCAGGAGGACGGCCCAGAATTTGCACTGCTTGTTTGGCGTGTGTCGTGTGCGTCTGTCTTGTCGCTTAATCTGCTCTCGCGGTGCTCCTTAACTGGATGCTTAGCGTAATGAATCCCGTGTCCTGTTGTTCGCGGTTATCGGAGCCTGTGGGCATCAGACTTGCAAGGTGTACGGAGGCAAGCAACCACCATGCGTTTCTATTGCTACCAGAGGCTCTGGACACCAACAGCTTGTTGTGAATGTGGTGTGATGGTTCAATGTAGCAACGTTTGTTTGAGAGCACAATTAGTTTTGCCATTTGAGGGTTTGTTGCCTCATCGTGTCCTTCCAGATCTGCGAAAACTTGGCGCAGTGGCATTAGGCATGTTTTTTTTTTGACTGTCAACGGGGGGAGTCGCTCCCCACCTGAATTTTTATTGTGCCCAAAGTGGCTGATGACTAGATTACAGTTTACAGTTTACAACCTTCCGTAGGGGGGAGAGAGGGGGGGTCATATAGGCAGTGACCCGCAACCAGGAGGGAGCACTAGTTGCTTTTACATTGTTTTTTTTTAACCGGCATATAGCCGATATCTCATTAAGAAGAAGAGAGTGGTCAATAGACCTACACATAGGCGATACAAGAGGAATCACAGGTAATCCACGGATTACCAACGAAGACCTCAACACAAGGCACAAAGCAAGAAACAAGAGGGAGGGGTGAGGGGCCCTCCACTAGCAACCCCATCAACTGTGCCTAATACAAAAGATAACTCAACACCTAGATAGACGGTAGTGGTAGGAGCCATTGTAGATAACAGCAGCAAAGCATCCGTTAACGGTCGAGACAACCTCGGTGGCAAAGCATCCACCGGAAACTCCTCGGCGGCAAAGCATCCGCCGGAAAACGACCACGACCTTGGCGGTAAAGCAATCGCCGAAAACGCGATCTCTCTAAAAACTCCTCCGAGTCACTCAAGTCAACAACCTCAGGACCATGGGCGAGGAGGGACAGCTTGGAGACGACGACCACGACTACGGCTACGACCAACACCCTCCAGACAAATCAAGGTGAGGAGACATGACGCCCAATTAGGCACAGAATGACGAGTAGACGCGGAGGGCGCAGCTCCAGGCAGGGAGGAGGAGACCGGCAGGTGCAGGGCGTGATGTCGGAAGAGCATCGAGGGTGCATCAACGGAGCCTTCAAGAAGGAGATGACGCCCGCAAACGCCAACTTCGTTTAGAGCGCACCCTAGGGAGCTTTCGCTCCCGGACCGGCTCCCCCAGCAGCGATCAGCAAGCAGAGGAGGCGACGACGCCTTCAAAAAGGTAATGACGTTGGCGCGCCACCGTCGTCGGTCCCAGCCACGAGGCCTAGGAAGGGGTTTTCACCCGTGCTGCCATGGACCGCCTGCTGGTGGGAGGCCGGCCGACACCACGCACTCCGGTGCGGCGGGCCTGGCCCCAGGCCCCGGGGGCGACGCCGCCAGCTAGGGCCGCCGGATCCGCACCGGCCAGGGCACCACGTGGCACCAGGCCGCCAGCGGAGCTCTTGCTGACGGAGCCCTGACTTCGTGCAGGAACCGCAGGGCGATGGGGGCAGCCTCTAGCCCGCACTGTAGCGGTGACGGCGCCGAGACCCGGCCTAGCTCGGCGTTGCGCGCCAACGCCAGATCCGGGGCCGGGAGGACCGGATCCATGGCCAGGGCCCCGGATCCGCCGCCCCCAGGTCGTCGGCAACCACCCCTGCCGCAGCACATCGTCGCTCGACCCGCCCGACACCAGGAGCGGCCGCTCCTTGCGCCGCGCGCGCCCCCACCGCCGGATCCCGGGCGGGCAACGCCGGATCCGGGGGTAGGTTGCACGGATCCGTGCCCAGCCTGGCCACCTTGCTCGCCGGCGGCGTCCTTCACTCGTCGTCCAGCCGCGATGAGGAAGAAAGAGGTGAGGGGGCCCGCCGCGCCGGAGTGCGTGGTGTCGGCCGGCCTCCCGCTAGCAGGCGGTCCATGGCAGCACGGGTGAAAACCCCTTCCTAGGCCTCGTGGTTGGGACCGACGACGGTGGCGCGCCAACGTCATTACCTTTTTGAAGGCGTCGTCGCCTCCTCTGCTTGCTGACCGCTGCTGGGGGAGCCGGTTCGGGAGCGAAAGCTCCCTAGGGTGCGCTCTAAACGAAGTTGGCGTTTGCGGGCATCATCTCCTTCTTGAAGGCTCCGTTGATGCACCCTCGATGCTCTTCCGACATCACGCCCTGCACCTGCCGGTCTCCTCCTCCCTGCCTGGAGCTGCGCCCTCCGCGTCTACTCGGCAACGGCGGCCGGGGTGGGCACCGGGGAGGGGTGCTGCCGGCGACGCGGGGGTCGGGTTGCGAACTGTAGTTGGTTTTCTTGTTTTGAATGAGTGGCACCGTGAGGCTTTCGGCCTCGTTGCTTTTACATTGTGATGAAGCATTTCAGGCAGATAGACAAACAAAACGTTAACGGTTGTGTTATCATTAGGCATGTTAGTGTTGCAGGTGGTGTTGATTCTGCTCATTGTGCCAGCCTAATCCAAAATCCTTTGCTTGACTATTGATGATTAACTGAGTTCTTCCCAGTAGGAGACGAAGTGAAATGTTCCTGTAGAAACACTAGTTCTTCTTCAGGCCAGAGAAGGATGGTGGAAACTTGTTTGGTGGATAATAGTTGGTTGCTATTGATCACTGACATTTATATTCATCAGATTATTTTCCCCAATCCTACAGTACATTTTTGTTTGGGTGCAGTATATTCCAGCTTATCAGGTTGTATGATTAATTAGGCCTGCAGTTTGAGTTGCTTTTGCATTTTAAGTAATGATAACTGCTAATTAATTTGGAAGATGCCTGTGACAGTGTTGCCTCTTAAAACATCATTGCACTAGTTGAGTGATGCATTACTAGTTTAATGACCTTACCGAAATAGGAGGAACTTAATTTTGTAATTTCAGTTGTAAAGTTGATCTTAAATTTGATGTGATGGATCAACCTTGCATTATTTAGATTCATCACAATTCACACATTCTTCATAATATGTGCATGAGTACAATAGACTGCCATACTAGTCAGCCAGTGTCTGTAGGCTTCCCAAAAGATGTTTTGCCTAAACATATAGTATTGTAGATGACCACAGTAATTCAGCAAGCTGTAATTTGGTCAAGAATTTACTATAGGAGTCAGGAACAGATGGTGATCTTGCTTGGTCTCAGTTGTGCAGTTAACTGTAGACTTGATATAAAGGGTCATATTTGAAATATTTTGATTCATTGAACTATCTCCATTTGTCTATAGTAATTTAGCAAGAGATGTTGGCCTGAACCTACTGTAGAGTGTAGATGACTATAGTAATTTAGCAAGCTATATTGTGGTCAGACCTACTGCATAATCCTTAACTATGCTATGGGTTTTAGACTTTCTCTTGTGCTAGGAGTGTTCTCTTTGAATCACGTTCTATCATTGAAAATTAGTTGAATCACCCGGAAGCATCTGTCCTGACAATAAGCTGAATCGTGATATTATCAGAGATTGAAATCATTGCTAAAAAGATACAGTTGAGTTACCTGTTCCAACTCTGATGCAGACCAAGGGATGAAGTATGATTTAATCAGATGTGGTTGCATGAAGGGTTAAATCATCATGGCTTAGATATCTATTAAAATAACTGCAGTGTGTTTATTTCTGTATATACAATTTATTTCTGTTGTCATACAAACAACTTAACTTCTTCTAATAACAATGACAAATCATTCATATCCACACATTATAATACCTTCTGACTCGTCTATTAGATGCTGGCTTTTGGGCGATATCGCTGATGCAGTGCTGTCTTGATTTCCTGTTGTTTCCTAATGCATGATTATTTTATATTTTAACTCACTGTGAAGTCTCACACATGTTCCTCTTTTGCTATAAACTATGCAGAACATAAACTTAAAGGGCTTTGCTGTGGTACATCCAAATGACTGTGAGTCATTCATTCGTTTCGATTGGATGGTTACAATCATTTATTACCTCTTAGGAGATAATATATTTTAATTTTTTATTTTGTAAAATAAGATGAGTAAGGAAAGTTTTAGATATAAAGAATATTGTCTAGATTTGATTTGATTGATGCATGTGTGATTTGACGGATATACTAAATCTTTTTTTTACAACTTCAGATATGGTTATGTACGTTTGCATGTAATATGTAATATGGTTTGCATGACATAAATTTTTTTATTACATATATATTATCATATTATAGGACATAAAAATTAGATAGCACATAAAAATTAGGTAGCACATAAATATGTGTGAATTATTAGATAGTACATAAATATTAGATATCACATAAATGAGTGGAATATTATATAGCACGTAAATATTAGATAGCGCATAAATATACGTGCAAATTTGATATCACTGTTCACTATATTTTAGTTTGAATTTAAATACAGGTAGCCCGAATATGTCTCCTGTAGCTGTGAGTCCGTGATGAGGGGGTTTTGTCTCCCATTGACGTGAGCACGTTGAGTTTGGGAGATTTGGATATCTTTCTTTCCTTTCCTATATTAATTAATTAATTTAAAAAATCTAAAAAATCAACGGTTCAGATTGATTTGAAGTATTATCTCCTAACAAGTAAAGAGGGTATCGTAGCATTATCCAAACTTAAATCCTCCATATTCTAACCTTTCATGTCTTACATACGGTGGCTTGTGCGCACACACTTTAAACTATGATTCTGATAAGAATATCTCTATTTATGATTCAGTTTGATGCCTTTACAGGACAACCTTCCAAAGAACGCCAAAACTTCGAGACTGCCTTAAAGATGTCAAGGAAGACTTTCGATTACCTTTGCTCTCTGATTAAAGGGGACTGCACGAGAAAGACACCAAGTTACAGAAATTTCAGGTTTGGGGACAAGGTGATTCTAGGTGTGGAGGATCAAGTAGCCATTGCTCTGCTAAGACTGACCACTGGTGAGTCACTTCTGGGCATAGGAACACGCTTTGGGATGAACCACTCTGCCATCTCAAACATCACTTGGAAGTTCATTGAGTGCTTGGAGGAGCGCGCCGCTAGTCATCTGAAGTGGCCTAACCCTGCGGAGATGGCAGACATCAAAGCGAAATTTGAGAAGATCCAGGGTCTCCCGAACTGCTGTGGCGCTATAGACACAACACACGTCCTCATGTGCTCTTCAGCTCAGCCCAACACCAATGTCTGTCTAGACCGTGAGAACAGGAACAACATGGTCCTGCAGGCCATAGTCGACCCTGACATGCGGTTCAGAGATGTTGTCAGTGGCTGGCCTGGAAGCTTGGACGACTCGCATCCTGCGCACCTCAGGCTTCTACAGGCTCTGCCAGAAAGCTCAAGGTTGGCTGGGCAAATGGAGCTTCCTGGAGAATCAGCAGGGTCAATGGTCAGAGAATACATTGTTGGGGACACCAACTGAAGGATCGAAAACGGGCGACCAGAGGGGGGTGAATGGTCGCGGAAGCCAAAAAAAAACCTTCCCCTAAACACAAAACCTGATTAAATCACGTTTTTCAAATCTGGACAGAACTCTGTGTACCTAGTAAACCTGATGTGGACGAAAATCCGTAACTCCGATCGACCTAAAAATTTGTCAGATTAAACTAGATGAAATTACGAAACTAACCCAACTGGAATCACGTCATTCGGACTTACGGATCTTGAGATAAAAATACAACAAACAGACAATGTCAGATGCTAACGAGAATTGTAAAGAACAAATCGAGATGCACAAGATCAATCATTATAGATGAAAGATTAAATTGAGTAATTGAACTTACAAAAGTGTATCTAGCCTCCGCCCGAACATCCTCCCTCTCTTAATCGGAGAGACAAACAAAAAACCTCTCACTAGAATTCAAACCCTAGGGCTAGACTGGAGAGAGGAAAACTGAACCGTGGAACCCCGGGGCACGAGTACTGTCCACGAGTACTGTTCACGTGTGAATAGTAACTCGCCCGGAGTCCAAAACGTCCCACACCTCTCAACCCTAGGTGCCACATATTTATGTCTCCAAAGGGTGGCACGATCTATTTTCACATAACCCCTACGCTAAATAAATCCAACGTAGGGGCGTAAATTCCAATTACGTCCTTGATGGCAAATTCCGCGATGTCCGCGATCCCTCCATCTACGCGATGTGATCCTCGCGATGTCGCCGCACGACCATCCAAAATCGTATCGCGATCGCCAGAATTTCCATCTTCGGCCAACGCACGCTGCACGAGCGTCCCGATACGATGCATGGCTTTGTGGCTCAACCAGCGAACCCCGGATTTTGTGGCGTAATCCGGAAACCTCCCTCGACGTCCTCTCACCGTGTAGCCAGGTACAGTAGACGTACACCGCACGATCGCCTGTCCCTCGAACGCAAGCCTCGATTCGCCCTTCTCCGCCCCCACGGTTCTTCGGCACGGCATCCTATCCACGTTCTTCACTCGTCGCCGCATGTACCTTGTCTCCACTTGTCACCTACAACCATAACCTGCCGAGAGACACGTCACACGCACACCGTGTTGTCAATCGCTCATCACCAAGGTGCTAGCTCACCGGCATCTCACCAACTACCCTCTCCTTCCCTGGCTGGTGACTCCATACCAAGAGCACGGTCTATCTTCAGAGAAAGTGGAATTCAACAAGTGCCATACCGCAACAAGAATGGTGGTTCAAGGTGCCCTGGTCAATCTGAAGGATCGGTGGCGGGTGCTCAAGGGAGAGCTGTGGAGGCCGGACAAGCATCGACTACCCAGGATCATCTACGCCTGCTGCTTGCTCACCAACATCATGATCGACCTTGAAGATGCCGTGAGGGATGGGATGCCGGCGTCCCACAACCACGATGATGGCTACAGGCAGCAGGTCAGCAATGTGGCAGATGACGACGGCGCCGTCACTCAGAGAAACCTGCTCTGGCAGCATGTCAGTCGGCCCGGCAGCCAATTACCGGAGTGATCACGACCATTCAATATCTTCCTCTGTCTTGTCCCTTCCCCCTGACATGAATCCAAGGACATCAACAGCTTATACAATTGTTGTAACATGGAATCTGTTTATTTTAGATATGGTAATTTTAGGCATTAGTAGACAGAAACAGTGAAATTTGCAGACAATATAAGCTTGTGGAATCTTGCTTTAATGTCGTAGTCATGTACCAACCCAGGTACTCAACTCAAATTGTAACTGGCCATCAAGGTGCTGGACATCTTGTTTCCTCCTTTTATAGCAACAAGCAGCTGTGAAAGCAAACTTGTGTTCTGAAAGAAGTGTCTGCTGCAGCTTCCAGGTCATTCCTGTGGACGTGTTACGAAATTCCCATATGAACTATTATATCTGTTAACGAATCACAACACAGGATGTTGTGAATTTGCTGTTGCTCACCCGACACCGAAACTGTTTCAGCTTGTCTGGTTTCTTCTTGGCTTTCAGTAGTGCACATCCTAGTCTGAAATATAATGGGTTCATGGATTGTTCTACGCACTGAATAGTAGTACAAGGGTGGAACTGTCGAACTGGATTGGAAAGGTACCTAGTACTACGTATTATACTTGAACATTCATATATAACGAAAAGTAAACATGAATACTTTTGTATATATCCTGTCTTGATCTGCTGGCTGTAGTTACCGCTTACCGGAAAAGTAGGGTAGATGATTCGAGGATCGTTGTTCGCCTATCACACTGTAAACTGGACATAACGCACAAGAGAAAAACAAAACGCCTCTCTGCAAGGTTACGCAATCCACCGTGCAAACATCCGACGATCATGAAAGGATAATTTCTGCATTCAGACAGTAGAGGCCGTTAAACAGCAGTAGCGACGTGAATATGAAAAGGAGTGAAGTTAAACTCTGACAAAAAAAACTGAGAGTGCTATGTACATGTCGTCATCTCTGACGCCAACCGCCCAGATAATTGTAGACTGTGCAGGGTTAATTGTGACATGTGCACGCATTGGGCATTGCCTCATTTGATATGACTCAGCATGCAGTAGTAGAACTGTGGAAGGCAACTCGCAGGTAGTATATCGTCAACTCATCAACACATGCTGTTGACTGTTTTGTAACTCGCTGTCAATACAAAAACAGCAAGCTAGTGTGAAAAAGGCAAGGAGAGATCGAAGTGAATATTCCCGTAGCGATCTGAGGCATTGACCCGTGTGAAACCGTTTCTGTGAACAAAGAGCTGCAGGGGTTCCCCATTCCACATCGCTTCTTCCCAAGTCAAAATCCCCGCGGGACATGTGATGTGCTTTCCAACTGCGTTCTTGACTTCCATATGCGCTAATTAATTAAGCTCCCTTCTTCTACTGAATCTCTTTGTGGGATCAGATCATCGGAATTATACTTTTCCTTACTAATAACTGCTAGCACTAGTACACAGCTCCATCTTTTTTTTCAACGGTTATTCGATTGCGTCGTCCATCACGATGATTGCAAATTAGCAAGAAAGAAGTCTCCGTGTGTCTCTAGAGCAAGTATACGTACTACTGCTCCGCCCTGGACGACCTACTTTTCCTTGAAATTTTCGCTTACGTGGGTGAATGGTTATTTTTCCGTCAGCCTGGCAACTGGCAAGCGATGCAAGCAACCGGCGGCCGGACATCTGCGCCACTAACAATTCCACGTACAGGTACCGATCGTCGAGTGCAGAAGTCGCGGCACTAACAATTCCACATATACGGAGCTGGCTTTTTTTCGCAGTATACTAGTAGTTGTGATCGATCGTGCACGGCGCATTGCAACTTGCATGCAGCTAGCGACGGTTGGACGAAGTGATGCAGGCCATAGATTAATCCAACAAATTAAGAGATCGAGTTGCGGGGGTGATTCGTGCCGTGCTTAGCTATCATATCGTACGTTGGACTCGCGCGCGTTGCTTTGCCGAGTCGTAGTAGTGTAGTAAGCCCGAGTCTAAGATCTGGTTCAGATTACGCAGTACGCACTCGTGATTATTCGTGGTGTTTGAGTGGAAGATTAAGCAGGAATAGTGGTGGTTGGTTGGCGCAAGTACAACTACGACCCGTGCACACCGTATGCATGCGCGCAGCATGAGTCTTGCCGTTGCAGGCGACGGGCGGGCGGCTTGTTCTGCTCTGTTCTGTACGCGCGCGTACAAAGTTCAGCTTTTGGGGCACCGGATTTCAACACATGCATGATAAAACTCATGCTGCGACCGACGACATGTACACAGTGCCTGAATCATGCTTACTAAGCACGAGGACCTATAGGAAGGAACCGACTTTTTTTCCTTTGGTTTTGAGCGCCTTTCAAACCCAAACAACCACGAATAGAAATATATACATACATGCACGTGTTTTTATCACATGTGTTAGAAAAAGTTTGGCCAGGTGTGTGTGATGGGTAGGAGAAACGGGGAAAATGCAGGCAGGTGACGAACCTTTATTTCCCTCCCTTTTGTATTAGCTGTGGCTGGGTCCATTGATCATTCTCAGTTTCTTCGAGTACAAAAGAATTCGTCAATAAATCGTTGTTCGTACGTACTTACGTTTTACCTCCAATGTATACGGCAAGACCAGGACTGCAATTCTACACCTAACGATGGCGGTGCCTGATGCAAGCGTCGGTACTCATCAGTAGTACGCAGTAGGTGTTCAGAATAATGCCACTGCAGGAGCTAGCAGGTCCAGATCGAGTCCACACTCGTAGCTCTCAAGTTCATTTTTCCGCGTGCTATATCTACGTGGCCGGATTAGCTGCCCCGCATACAATTGGCGTCGACTGAAACTGAAGTTAGGTGCATCACCTACTACTACTACTACTGATCGACGATCGCGCGCCGCGAGAAAAGCCCCCAACGAGGGTTTTTAAGGAGATTTTACGACAGCTTGAGGCACCTGGTGGCCGTGGTAAAGCTAAAGAACGACAGCTAACGCGTTGACGTTTGACTCAGATATACTAGCTTTTTTTTTTAGTCGGTGCGAAAAAGATTACTTCACATTCGAGGAAGCAGCTAGCTGGTTGCTGCTGCTGCAAGAGGCTACCTTTTTTTTCTTTTGTTTTTGACGAGTATAAGCAGCATAGTTTTTTTTTCCATTCAAAAAATATGGTGTTCAAACAACTCCAACGATGGACTGAATAATTAATTGAAGCGCGTGATTGATCGTGCATGGATCGGAACAGCATTATCATCCCTGTCAAACGAAGTTAGCTGGCAGTATGACAATGCGTTAAACGAATAGTATAACTTGTCGACTCCGGTTCCAGTCAGATGCCTCCAGTTTACCGGCATCATATCCCAGGCTTAGGAAAGGAACAGCAGTAATAATAACTCCCAAAAAAAAAAAAGATCACGTGCGTTGCCAGTGCTGCTCTCGTGTTCTTGCGCGAAAAAGAAAGAAAGAAAGAAAACGCAGGAAAATGTGCATGAAAAGGTTAACAAAAAGATGGATTAATAGACGATGAAATTAAATGAGCTATGTTAATATAAATTTTAAGATTAAACACAAATTTATGCAAAGAGAAAGGAGAGGGAAAATTGGCATGTAAATTGGAGCGGGTGCAGCTGCTCGTATACTTTTTTCCCCTGAGAAACTATAATGTTTTTGTAAATTTAGGCATGATTTAATCTAAAAAATTTGATAAACGTTTGTGACATCGTATATGTGCTTTTTTGATCTATTCGTTGGTCTACTCGTAGAAGTAGACATGATGAACACCATAATGAACATTGCAAAATATGATGAATAATCCAGTAATATTAGAGATATATCCAGGCATATGACGAATTATGTCGAAAGCACTGGTGGTGCTTTTCTTGCGAAAAAGCTAGTTGACATAGTAAGTTGCTCGAAGTCGATGCAGACCGTAGTAGTGGTTTGTTGTGTGCCACTAAGAAGTAATTGTTCACGTCAGGAAGACGAAGAAGCAGTGTTGGCCGTAGGGAAGAAGATGAGCAGATGCGCTCCCTAAAAACCTCAATCAGTTTCTGATAAAAAACCCCGATTGTAATTTCTCTTGTAATGCTCTTTGTAATTATCCAATTGATGACTTCGTTAAACAACACAAGTGTCAAAACCCCACACCACATCATTTTATGGCATGGCTCGCCCTGAGCCCGTGCATGCTCATGGTTCGGCACGGGCGCTCGAGATTTTTTTTTTTTGGAATCGCGTTTAACGCGTGCTTCATTAAGGGAAGTTGGAAAGAATTACAGCTCAAAGGATGAAGGCGAGATGCCTCATCGCAAGGAGCAACACAGCACATTGATCACCGGCTGTAACGGTGGAGCCTCTCGATTGTACTAAGTAGCCAGTAGTTGTGCGATTGTAGCCGGACAGGAGCTGGGGCTAGGGCTAGAGCTAGAGCTAGAGCTAGGTCTGTGTGTTGAACAATGGTGCGAGCGCCCTCAAGCCTGCACTGACCCACTCGCTGCCCTCCTGAAGCGCCGCAGCCAGCACATGGGAAGCCGGGTTCTGAATCCGTTCAAACGTCCAGCGGTTCCTCTCCTTCCAGACTGACCATGAGATTAAGAGCACCGCGGAGTCGAATCCCTTTCGAAGACTGTCCGGCAATCCCAGACGAGAAGCCAGCCACCACTCAATCAACTCGGAATCGGGAGTCGGGCAATTGCCCTTCGGCCATTGCTCTCAACCTTCACGACACAGGTGCACACACTAGCTACCTATTGGAATTGAGTCAATATTTAATCAAAATTTCATACTCCCTCCGTCTCAAATTATTAGACATTCCAAAAATCTTGAAAAGTCAAAGCATCTCAAGTTTGACTAATAATTATAGAAAAAAACTATATTGATTTATGACATGAAATAGGCATACTATAAAAATATAATTGATAACGAATCTAATAATATTTATTTGATATCATAAATATTATTATATTGTCATATAAGTTTGGTCAAATTTAAGATACTTTGATTCTCCAAAATTCTTAGGATGTCTTATAATTTGGGACGGAGGGAGTACATCACAAAGACTTTAATGCACCTAGAATTTAATATGTGCCTTATGATCTATTTGATTTTTTTTATAAACGCATGTAAACACACTTTACCTCTATAAGCATCCCGAAAGATGAGTCAGGGGATCTTAAGATTGAGAAAGTCATCGTGCTATCGACAATATGTAGAAATAACACTATTAAATCTTCCAAATTAATATAGGAAAATATAAGTACGTACGTCAAGCATCCTTATGATCCTCCTTTTGTTATTGTTTTTGCATGAACATATATCATGATATCATTTATCCATGTATGTTTTGGTTAATTTCTTTTATGCAGACAGTCAAAATTTCTTCTATGCACATATTGATGCGTTTCTTTTTTCAAAGTAACACGGAGGCCGCAGTTCAGGGCGCTTTCTCCTAACTCGATCTACTCATGTAGTCATGTTGCAGCAAACTTATGGTTCGGTTTTTTTTTAACGCACTAGGAACTAGGGAGAGTTAGCCAACCGAGCCCACGTTCGGTCCTCGTCCTCTCATTTTTTATGCGAGACTTCTAGGTCAGATAATCCACTGGTCCTGACAGGAATTAGTGCGCAGAATTGCAGTCATATAGTCAGACACTGACGGCACTGTACGTTCTAGATGATGGCGATTAATTCCGTGCGGCCAGTCGATGATCGACCCAATAAATGGAATTGAACGTACTGTTTGTACCCCGATTCGATAGAGGAGTCACCAAGGCACAACACAACTGGCCATCAACGGATGAATGGAGGTGTGAAAGGCGTGCCCGCTCGAGAGCAGCAGAAGTAAAACATGGCGAGCGAGCGAACGAGCGGCATCCAAATCCAATCCAAGTCGCGGACGGGACGCCACCCACCACGTACAAGCGCGCACGTCACCCGATCGATCGCCGCGCAGCCTCTCTAGAAGAGCAAGAGCTAGCAGCGTCAGTAGTCAGTAGAGTACTAGTATAGGTATAGCCACAGCTTGATGGACACACACATGTTGACTACGACATCACGAGGGGTGTCTGACGATAGTAGGAGTAGTACCGCACAGTCACACACACACAGCTGTGGTCAAAGTACAGCGCTGGGGGAATAGTACACACATCCACGTCTAGAAACAGACCGAAACAGGGATCGGGTCGTCTCAGTCGAACCATCACCAGGTATAGACGCTAGCCACTAGGAGTACTACTCCTATACTACTAGCAGGCGAAGTACGTGCAGGGCAGCCGGTCTGAACTCTGACACGGACCCCCTACTACCGAGCTGGAACCCAGTTCGTCCAGTTCCAGCTCCCCGGCGCCGCCATCCGCTGCCTGCTGCGAGCTCCTATATATACGAGCCCCTGCATCGTCTCTCCATGCCTTGCACACAACTGCCGCACGCTGCCCGGTCGCTTCCGCGTCGTTTTGGGGTAACCAAACCAAGCTAGCTAAGCTATCCAGGCGGCGCCGATGGCCAAGAGGGAGAGGGCGGCGTGGGAGGTGGAGGCGGACACGGCGCGCCTGCTCGTGCTCCTGGCGCAGGCGCAGCAGCAGCACCTCCTGCAGCACGCCCACCACCACGGGGTCGGGGTCGGGGTCGCCGGGGTGCCGTTCCCCGCGGGGCGCGCCGATCACGGGCGCGTGTTCGAGTGCAAGACGTGCAGCCGGCAGTTCCCCACGTTCCAGGCGCTCGGGGGCCACCGCGCCAGCCACAAGCGCCCGAGGGTGCTCCAGCAGCAGCAGCAGCCAGTCGCCGCCGATCACGCGGGGCTGTGCCTCGGCCGCCAGCCGCTGCAGCTGCAGCTGCCGACGACGACGACGCAGCCGGCCAAACCGAGGGTGCACGAGTGCCCCGTCTGCGGGCTTGAGTTCGCCATCGGCCAGGCGCTCGGCGGCCACATGCGCCGGCACCGCGCCGAGGCCGAGGCGCCGGCCAGCAAGGTGGTGGTGCGCCCGCCGCTGCCCGACAAGGCCTGCGACGTCGCCGGTGGGATCTGCCTGGACCTCAATCTCACGCCGTCGGAGAACTGCGCCAAGTGCCGGAGCGTGGTCGTGCTAGGCGCCGCCGCCGGGCAGGGTGTACATAAGACGCTCGCCATGTTAGATTGCTCGCTGTAGTAGTTGAGCCTTCTTCGTTCCGTTAGACTGCACATAGATGATAGACGACGATCTTGTTCTTTCATGGTGGTTGTTTGTTTTGAAGCTCATCTTGGCAATAGTGCCAAGCATGCAGGTTCACATGTAAGTCTGTCATATATAATTTCCCGGTGTCTTCAATAGGTCAGAGAATACACCAATATAAACGCAAGAAGATGGCCGATTAAAAAAAAAGCAGAATGAGTTAAATAAACGCAAGAAGATGAATAAACTCATGAACATGAATTCGTCCAGTTTAAAGTGCAAAAAGCATGTGTTCAGGCCAGTTAGGGCTGATTTGGATTAACCCATTCTCCATGAAGATTGAAGAGGAAATGATCTAATTTTCTCCTAAATCACCTCCAATTAATCAAAACTTAGCGTAGCCAATAAACCGTTTCCCCTTTTGACCCTTAGCTCTCCACGATATAGGATCTATACATGCTATATAGATCAAAACTTTAATTCTTTAATCCCAAGGCCTAAAGGAACAAAACTTTAATTCTATATTTTTTTTCAGATCCCAAGCCTAAAGGAACAAAACTTTAATTCTTTTTACAATTTGACCTTCAAACTCAAATAAATGTTAATGACTTTTTTCACTTTACTCTTCATGTATAATGTCAGATTTTTCAATTTTCTGTAATTATTAAAAAAATGAACTTGAAACATTACATCAACATGGAGAAAATAAGTAAATGTGTATAGTCCTCTTAGAAAGTTTTAGTTAGATTCGGTGTCACAAAACAAAGTTGTTTTGCAATCACTTGATCTGTTGCCCCGATGTAAATTCCTCATCATTTAATTATTATTTATGTTTAATGAAGAAAATAAAAAAAAAACAAGAAAACCAGCATGTATATACAACAACTTTCGGGAAAGGGACTGTTATAAATTGAAAATAACCTATGCTATCCATTCCATCAGTTGCTGCAATCATTCGACTACGACTCTACGAGCAATACACAATGTACAACTACCTTTTTTTCTAATAAAGAAGAACGAGACAGCCAGACAGGGGTGCTTAACTACCAATTGCGATATTATCTTAAACAATCATTCAATGTTGTCAAAAGGTTTTAGATTGTCAATGATCCAAAAAAAATCCATACTCTAGTTAAAAGAATTGGTCTTAGAGCATGTGCAGTCAAATTATTTAAATATAACATGTGGCATTCATATGTAAATGTAGGGTGTTTATTGTACTTCCATCATTTTAAAATGTAAATGTATATATAAGGCTTAGTTTGGGCTCGGCTACTCTCCAAAGTTATACTTTAATTAACCTATTTAATTCTCTTATAACCGTAAAATGTTTCTAGGAACAAAATCATAACCATAAGATAGTGCTTTCTAACACAAATCAATTACACTTTTATATAACAAAGTTTACGTCTTTGTAGGAAAATCATAACCATCACCCGTCTCTATAAATATATTAATAGATGTGGACATGTTTAAGAAAACTCCTTTGTAAATGACTATTTTCGGGAGACAGGTCTCTTAAAGGTGTCGCTTTTAGAAATCAATTAATAGGTGTGACACTTAAGATGTGTGCCTTTAGAAATAGTTGTGTAAAATCAAATCATAAATTTTCCATATTAAAACAAATGAAAACAAATTTTATGCCAAAGTTATATAGATCAATGCACTCTATAACTTTGTAGTTAATAATTTTTTACAATAAATTATTTAGAGAAAAAATAGTTGTTTTTATGTTTAGATTTTTCAAACAATCTCATATGTTGATATGGTCTATATAAAATTGTTGATCTCAATATGTTCTACAAATTTACAATTGCCAGTCGTTTTATTTGATGTCATGTAGCGCTCCAAATATTTAATTTAAAGTATTAGATTTTTGAGAATTTAAAAGTTATAATTTTCGAACGAACTTGAATGTTGACATGACGTAGACTAAAGTTGTAGTGTTTCATGTGATGTATAATTTTATAGTTGAAAAGAATAATTTAACATCATGTGGAAAACCCGAAATCAAAAGTATTGGTATGTCGAAGGTTTATAGCGTAGGAGTATTTTGGTCTCTTAAGATAACCTCATAGGACAAGAAAAAGAGAAGAAAAGGAGAAAAAGGAAGGAAAACCCGAAATTCAAAGGACATGTAAACTGAGTCTCAAAAGAAGTGAGAAATGAGAAGGTGTTAAATATCGGAATTTCTCTCGTAAAGAAGCAGCTTGTTGTTCATCACTAACTAAACAAAAGGCAACAGACAATCAATGGCAGCTTTGACATGCGTAGGTATCGTATGATCACTTGATAAGCTCACCTTCCTGCAAATCCACACAACAGCAAGGAAGCTAATCTGCTATAAATCTAGCAAATGGAACAAATAGTCCCCGCACTAGCAGCCGGCGGCGCAGCCGGCCACCTCGACTTTGCACAGATCCCAGCGACAGCCGGCATGCAGGCGAATTGCAGAGAGTAAAACGAAGCCATTTCGGCAATCGAATAATCGATTCGGATTTCAGAGAGAAATCGTGGAAACAGTTCGGTTGTATATGGGGCCTATGGGGGTTGGCCGGTTGGGCTTTTGTAGTTTACGCAGCTGCGGTTTCCTGGTGGATCGTGTATGCTCCTGATCATGGGCTGGGCAGCCACTTCGATTTGCAAGTTGCAGACTTGCAGCGTTGCTCGAGCCCAAATCGTGACGGTGTATTTGTGTGGCAATAAAAAAATGAATTACCTAACCTCGGTGCATGTCGACTTCACACCAATTCACATCGTCAACGCTCATCAACGCCACCATGACGCGGCTGCGATGCAGTCTTATGGTTTTTCTCTACAATTAATTAATAACCTAACCTTTTCGAAAAACATATATTTATATGATTATTACTTTCTTTTTTAAGTGACGTTGGTACTCAGTACTGACGGCCTCGCGGCGTGACGAGCAAACGGGCGTTTGGGACAGACCATTACCTGCTGCTACGTACGCTGCTAGACGTGCATGTACTGCAAGACTCTTCCACTTTTTTTTTTTTTTTTTGCGAGACAAGACTCTTTCCACTTGATCGATCACAGCTAACCAGCTTTCCAGCCCATGCTTCGTCAAGCCACTCCAATTCTACTTCTACATCTAGATAAAGGCACACGAAGGCATGGAATATCCTTTGAATACCCCAGAGCTAAGCAAAGCATGGAACAGAAAAAGTGGAGGAGTTTCCATGTGCTCAAGAATATGCTATGGAAGATACCTCATTTTGGCCTGTGAAAAGGGCAAAAAGGCAGTGCCGCACCACCTAAGCTTCCACTCGTCGGAAGAAGCCTCATGCTCTCTATATATGCATCCTCATCCAACATCTTCCATGGAGGACCCGTCACCATGGGTGTCCCTCTCTAGTTTCTACTCCCAACATTGGCCTGATGCTGCTGCCATGTAGCCCATGCAGCGTTCCCACTCGGCTTCACCGGCGACGGCGAATACTTCGGCTTCACCGGCAACAACGACGAAAACTACAGCGGATGCTGACGGTGGTCACCTGTTGACAGGGCAGGGCAGGGGCAGCTGGCGTTCGGCCATGTAGGGCAACTATACATCTTTGGCAGGTCTTCGTCTTCCGTGGGAAGATGGTATAATGGAGTGCGTGTATACCCAGCAGGGCGGCTCTGGTATGAGTCACAGTAGATCGAGATGCAATATCATGTATCCATTAATTATCTTTATTACAACAGCAATAATTAATGAGAATTATTAGTAAAGTGTACCTTGGGGTGCAGCCCTGCAGCAGGCCATTGTACATGTCTGTAGCGACAAGTCACGTTCTGTTGTCTTTCAGTTTCAGAGCTTCCCTGCCTCTTTGTGAAGGCTCATTTAGTTAATTCTTAATTGGGTATATTTGTGTTTATGCACAGATCCAAGCAAATGGAGTATATTATTGTACTCGATGTTCTCTGATCATAGTGCACGCACAAGCATTATTGACAACAAACAGAAACATAACAGGCAGCTATACATATGATCTTCAGTGAACCACATTCTGACGCGTTCCCTCCTCGCGTGATATTGACAAGCCATATACAAGTTGCAGCGGTGAATACAGGCACCACAGATGGGCGGTGGCGCTTGGAACAGAAGGGGACACGCGACGGCGCGAGCGAGGGCTTGGAGAAGACAACACGCAGATGCTGGGCTACCTGGACGGTTCCCGGGGACAGTGGCGCCTGGATTGGACACGAACGGACGTTGCAGGTGTGGGCGAGGCGGCTCCGGACGCGGTACTGGCGACCGGGCGCACCCCGCGGCTGCCGCGTGCCGATTCCCCGGGCAGAGCGGGGGCGAGGCGGCTAGGATGCTAGGCCCGCGGCGCTGGGTGGCGGCCGCAACCGTAAACGCAAGGAGCCAGGTGCGATGGGTGCAATCCAGCGGATCGGGAGAACTCGGCAGTCGACGCTGGGCGTGGGGAAAAAAAGATGGTCGCCGAATTTATCTCAATGGCAAACACGGGTAAATAACGCAAAACTGGATGGTGGATGGGACATACATACTCCCTCCATAAAAAAAAACAATCCTAGCTATGAATCTGGACAAACGCGTGTCCAGATTCATAGCTAGAATTGCGTTTTTTTTTTAACTCAGAGAGTATCTGCTATGGTAGGGTTATTATAGGAGTAAATATCGGCAAAGAAATTTGCAATGCGACTCACACGGTTTGTGCTCTTTACCCGACCGTCTTATGTTTTCTCTCGAATTCTCGATCCATATGACTTTTGTGTTATACCCGACCGTCATATATTTCCTCGAGAAAGCATAGTCGCTAATAGAAGTTAAAATCCAAAGACACAAATAGAAAAGAAAAATGCTAATGTTTTTCCAACCATATTGTTGGATCAAGTTTTTAGTCCGGAAATTCACATTTGTTATAGGAAACTCTTGTGTTTTTCGGTATGCTAGATCTAGGCTAGTGCACATTTGTTCTGCTCAACGCCTCTAGGGCCTGATTGGTGGCTTGTTTTAGAGCAGCTCCAACAATAACTCATAAAAGTAAGGTTCCTACTTTAGATTTGAAGGTTACTCTCATTTTGAGGGCACTATTTTTAGGCTACACTCTAGCTGTGCCCGTAAAATAGAGCCCTCAAAATTATTCTATAAAGAATGACGCATGGGGCCTCAGTGTCATTGACTTACTCGACCAAACAATCGATATCTAGGGAAGAGAGCACCATTGTGAATGAGGAGTTGCGGTCGATCATGTCATCAAGGGAGCTACGATGGATCACGTCATCCCAAGGAGAGTCACTTAATCCTAGCAGGTCAGGGAGTTAGGGTCAACGAGGAATTCATGGGGGACCATTGTCGGGAAGTTATAGAAGGGTGACGCTGAGGGAGGCACCGAGGGGGCGAGTCGTGGGAGAATAGTGGTGGCATCACTACGGAGCGAGTCACGCTAGGGAGAGTGACATGCAATGGGGTCCGGTAGAGCCCCCCCCCATAACGAGGGATGGAGGGAGGATTGAAGTGCCCACCTAAATTTGAGGGCTCTTGTAAGGGTTCTACTGGAGTTGTGTTTTTCCCTAGCCATCCATATTTAGGTGCGGGGGCTCAAGTAGCAGTGATGTTGGAGTTTGTCTTAAACCTTATGCATCATAAGTAACATAAGCTCGCATAAATTTATGTAGTGTCTTGATGTTTGGTTGCTCTACACATGGAAACAATGTTTGGTAAAGTTGTGTTTGATTGTTTATATTTTTTTGCATATAGTAAGTTCTAGTTGATATCACATATTTCTAGTGAAGGTATGGGAATGAGAAAAAAATATTGTTGTGTGCCCACTGGCCTGTATAAATCATACAATTAAATTTTGTGTACTAGCTAATGCAGCATTGGGCCTGCTTTGAGCATTGTGCCAATTTGCATAAGAGTCTATGCAGGTAGTCAAATATGAGCAAACTATGTTGCACAAACCTGGATACAGGCTAATACTAACAAACTTATTAGACCCTAAACTACTTAAGAAGTTGGCTTAGCCACAGGCACCAAAAACTAACTATTTTGCTATTGACTTTCACACGGTTGCTTTCATGGCCAAATCTTAGAAATTGTGATAGAGATGGTCCGATTTCGCATAGAGATGAAGATGGAGATGCATCTTAGAGGTTGCGAAGAAGATGATGGTCGGAGGGGGTGATGCATGGCAACATATGCTTGGTTTAGGTTATCGCTGAGAATTGGGGATGCTTCTGGTAGAGGATGCAATGGCTGGAGGGGAGGTCTCAATATTGGATGCGGCTCTTGGGATAGTCACTAGGTAGATCTACATGCATTTCTACGTCTAAAAGCTTCAAATTATATTTGTGCCCTCCCTCAGCATCCCAATAATTCACTGTGGTTGCATTTGGTACAATCACCACTCAACTTTCTAACGGGCGCCACCCAACCTCCCATTGTTGTTGTAGATCCTTCTCTTGCGGTCGTTGATGTCTCATCCCACATTTCAGCCAACGGAGATCATGATGGACTGGTAGTCACTACTCGAGAAGCGTTTTTTCCACGACGGGCATATTTTCTTTTGCGCAGAGGGCAAACACGTTCGTCACCGTGGGAAGGTCACGATAAATGTTGCCTTTTTGCAGCGGGCAAGTGGCCTGCTGCGCTTAATGGATTTCCCGCGGTGGGCACGTAAGGACGCTCGCCATGGTTAAACATTTTAAAAAACATAGAAACCCGTCGACGAGCCCATTCTCGAGCCCACCGACGAGCCCATCCGGGTCGTAGCCCCGCGCGCCGCCGCCCGCGCGACCCGAGCCGTGGCTTCGATCTCCGCCGCTCCGCGCGGCGCAACTTCGACCTCTGCGCGCCGCTGCTACGAGCTCCGAGCTCCGCGCGCCACCGCCCGCGCGTCAATGCCCACGCAACCCGCGCCGGGCCCCGAGCTCCGCCGCTCCGAGCTCTGAGCTCCGCGCGACCCGTGTCGGGGTCGTGCGCGCCGCCGACCGCGCGACCCGCGTTTGGGCCCCGCGCACCGCCGCTACGAGCTCCGTCGCTCCGCGCTCCGCGCGCCGCCGCTCGCGAGCCCCGCAACGTGGCCCGCGCGCGCACCGCTCTGTGTGGTGGAGTCGAGAGATAGAGGTTGGGGAGTGTGGGTGAGATAGAGAACGAATTGGGGATTTGAAACCCTAGAAACCGCTATATATACATATGTTGCGGATTGGGCCATGTGGGCTTTGCCTGTGGGCCGCGATTTCTGGCGGCGGGCTCTATAAGTTGCCCGCTACGGTAAATCTATTTACCACAGTGGTCGTCTTAAGACTTCCGCCTCGGAAAATAACCATTTTCCGAGGGGCCGCAGCGGGCAAATACGTCTGCCTCGGTAAATAAATAAAGTTCGCCTTAGTAAATCGCGGGCATTAACCGTGGCAGGCAAAATATGTGCCCGCCGCGAAGGCCATTTTGGTGACGTTGTGCAAATTCATTTTTGTAGTAGTGAGTGGAGCGGAGTGGTGCCTTTAGTGAGATCTTCATCATGGCTATGCTATGTTGCCTCTTTAGGTCTTGTTTAGGGAGCCACAAACAAAGCCCTGTTTGGTCTTAGACTCTTAGGACATAGTTCGACGATGGTGATGCGTTTGGCATCACTCCCTCAGTCCTTCCATTGAAGGCATCACCATGAAGTCTCCTCCACACACCACCCACTTAGAGAGATCCCTCGTGATGAACCTTACTTTGCCTGAGCAACGATAACGATTTGTGTGTGCATTCATTTCCTTTGCTACTCTTTTTTGTTGTTGTCCTTTGATAATTTGGGGCTTTGTAGTGTATTGGGGATGTTGGAGCTACAAGATTTTGCATTGTTATCGTGCATTTGTTCTTGCTAACGATGACAAGTGCATGATCTAGCCCATTATACTCATTAGAGTTTTGGCACTAGTTGTGGTTTCTAGTGGGCTGTCATATTATTTTAGCAATGGTTGTGCCAATGACTCAATGAGTTGTTGCTTTGGGATCAAGATGCCCAAGAGGGGGGGGGGTGAATTGAGCTCTTTTTAATTTCTAAACAAGAATTAAACCTATAAAGAGCCAATTAACCCCCTAGTGCCTACCGCTTGTGTGTCCTAGCTAGAAAGCGGTAGCAAGATAATAGAAAGCGAAAACTTCCTACACAATTCTAGTATGAAAAGAATGACAAGTGCGGAAAGTAATGCGGTAATAAAGAGCTAGGGAAAGAGATGTTTGACACGGCAATGTTTTGCCGAGGTATCGAGGAGTCGACACTCCCCCCTAGTCCTCGTTGGAGCACCTCGCAAGGTATAGCTCCCCCTCAATCCCGCGCAAGGGATCAGTGCTCTCTACGGGCTGATTCTTCGCCACTCTGGCTCGGTGAATCGCCCACAACCAATCACAAACGTCGATGGAGAAGGGCCGCCGACAATCTTCCGGCGATCACCTTCCTCCGTGCACCACCAGACCGTCTAGGTGATGTCGATCACCAAGAGTAACAAGCCTCGATCTTCGCTTGACTCACTTAAGCTTCACAACTAGAGGATGCACACTTGAACTCTTAGATGAACTAGAGAGGGGATGGATGGATTCGTGAATCACTCTCTCTCTCTAGGGCTCTTGCTCTCTTCCCAACCTTCTCAACAAACTCAGTAACTCAAATGAGCAAAGGCAAGGTGGGAGAGAAGTGGGAGGGGCTATAAATAGACCCTCAGAAAACTGCCTTGGGCTGGCATTTTAAGTTGGCGACGGACGCTCTGTCGACTAGGCGACGGACGGTCCGTCGCATGCCCCAACGGCTAGTTCTGTTCATAGTTTGGGTGACGGACGCTCCGACGCCCTGCCCAACGGCTAGTTCTGACACACTGTTCCCAGCGACGGACCCTACGTCACTGGGCGACAGACGCTCTTCCCCAGCGTCCGACGCTACACTCTGGCTCGGGCTGAAAACACCCTCTCTGGAAGGTCGACGGACGCTCTTCCCAGCGTCCGACGCCTGGCCGACGGACAGCGTCCAACGGACCCTGAAAAACTTAGCCAGAAAACATCTCCACTGGAAGGTCGACGGACGCTGTGGACTAAACCACCCAGCGTCCGGCGCCTCTGTCCGACGTGACGGACAACGTCCGACGCCCATGTCAGGAGCGTCCGTTGCCCAGAAAACAGTTTTAACAACTTCATTTTTCATCGCGATGAATAAGGAAGTTGTTCTAGGCTATCTTACGGTCACCATAGGCTTGCTTAGAGCTAAGGAAGTCAAGTGTGCACCACACCTAAGTCATGAAGCTTTCCTAAGTCAAGCTACTAATCTCAACCCCTCTTAATAGTATGGTCAAAGATAAAAAGAGAAGCCCTATCTATTTCAAAGTGCCCTTCATCACCTTATGGCACTTAGCCTATCATTCTAGGGTCTTCATCATGTCTCCTTGAAATCCAAAACGATATCCATCTTGGGGCTAAGTGATGACCATTAGTGCCCATTCTTGTTGATCACTATGGCTAAGCTACGCATAGCCTCTGCAAAACACACGTTAGCCATAATAATCTCTAATTGTCGTTAATCACCGAAACCAACTAGGGCCATGATTCTTCAATCTCCCCCTTTTTGGTGATTGACGACAATAGAACCTCGAGTATGGATAAGAGTTATGGTTAAGACTTAATGGTGACTTGGAATGGTTGAGCAAGGGTTAGTGAAATTGTAATGAAGCATAATTGCTCACCCAAGCCAAATCACAAAACATGGTACTTATAGATATGAATGTAAAAGAAGTACCTACCTCATGATATTCTCAAAGGATGTATCGGAGTGTAGCGCGGAAGCTCAATTAACATTTAATCATAGAGATATATCATGAAACATGAGACAACTCACAAGATATATTAGTGATAATCAAGAGTTTGTCACATCCAACCATAGAGACATCAACCAAAGTAATCATCACATCACACATATAGACAAATGCATGAAAGTAGACATGATGAAAGAGTACGGGGAAATTAAGCATACAAAGATCCAAAACCCTCCCCCTATCTCTATACTCGATCCTCTCTCCCCCTTTGGCGTCTAGCACCAAAAACTAAGCGTCTGGGGCTGGAGAAGAAGGTGGTGGAGCTGCAGCCTTGCGATCGAGCATGATGAAGTCCTGAAGGTCTGACTCGTCTGACTCATCATCGGCCTCAGTGTCTGCAAGTGTAGGTGCAGCTGGGGTGACCTCTGGAGCTACTGTCTCAACGGACTCCCCCTGAGTCTCAGCTGGGGCCTCTGACGGTCCTGCCTCTGTAGTAGCGGGCTTGTGAACCCGACGAGTGAATACTCGAGGCGAGGGGGACGGTGTCACTGCTAGAGCAACAAGAGACACTGCTGCTGCAACCTCCGCTGGCTGAGTCTGAGCTGGAGAAGAGACTGCCACTATAACTGCCTCATCTGCTAGTGATATGACATCTATCTGAACGACAGCTGGAGGAGTGGTGACTGTCTGTGCTGACTGCTCAGGAGCGATCTCCGACGAGGCAACTGAAGACAGGTGGGTGCCCGTCGCCGGAGGATCGACTGCAACTGCTGGAGCTGGTGAGACTGGCTGAGCTGCTCCTGGGGAGTCTTCTCCTGTGATCTCGAGATAGGAAGCTGAGAGATCTCGCGAGGCCTCTGCTATGGTAGTTCCCCGAGTAGGAGTGAATCCTGTCTGAAAGTCTCCGGGCGAAGCTAACCACGAGGAAACCTGGGTCCTCGGAGACTGGTGCGCGGGAGAGACTGGTGTCTGGAACGGAGGGGTAGCTGGTGTCTGACTCTGCTGTCCTCCGGACAGTAACGCTGGAGTCGGAACCACAACTACTGGAGTCTGCTGTGGAGGTGAGGTGAACTACTGCTTCTGTGAGACGCTGGGCAACTGAAACTGTGGAGTGGAAGTCTGCCCAGAGCTAGAGGCCAGAATACGCTCAAGTAGCAACGTCTGGGTCTTCTGGATCTCGGCCTGCTGCAGCTGATAGGCCAAGAACTAGCGCTGGAACTCGTCCTGTCTGGCCTGAGTCTGAGCCTGAGCTGCTAGCTGTTGCTGTGTAAGCCTCCATAGGTCTGCAGCCTGTCGCCTCTGCTCCTCTGCTTGACGTGACTGCTCCTCTTGCATCCTCGACAGAATCATGAGCAAAGTAGCCTCAGAGGAGCTGGAACCTAGAGCTGGAGCTACTGCGGCTGTGCCTGACCCTCCTGCCTCGTGGTCATGAGTCATCGGTGTATACTCATGCACGGGCTGGTAGTCCTCGTCAGAGCTGTCGAAGTCGAGATCCTCTCTATAGACTGTCTCGGCACTTGTATCAATCTCTGCGTCTAAGTCTGCCAGCTCTGCCTGAGCAATCTGCTCAACTGTAGCATCCGTGACCTCTGCCGACTGAGGTGGTACACCGGCCTGCCTAGTGCCTGGTCTGTAAGCTCTGCTAGGACGAGGCAAGTTTCCATGTATCACGAGCTGACTCATCAAATAAACCGGAAACTCTGTCGCTGACCTCGTAAGAGTGACTCTCATAGCCCCTGATCTGGTCTTGGCAACTATCAGATAAGAGATCCAATGAGAAAACTGCAGCTGCCAGTGACCCCTGAACCCAGTGGCTATGATATCCTCAAGCTCGCTTACTATCAAATCCCAGAGGTCGAACTTCTCCTTCCGGACAACATGAGCAAGGAGCCAGAGCTGTAGACGTGTAATCGTGTCCCGAGATCCAATCCGGGGTAGAATAGTACGTCTGAGTACCTCGTGGAGGATCCGAGCAAGAGGAGTGAGGTCACGTGGTGTACGGCTCAAACCCTCAGTGAACGGTTGCTAAAAGCACGACCTTACGAAATCCGTAGATGGCACTATACCATCGTGAGGTCGGTGAGGGGCCTCCTGATCCCCATAGCAAAGACTGTGGATCCTCGTAGGAGAGGACTCTAGGTGAAATAGCTCTCTGAATCTAGCTGTTGTAACCCTAAAGTCATGTCCCTGGAATCCGAAGTGTAGGAACTCGTGATCAGGTGAGATCCACAGAGAGGCGTAAAACTGATATACCCAGTCCTTCTGATATGCCCCTGAATGTCCCATCAGATCTGTCAGACCCTGAATATACTGAAGGTGCTGCAGGATCTCTGGACCACCGATCCCCTCTATATGGGCAGATGGACACACCCTGTGAGCCCTAAGAGGAGCATCAGTGTCGATATAAGCTCTGTAGAAGTCCTCGTGCACTGTAGTGTAGAAGTCTCGTCCGGCATGGGGGTCCCTCTGAGGTGGGAACCAGGACTGAAAGTCGACGAAGCGAAGTAGCTGGACTTGCTTCGCTGTAAGCACTCGAACCTGGTGCCTCACTGGGTCAGGGAGCCGAGGTCCTGGAGGACTAGGTGGTGCACCAGAGCCTCTGGATCGGGTCACTCGATGGCTCATCAGCTCACCAATAGAAGAGTGGCCCGCGGCCTCTGGCTGCTCAGTCTCTGGGACTGGCTCTCTCTCCTCTGCCTCTGTAGCCTCGACGGGCTCTGTCTCAGGTCGTGGAGGGGACTCACGACGCGCTCCACGGCGAGGCGAGAGCCTCAAGCCGGCGCGACGTCCACCTCGCTCCGCTATCTCGGCGGCCTCGGCTGCTGCTAGCGCTGCTGCCAAATCAGGATCCATCAATGGTCTCTTGCGCTTCCGTGAGATAACCTTTTGCTTTCCCTTTCCCCGGTCAGTGGGTGGACGCGGTGGAGGTGGAGGGTCACCACCACTACCGGGCACGGGACCTGCATTCTTCGTTCTTGCCATCTCTCAACCTTTTGCAAACAAATCTCTAACACACTGAAGCCTCAAGAGATCACACCACAAGCTCATTGCCCCAACTGTCACTGAAACCACTGACAACCTGACAATCAACTGCAAGAATGGCACGCCGGCCCTGGACTGTTCTTTGCCCCGAGGTCACTGTCACTGCTCTGACCCTCTGATTCTCTGATCAACTGACTCTGCTCGTGAGAAATAGATAGGAGTATAACCATAAGCATTTAAGCTAGAGAAGAGAGTGGCTAGAGAGTGAAAAGAAGTAGATAAGAAATAGAGATCGATTTTGCCATTTCATACCTCGAACCCTGACCATATCAAGAGAAGGGGAAAGATCCTCTGGTCGTCTATCCGCAGTCCGCAATCCGCAAACTAATCAAGGCAAGGTAGGGTTTAGGGTGGTGATAGGGAATGGTGAGGTGATTTGCAATTCGGAGGAAAAATCACAGGAGTTGAAAATCACCTTGACGCGAATTGAGATCAATCAACCGCCAACGAGGAGAGCTCCTCGGCTAAGAGTGTTGCACGGTGGCTTGGGTGGCAGTGTGGAAAGGGGCCTGGTGCGGCGGCGGAGCTTGGCGGGTGTGTGCTTCTTCGGTGGTGGTTCTGCAGGGCAGGGTGGAGCAGCGGCGCACAGAGGGACGGCGCTGGAGTGGCGGCGCAGAGGGGTCCAGCGGCGGTGCAGGGAGAGGGTGCATGGCGGCGCTGGAATGGATCCCGCGGCGGTTAGGGTTTGACTGTGGCGGAACGGCGAACGGAAAGAACAGACGAGGAGTCAGGCATTTTTTTTAAAAAAATTCGCCGTTAAGTTCGCGACGGACGCTCCGGCGCGGAGCGACGGACGCTCCGTCTGACTGCGACGGACGCTCGGGGAGCGTCCGACGGCATCGTCCGTCGGGCTTCCAGAATAGATTTGAAACGCCCAATCGCATTGACCGCGACGGACGCTCTGTTAGTGGGCAACTTTAATCTCCGGACGATCACGACGGACGCTGAGGCAATTGACACCGAGCGTCCGTCGGCAGCGTCCGACGCCTTTTAAATAAAATTTTTCAAATTTTGTTTTTGCGTCTTTCTCCCAACCAAGTTCCAATCCCAATAAGATCCAAATAATACCTGATTGGACTTGATATGAGAACCATCTCTCAAACACTCATTTTCAAATAGTTTGCCATAGGCTTAAATTTAGTTTTTAGCTCAAATATTCGAATGGAAGCACCAAGGAGACATCATATGGCCACAAGAGGGGTATAGAAGTGTCTTGAGCTTGGAATGCTTCCCCTAAGTGGACGAACACAGAGGATGCTCAAAAACTTAACCAAAAAGAAACGGCAAACAACACACATGCATATGCTATGCACTACGAAATCTGAATCTAGGTTGCTTGCAAGTTTAAACCGCGGTTAAACTTTGTCACACGCTTTGAGGGCGGTTATCTTAACCGCGTTAGCCAAGCCTATGTGCATAACCAAATTAAACATGTTATATTACATATAAATGCATGGTTCACACAAACTTATCTTTTAGTGAGGTTAGAGTGATCAAGCACATTTAACTCACTTCTCAACCTACAAAAGGTTGTTTCATCGAGTGGTTTAGTGAAGATATCCGCCAATTGATCTTCGCTCTTAACTCCAACTAGTGTTATGTCTTTCCTAGCCACATGATCTCTAAGAAAGTGATGGCGAATATCTATGTGCTTGGTGCGAGAGTGTTGCACCGGATTGTTTGCAAGCTTTACGGCGCTTTCATTATCACACAAAAGTGGAACTTCTTTTAAAAACACGCCGTAATCAAAGAGTGTTTGGGTCATGTATAAGATTTGTGCACAACTTGCTCCTATGGCAATGTATTCCGCCTCGGCGGTTGACAATGCCACACTATTTTGCTTCTTTGAGGACCAAGAAACAAGTGATCTTCCTAGCATGTGGCACCCGCCGGAGGTGCTCTTCCTATCAACCTTACACTCGGCGTAATCCGAATCGGAATAGCCAACTAGTTGGAAGGGAGCTCCTTTGGGATACCAAAGACCCATGCTAAGGGTGTGCCTTAAGTACCTAAGGATTCTTTTAACCGCACAAAGATGCGACTCCTTAGGGTTTGCTTGAAACCTAGCACACATACACACACTAAACATGATATCCGACCTAGATGCGGTGAGGTAAAGTAAACTACCGATCATAGAACGATAGAGAGTTTGGTCAATCGGTTTACCTCCCTCATCGAGATCGAGATGCCCATTAGTAGGCATTGGGGTCTTGATTGGCTTGCAATCCTCCATCTTGAATTTCTTGAGCACATCATAAGTGTACTTCTCTTGAGATATGAAGGTGCCCTCCCTCAATTGCTTCACTTGGAAGCCAAGGAAGAAGGTTAGCTCGCCAATCATCGACATCTCGAACTCCTTGGACATCAATGCACCAAATTCCTTGCTATGATCTTGGTTTGTTGACCCAAATATAATGTCATCGACATACACTTGGCAAACAAAGATCTCTCCATCTAGCACCTTGGTGAAGAGTATGGTGTCCACTTTCCCGATCTTGAAGCCCTTCTTGAGTAGGAAATCCCTTAGCCTCTTATACCAAGCCCTTGGAGCTTGCTTCAATCCATAGAGTGCCTTGGATAACCTATACACATGATTAGGACAATATGGGTCTTCAAACCCGGGAGGTTGTGAGACAAAAACAAGTTCATTGATGAAACCATTTAGAAAGGCACTCTTCACAACCGGTGTAAAGGTCTCCCCAAAATCCAAGCCTTCAACTTGGGAGAACCCCTTTGCCACCAATCTTGCCTTGTTTCTCACAACCACACCTTGATCATCTTGCTTGTTCCTAAACACCCACTTGGTGCCAATGATTCTTGCTCCTTTAGGCTTTTCTACTAGCGTCCACACTTCGTTCCGGGTGAAGTTGTTCAACTCTTCGTGCATGGAATTCACCCAATCCGGATCCGCAAGTGCATCCTCCACACTAGAAGGCTCAACAAAGGAAACAAAAGAGTGATGTTCAACATAAGAAGCAAGTTTAGATCAAGTTGTTACCCCCTTGATGGACTCCCTATAATGAGTTCTTGTGGATGGGCTTGAAGCATAGGTGTAGATCTTCTATTAATCACTTGGGGAGGAGGTTGTGGTGCATCAACATCACTAGCTTGAGCCTCGGCTTGATCTTGAGGGATGAAGGTATCTTCTTGTGCTTCCCTCACTTGTTCTTTATCAACTTGAGGCGTGTGAGGTGGAGAGGGTGCTTGATTTGATTCATCTTCATCTTCCTCCACCTCTTGTTGGTTGATTGCACCAACGGGCATATTCTTCATAGCCTCCCTCATGGGTTCATCACCTGCATCATCAAGATTTTCATGCTCTTCTTGAGAGCCATTAGTTTCATCAAACTCCAAGTCATATGTTTCTTCAACTAGGCCGGAGGCTTTGTTAAATACTCGATATGCCTTGGATTTAAGAGAATAACCAAGTAAGAAACCAATGTCACATCTCCTTTGGAACTTGCCCAAGTGTTGGCGCTTCTTGTAGATGTACACTTTGCATCCAAACACTCGGAAAAAGGATATATCCGGTTTCTTTCCATTCACAAGCTCATAGGGGGTCTTCTTGAGAAGCCTTTGGACAAATAGCCGGTTGGCCGCATAGCATGCGGTGTTGATTGCTTCGGCCCAAAACTTCTCGGGGGTGTTGTATTCATCAAGCATTGATCTTGCAAGAGTAATGAGTGTCCGGTTCTTCCTCTCTACTACACCATTTTGTTGAGGGGTATAGGTGGCGGACACTTCATGCTTGATCCCAACTTCATCACAATAATCTTCAATTTTGGTGTTTACAAACTCGGTCCCATTGTCACTTCTTATCTTCTTGATCTTCACATCAAACTCATTTTGGGCTCTAGTTGCAAACTTCTAGAATATTGATTGAGTTTCTCCCTTGTCTTGAAGAAAGAACACCCAAGTGTACCTAGAGTAGTCATCAACTACCACCAAGCAAAATAGATTGCCACCAAGGCTAGCATAGGTGGTAGGTCCAAATAGATCCATGTGAAGTAGCTCTAGGACTCTTGAGGTTGACATGAAAGCTTTGGTTGGATGAGTGTTTGCCACTTGCTTGCTGGCTTGACATGCACTACAAAGTTTGTCCTTCTCAAACACGACATCCTTCACACCTCTAACCAACTCCTTCTTGACAAGCTTTTTCAAAGTTGACATTCCCACATGAGCTAATCTTCTATGCCATAGCCAACCCAAAGAACTCTTGGAGAATAGGCATGTTTGCAAACTAGCTTCATTTGAGGTGAAGTCCACTAGGTAGAGATTGTTGTGTCGAAACCCTTTGAATATCAATGATGAATCTTCAATCTTGGACACAACTACCTCATTTGGAGTGAAGAGACATTGGAAACCAAGATCACATAGTTGTCCCACCGATAGCAAGTTGAAGCTCAAAGATTGTACTAGCAAGAAATTTGAAATTGATTGATCATTTGAGATTGCCACTTTGCCTAAGCCTTGTACTTTGCCTTTTGAATTGTCCCCAAAGGTAATCTTGTCTTGTCCTTCACAATCTTCTTCAAGTGTGGTGAACATCCGGGAGTCACCGGTCATATGTTGAGTGCATCCACTATCAATCACCCAATGACTTCCACCGGTCTTGTAGTTCACCTACACACAAGCAACTTGAAGTTAAGCTTATTGTTTGGGAACCCACACTTGGCGAGGTCCCATAGCCTTGTCCACCAATTCCTTAGAAACCCATAGCACTTTGGGCTTGTTCTTCATCTTAGGACCGAGAAACACAACTTGGGGTCTACCCTTGGAGTCCTTGTTGATGATGAAGTGCGCATCATGAGCGAAAGGCCTTATGTGCTTGGGCAAGGTCTTGGGAGGTGCAGTCTTGCATTGAGATTCAAAGTGACCCTCTTGACCACATCCGAAGCACTTCTTGGGCTTGGGCTTTGGTGTGTCATAGTTGTTTCTCATGGCCTTGTTCTTGTAGTAGTTCTTTGCTTCTATCTTGACCTTGGCCTTCATAATTTGGTTCTCCTTGAACCCAATGCCGGACTTGTCGGTCTTCATGATAGTGTTCATCAAGAGCTCACTTTGGAGGTTGTGGCCCTTGGTGAACTTCTCCAATCCATTTGCAAGTTTGATCTTCTCAACCTTGAGCTTTGCATTTTCCTCTTTGAGAGAGTTAATCAAGGTCATTGCATCTTTGTCATCTTGCTTGGCCGACTTGATAGTGAATGGCTTGCTTGCCTTGAGGTAGATTAGCTCTTCCTTGAGCTTGGAGTTTTCTTGCCTCATCTTCACATAGTCATCATGCTTTTTGGCCTCAACTACCTTCTTGCCCTTGCACTTAGCATTTTGCTCACTAGCGAGGTCATCATCATCCTCATCATCGCTTGCACTCTCATACATGACTTGCATCTTGTGCTTCTCAAAGGAGGATGCCTTGAGTGCCAAGTCCTTCTTCTCCTCCTTCTTTTTTTCTTTCTTCTTGGAGGAGGAAGAAGAGCCACCATCACCAATCTTCATGTACATCTCATGAGCATTGATCTTGCCCAAGATTTGTGTTGGTGTAGTGGCAGAGAGATCTCCTTGGTGAAGAATCGTGACGATGTGGCCGTACTTCTCAATGGGCATGACACAAAGGATCTTGCGTACCACATCGGCCGGTGCCATTTGGTTGAGACCGAGCCCATTCAATTCCTCTACAATAATGTTAAGTCGTGAGTACTTTTCATTTGCATTTTCATTTGTATGCATTGAAAAAGAATTGAGCTTAGCCATGACCAAGTGATAGCGTTCCTCACGCTCACTCTTTGTGCCTTCGTGAAGAGCACAAATAGTGGTCCACAACTCAAATGTGTCTTTGGCATTTCGCACTCGGTTGAAGACATCCTTGCTAATGCCACGAAAGAGAATGTTCTTCGCCTTGGCATTGTGCTTATCAAAGTTGAGGTCCTCCGCGAAGAGAGTGCCTCCCTTTGTGGCGGCTTTGAGCACGCCCACGTCAACGGCCTCTAGATAGGCCTCCATACGAACTTTCCAATAAGAAAAGTCGTCTCCATCGAACATGGGAGGTGGTCCATCCCCATGGGACATCTTGCTCTAGGCGGTGAAGCCTAATTTAGAGCAAACCTTGCTCTGATATCAATTGAAAGGATCAAGATGCCCAAGAGGGGGGGGTGAATTGGGCTCTTTTTAATTTCTAAACAAGAATTAAACCTATAAAGAGCCAATTAACCCCCTAGTGCCTACCGCTTGTGTGTCCTAGTTAGAAAGCGGTAGCAAGACAATAGAAAGCGAAAACTTCCTACACAATTCTAGTATGAAAAGAATGACAAGTGCGGAAAGTAATGCGGTAATAAAGAGCTAGGGAAAGAGATGTTTGACACGGCGATGTTTTGCCGAGGTATCGAGGAGTCGACACTCCCCCCTAGTTCTCGTTGGAGCACCTCGCAAGGTATAGCTCCCCCTCAATCCCGCGCAAGGGATGAGTGCTCTCTACGGGCTGATTCTTCGCCACTCCGGCTCGGTGAATCGCCCACAACCGATCACAAACGTCGATGGAGAAGGGCCGCCGACAATCTTTCGGCGATCACCTTCCTCCGTGCACCACTGGACTGTTGTGACGGAACCTCTTAAGATAGGGCCCACTTGTCAGGATTAACCACTTAATCCCAACAGATGATCCAAACCTTAATTAGCCCATCAGGTGTCGCCACTTTGCAGCGGGTCATCCACCTCTTTCCGAACAGGATCACCTCATTACAATCATGACAGAAGTAATACGAAATTTTTATATTACATCAAAGTAGCGGAAATTTAAAGTCATATTACAAACCATAAGTTTTGAAACATAACTTAGTGTCATACGATAAGATACATCAAGTTGCTGATAGAGCAAGAACAAAGAACCGAGGTACTCTTGCCCAAGAGTCAAGCAAAGACAGTTTATTCTTCATCTTCATCTACACTGACCACGGTCATGCAGCAAGGAGCCACACAAACCGGGTTGTGATCCTCATCTGCAACAGGGGTTAACAAACCCTGAGTACGGGAGTACTCCATAAGACTTATCCGACAAAGAAAAGTATTTGGTGGACAAAACAGTATGCAAGTCATAGGATTCAAGGTGTGGTTTGCAAGAATCAAGTATTTGTATAAATGAGCATTTATAAAAAGAATTGAAATCATTTATGTTATCCATAAGATTACTCAAGTATCGATCTGGAGGTATGATCGATAACAAGGTAATAAACATCCACGAAGGAATCCAACAAGTATCCAGTTAAAGTGTATTACTACGCGGTAGAGGACAGGGTCATGTTTCCATATTCGAGGAACACGACGATTCGAACCGGTTTATCCCAGTTGGGGCTTCCCTATCACACGAGATATACAGCCGCTTAAAGCACGTATATGACTACCTTTCCCTGGATCCTCTCGCCAAGACTGGGGTTCTGCCACCCGAGAGCACAGTACGCCTCCATCCAGTTCGCTAACTTGGAGGGTACACACTACTCTCGCCATCTCTCCACTCCCAGTGCGGGTTAACCGTTCTTCAAGCGAGAATAGCCAGAGTCCAGCTTCCCGGAGTATGTGATAAGTACTCCAAAGTCACAACCCTTGGACGTCTACAACGGACGGTTCCTAATCGACACAGGCGGAAAGAACCCGCTCACCAGATATCCACATCTGGTGGCTCTCCAACACCGTGTCCGCCCGGTCTCAGATTATTACTTCCATCAAGAGGACATAGTCATTTGCCACAGCAATCCGCTATTCATCTTGAAAACAGAACCATTACCGAAGCAAACAGGTTACCACCTATTCTCGCAGATGACAGGAAATCATCTGACTCTATCGGTCTAAGCATTGCTAAGCAGCATAAAGCAACAAACGTATTTTTAAAACAGTATCAAGGTACAGGAATAAATAATTCAAGGTAGGGCTATGCATCAAGTAGGAATTTGATTGAATACCGTAATGCAATAGTATAAACATAAGTGTATTTAAAGAAATCATTTTAAATACAAGGAAGTGTTTGAATGCACCGGGGCTTGCCTTGGTTGGAGGGATAAACGAACTCGGGCTCAGATTCAAGAGAGAAAACCCCTTCACTGGAGGTATCTAACCCAACCAATGAACAATCTACACGATATAATGACATGTCTTAGATGATGCTTGAATAGTAAACATGATGCTCAACACAAACAAACATGCTCTTAAGAGAAGACTAAAACAGATTACACCTTGAGCACCACTTCCCTTCATGAAGGAAAGCAACACTAGGTTAGGGCAACTTAATTAAACCCTATTTATCTTGATTATCTAAGTTAATCATTACATCTAAAAGGACTGAGCAAACATCATCACATCGAGCATGTCCCACTTGTGTTTGTCACTGGACAATGACCATTTGCATCAAATAATCCAAAATCACTTCAAGCCTAAAGTTAATAGGGTTTCTAACCATTTTATAATTAAACATGGCATTATTACAGAACTAAAAACAGGAAAACAGGAAGAACTCTGCTCAAGACCCTCGGACGGCTGAGACTCGACCATCAGCGGCACAGAGGCTCGAGCGGCTGCGTCGAGAACCACAAAACACGGCGGCGAGTCGCCGTCGATGACCAAACCGAACGGCTACCCCTCGAACTTGCTTCGGCTTGCCGAGCCGAACCCAACGAGGTACACCACGACTCAAACAAACCTTCAGAGACACCTCATCAAGGGTGCTGATGATCTGTCGGGGCTCGACCGATCGCGCACCATCGAACACAGCCCTCGATCGGAGAAACTAGGCCTCGATCGACGAAGACAGACCTCGACCGAAAGAAACGAGGCTTCGATCGATGAAGAAAGACCTTGATCGATGAAACTGGGCCTCGACCGACCCTCGATCAGAGAAGCTAAGCCTCGATCGACGCAACTAGGCCTCAAACAGAGACGCTAGGCCTCGATCACTACTCAGAGGACAACTGCGAGCAAGATGCCCAACAGAAAGCAAGACTACAAACTACTCAGCTAACCTTGTCGACGGCAATGGCCGTGAACCGAGCTCGACCGCACACACATGCCGACGGACACAAGCCTCGATCAAAGGAGCTAGGCCTCGAGCAGAGACACTAGGCCTCGATCAGACCTCGATCGACCCTCGATCGAAACGACCAACAACTCCAACAAGCTAAGCGGGCCCCAAACAACGTGAAGCGCAAGCCAACAAACACAGAGCTAAAAGCAACCCCCTCGACGATGGCACTGGCGGTCGACGGAGATCTGCGCGACGCGCGCCGAAGAGAACACGCACGCGCTTGAGGGCAACTACCCCTCGAGACGGACTCAGGACGGCTAGGCGAAGCTAGCGCGAGACTTGGATATCGAAAAGATTAACTACAACGACAAGGCGACGAACACACCGCCGCGCCGAACAAGAACAGCGACGGTGCTCGAGGACAGAGCTCTAAGGCTCGATACAGGGATAAACGAGTAGAGCAGATAGGTCGAGGAGCTCACCCTGGTCACGAAACGCTAGCAATCGCGGTCGGAGATGAAGCAGAGACGACCGTCGATGGAGAACGCGCCGGCGGAGACGAAGAACTGCGCGGCACGAAGATGTTCCCGGAGCTGTGGTCCACCATTTGCAAAACGGAGAACCAGAAAAGACTCAGAGATGAACAAGGAGCAAGAAACACAAGACAAAAAGACAATGCGGCTCCTGCGCAGCCCGGTCGAAGACGGACCAGAGCAGCGGCGGTTTCGGCGGAGCTGAGGAAGACGGATCCGCACTGAACGAATGCGGGCTCGACGACTTCAACCAACTTACCCCGAGGATGCGCAAGGTCAAGGCGAAGGCAATGACGAAAGATTGAGTGATTGGCAGCAGCTAACGAGCTCGGACGAGTTCGTCAACGATGGAGGTGGAGCGCTCGGCGAAACAGAACAGAGCAGAGCGAAGTAGAGCGGAGAAGAGTGGAGCAGTGGCGTGGAAAGGAAAGAAGAAAGGACGGCGCCCCGCTTTTAAAGACGGCAACGGGCTCCGCAAGATCGCCACGTACTCTCAACAAGACGGGAGTTCCCGGACAGGTGTCGGCGTCGGGCACCGTCGAGAACGACCGTGCCATGCAGCTGCTCGAAGAAAGGACAGAACTGACCCTGCGGCTATTTTGCAAAATGCTCAAGCTTCCAGGGGTTTTCAGGGAAAACTTTGAACACGAAAGATGTTCAAAATTTTAAGATCTACAGCTTTGCTTAAACAACCATAAGCAAAAACTTTATAGATTTTGAAAATCATGTTTAGGGTTTAATCCACCCCCTCGGAGAAAAAGGGTTGGGACTCAAATTTTAAATTTTGAGAATTTGAAAAGATGACCTGCATACAAACAATTGATCAAACACAAATAAGTAAACTCATTTTAGTTCAATGCATATCCAGGTTTTCAAACAAATGAATGATGCTTAATGCATATGATGACATGATCAAATTTTAATTAAGAGATTAACACCCGGGGTGTTACAACCGTCTAGGTGATGTCGATCACCAAGAGTAACAAGCCTCGATCTTCGCTTGACTCACTCAAGCTTCACAACTAGAGGATGCACACTTGAACTCTTAGATGAACTAGAGAGGGGATGGATGGATTCGTGAATCACTCTCTCTCTAGGGCTCTTGCTCTCTTCCCAACCTTCTCAACAAACTCAGCAACTCAAATGAGCAAAGGTAAGGTGGGAGAGAAGTGGGAGGGGCTATAAATAGACCCTCAGAAAACTGCCTCGGGCTGGCATTTTAAGTTGGCGACGGACGCTCTGTCGACTAGGCGACGGACGGTCCGTCGCATGCCCCAACGGCTAGTTTTGTTCATAGTTTGGGCGACGGACGCTCCGACGCCCTGCCCAACGGCTAGTCCTGACACACTGTTCCCAGCGACGGACCCTACGTCACTGGGGCGACAGACGCTCTTCCCCAGCGTCCGACGCTACACTCTGGCTCGGGCTGAAAACACCCTCTCTGGAAGGTCGACAGATGCTCTTCCCAGCGTCCGATGCCTGGCCGACGGACAGCGCCCGACGGACCCTGAAAAACTTAGCCAGAAAACATCTCCACTGGAAGGTCGACGGACGTTGTGGACTAAACCACCCAGCGTCCGGCGCCTCTGTCCGACGCGATGGACAGCGTCCGGCGCCCATGTCAAGAGCGTCCGACGCACAGAAAACAGTTTTAACAACTTCGTTTTTCGTCGCGATGAATAAGGAAGTTGTTCTAGGCTATCTTACGGTCACCATAGGCTTGCTTAGAGCTAAGGAAGTCAAGTGTGCACCACACCTAAGTCATGAAGTTTTCCTAAGTCAAGCTACTAATCTCAACCCCTCTTAATAGTACAGTCAAAGATAAAAAGAGAAGCCCTATCTATTTCAAAGTGCCCTTCATCATCTTATGACACTTAGCCTATCATTCTAGGGTCTTCATCATGTCTCCTTGAAATCCAAAACGATATCCATCTTGGGGGCTAAGTGATGACCATTAGTGCTCATTCTTATTGATCACTTTGGCTAAGCTACGCATAGCCTCTGCAAAACACACGTTAGCCATAATAATCTCTAATTGTCGTTAATCACCGAAACCAACTAGGGCCATGATTCTTCACACTGGCATAGGTTGGCATAGGTAGTGGCCAGTAGGGGCCATGCCACCTCCCCCTTCTGCCCCAAACATGTGAGATTTTTTCACCTTATCCTATATAATATATATTTATTCTAAACCTAATTAGTTCTCTATTGTATCACAACCCTAGAAACTTATAGCTATATGTATGAATAGCAAAATTTTAAGCACTTGACTTGTTTATACCCAATGATGAAAATTTTAATATACATACAATTGGTCTTATGTACATTGAAATACTCCCTATGTACCAAAATAATTATTTTTTTGTTTTTTTACTATAAGTTTGACTAGATTTGTAAAAAATACGTAGAATATTTGTATCTTTAAATAAATTTATTATAAAAATATTATCAATAATCTATCTCATGATAGTACAATTATATACTATAAATAATAATTTTTTATATAAAACTAGTTAAAGTTTTTTTTCTCGAAAAACAAGAACATCAATTGTTTTAGGACATTCTATCATTTATTGGCCAGCCCCCCTTCCCGCGCTCATCCTACATGGTACGTAATCCTTTTATCTTGAGAAAATCTAGGCCAACACATCATAACCTTTTGTTTCTTTTCCTTCTATATCTAATATAAACATTGCTGCGAGGTTTTTACCGTCCATTCGGAGGAAAAAAAAACTTCCTTTTGTCCTCATATTTTTTCTTTTGTACTTGGTTTGTTTTCCCGACTTTAACAGCAAAATTTTGGCGATGCACACGAGCGGATGGGCACCAATAATTTGTACGAGCGTGGGCTTATAATGGCCCGGTCGATCGAACCATGTGAGCAGCCCATGTGAGGCTAGACACGATGGCCAGGATTTTGGAATCTACTAACATGCACGGGTTCCCTCTTTAGTTATAGTCGCTGCCTTTCTTAGTTCTTTTCTGGCTGCATGAGCGTCCAGCTCGATCAGGTTGCATCACCAAGAAAATGTAAGATTAAAAAGAGAGAGAGTGATTCCATTGTGATAAGAGTGCACTGATGAGTGCAAACCCGGGGGAAATGTTTGGTGGATATTATGCCTGCTGAATTAATCGCAAGCAATGACGATGATTTGGTAGTACTGAAACAAACAAATGACTCGCAAATGATCTCAGAAAACTTCCAATAATTAAGAGACTGTTAGACAGGAGCTAGCTAGGAACTCGACCCCGCACTCGCATCTTTTTCTTACACGGTGACCACAACTCCTCTGTGATTGATTTCGTTGGCGCGCGGATTCCTTCTTTCGGTTTGCACGTGGGTCTCAGTTACAACGCCAGAATGGATCACATCATCAGCGAAGCATTACTGCTAGCTAACCCAATAAATTTGGCGAGGTCGGTCCTAAGATTCCGGTACATACGAGCAGGAAACTTCATGGAAACATCATGCGCGAACAAAAAATGCGTAGGAATTCATAGACATTGCTGCCAGGCAAGTCAGCAGACAACAGTGCGTGCCAAGTTGATCCCAGTAGGCAGGGCTGCAGGAATCGCACGCTGATGTAGATCCTGATGAGGCGCCAGATGAGCACCGGTGACGACTGACGAGCCCGATCGATCCATTCCTGACGAAACGAGGAGGCAGGGACATGCAGACGCGCGTCTGCACAAGTGCACATGCATTTTTTCACAAGTCAGCGCCCTTGGGAAGCAGAAACTGTCAGACTGTCGCATCCGAATATGCATACGTAGGCCGGTGAGGACGTACGAGTTTCGTACTACTACGAGAGATGCTGGACAGTTCATGGGAAAGAAGGAAGGAAAAAAAAAACAATTGCCCCTTCGCCGCCGTGCGGTGGGCAGGCTATATATAGCCGTCATTTCTTCTTCCTCTGCTCACAACACAACACAGGCAGGTACATAGTTCAAAGCGCTTGCTCCTCTCCGAGCCCGTGTGCAGTGCGTGTTGCCAGCTAGCTACTGTAGGCTGCAGCAAAGATGTCGCAGAGGCCAGGAAGGCACCAGAGGCGGGCGTCGCAGAGCGTGTTCGTGCTGCCGGAGAACTTCGCCCTGGAGGACGTGCCAGCGGCCGTGGCCGAGGGCGGCGGCGGCGTCGAGCAGCGGAAGCCCGCGGCCGCGGACGGCTCCGAGCTGCAGGCGGCGAGGCAGCCGGGGCGTCACCGGCGGGCCATGTCCATGGCCGTCGCCTCCCGGGACCTGGAGATGATATCGGAGGACATTGGGAGCTACAAGTACGGCGCGTAGGGCGTAGAGATCGCACCAGCCACCAGGTCCTGTGTGCTTGGCTGGTACTCCTAGTACGTGTTCCTCCGGGCCGGCTGTGGTGGTTCTCGGGCCGTTTAGGTGCAGAAGCAAAGTGGCTGTATGCCTGTATTCCCATCGGATCCGGTGTCCTCTCTCCTGTGCTGTCGTTGTTTTCGTGATGTATCGATGCTGCTTCTTCTGTCAGTGCGTATTCGCCTTCTTGTTCTTTTGATCTAGAAGTAAATAAAAAAAATTACTTCAGCTTCAACGATTTCGTCAAGTAGGGTGGAGAAAAGCCACGGTCCATATCCAATCACCCTGCTCGTTTCAGCTGGATCACAGCAATACCGTCTTGTCTGTCCAGGTGTACGTATAAGCAAAAGACACAAGCAAACATGAAACATCCAGTCACCAGCCTACTACAGTACGTACTACCTTCAGCACTTCAAAATGTGCATTCTGCATCTCTGCTGAAGGCCTGAAACTATCCGTAGCGATAGCTGCATCTGCATCCTGGCCGGGTTCAGTCTGAGACTCTGCTGCCGGAGCCCGGAAGTGTCCGACACTCGTGCCCGCGGCAGTACCCGCATGGTCTCAGCGTTGTTTGGTAGGAGTAGAGATTAGGATTTTTTAAGAAATACACCCTCAGTCCTAGAAATAAACACAATTTTTGACTTTTACAATTTCTTTTTGACAATTCGTCTTATTTATTTTTTTATCTAAATAATAAAATAAATATATCATTATGAAAAATATATCTAGCGATAAAATAAATCATAAGGAAATAAATAATATTTATCAAAATATTTTGAATAAGATGAACGGTCAAACAGGAATCGTCGAAGTCAAAGAATTGCGTTTATTTACGGGACGGAGGGAGTATTTTGGATCTAATTTTTAAAATTAATCTCTAATAGTGAATTAGGATCATTTTATGAAATTGTTTGAAAAGTATAATGTATTTTATGTTGTCATAGAAATAAAAATATGCTTTAAAATTATAAACTTGTTTTGGATAAATAATAATTTAAATACAACATAAGGTATCTAGGTTCTTGTGTAAAGGTTTTGGATTCAAATCTAAGGGAACGTTTCAAATGTTAATTCAGTGTTACTTTTTGGATAGTTTGGCTACTAGGCGAGATTTTGATTCATTTTTTCTTAAAAAGTTATATAAATAAAACCATGTTTGATAAATTTAAACTATTTCGGACGAATAACAACTTAAATATAATTTATTTTAACTCCTAAAAAAAATAACTACAAAAATATGATCGTTTTTGTACATGATATGCAAAAAAAAAAAGAATCAATAGAAAGTCGGAACCACTGTTTCACGTGTGTAGGTAAAAAAGTGAGAATCGTTCATGCATTTCTGCACAGAAAAAACGTTTAAGTTTGTTTTTCTGCAGCGATTCTAATAACATTCCCACCTGCCAAACGGTTTCTTCTTAACTAAAAATGATAGATGACCGTAAAAAAAAACTAAAAATGATAGATAGAAGTAGGAATTATAGTGGAGAATCATTTCACAGAATTAAGAGCATCACTTCATTAAATTAGCAGATAATCACTTCTCGTCGAAAAACTGTTTGGTAGAGTCTGTGCTTAATTCACTAGAGAATAAAATCTTGAAGCTCCGCCAAACAAGATCTAAACTCATGCACCGCACCGCCCGTAGCATTTGCAAATAGGTGTGCTTGGAGGACAGTTGTTCCCCAAACTTAGATGACTGATTTATCTTGGTGTGGTGAATGGAACTACTTTGGCTCCGTGGCTTTGCAGTGAGCTTTCGTGGCGTTTCTCACTGTTCCAAGAGCCCGATGAATTGTGATGGACAATTGGATATGGACGGAGCGTGCACGGGCATGCTCTTTAATGCTTCCTTTCCTTCCATTGTTGCGTTACGGGCACGAGCCGTCATTGTCAGCTCGCCATGGGGGAAAAGTTCGGTGTGTGTCTTTATTTTAGCTTCTAGCAACACAACTCGGATTCTATTTCTTCAGGAGATAGAAAAAAAAACTTATAGCGAGAAAACAGGTTCTCAGCCTCATCAGGCTAGCCTAATTAGGCGACCTTTCAGGAAAGGAGAGGCCATTGGTCCTGGACGCATCAGGCATCGATGCGTTGTGCATAGCGAACTCAGACTCACGCCTCGACTCGATCCGAGAATACCAGATCGATGCCAAACTGCCAAAATCACGGCATGTTGCTCATCGTGTCACCATGTCCACATTTCTGTTTCGACAGCTCCTCCCCTCCGCCTGCGCAGCTTGAAATTTGGCCGAACTCTTTGCTTCATTTGCAGAGGTATAAACACCGCTGAGCACCGATTGGCGATTGTATTGATCCGTTGCCTGCCGCCAACGCGGGCTCCTTTTCTCTGTCGGCATGGCTCACAGGATCATGGCCTGATTTAATCTTTCTCGACGACCAGCACCACCAAACGATGGGCGACCAAAAGTGGCGTTGGCCAAGTCGCCCGCCAAATACCACTAGGCCACCAGTCCACCACCGCGCCTGCTCCTGCTCCCAACACCAACCAATGGATAAAGTGGAACAAAATCCTTGCCCAGATATCTCGTATCTGCACTTCATATTCGAAATACGGTGGCTTTTCAATTTCCCATCAAGACAGGCAGTGCCCAGAAAAGAACCTGACGAAAAAACGTGCTTAAAATATCCATCTGCCCAAGACTCCATGAGGCTGTGATGATAGATGCTAGTTATCCAGCGCATTGCTCGAAGAATCTATCTGCGAGGAACGCTAAAAATTGGAAGAAGACGCATTATAGAAGAGGAAAACTTAAACATGCACAACGAAGCAATTGCAGAGGTACGGCTGGCAGTTCAAACCGTTTCCCACCAACCGTGGAGTCTGAAATTTGACGGGAATTCGGATGAGCTCTTTTTTGCACAAAGGTCCTTAAACATACGCAAAGCTTTCTGCATCGCCCCGGTCCGCACGGAAAACGCGTTGCATCAGATAAGCAGACCGTATACAGCACAAACCGAGGGGTGATGTGTAATAACAGAGCTAAAATTGAACTAACCATAGTTAGATGGCGTCGCCTCCCCCGCGGGACTGAGACCAAACCAGGGTTCGTCGGACGGAACGCGAGCACAACCAGACCACCACGGCACCACCACCACCTCGAGCTCCCCCACCCTCGCCCCCTCCCTCCTGCTACAACCGCTTCGTTTCCTTCTCCAAACAAATCCCTCCCCAAATAGGGCTCCGATTCGACGGCTCCTGCCGAATCGCTCATCAGTCCCACCCCGAAATTCGCCGCCGGACTGGCCACGCCGATGGAGTGACCAGTCAGGGTTCCGAAGCCGGCAATGGAGGCGCAGTGGCTCGCCGAGTATCCGCATCAGGGGGCCGACAAGCGGCCGCGCAAGCGGCAACGGCTCGCCTGGGATGTCGCGCCCCCGCTGTTCCAGCCCCCCAAGGTATGGCTCTCGCGCCGCTTGACGCCTCGATTCGTTACCAGTCGTGGGGTTGCGATGGTAGTTTTGTCTAGATCTGGGCGCGGTTTCCGCTAGATTTGGAGTCGGTTGGTTCGATCAGGGGTCGGAGCTCGGGGAATTGGGGGATCTGTAGCTTTGTTGTTGTGGATCACCATGGAGGTTTGGCCAATTAGTGGTGTATATGGCGGGAGCAGGTCGCTGGTGTCGAGCTATTTTTGAGAAAGACGGGGAAATTTTCAGACCTATATGTTACCTTGTTCTGGCTTTCGGAGCTTACTGACATAACTTTGGAGATGACAACCTTTTTTTTCAGCTAGAGTCTGTAAATGTTACATGATGAATTTCTCAATTATAAGGACTATAGAAATAAAACAGTTATTAAATTTGGGGAGCTCAATATTATAGTACCAACAATTAACGTTGGCTTTTGTTGTAATGTGCAAGAGCTATGTACTTCAGTTAGTGGCTACTGGACAATGTCGATTGCCAGTTCACATAATATCAAGTTATGCAACTGGAATCTAAACATTTCAGTACAAGAAATATAATATCAACCTTCAGTTTTTTTTCTGTTGAATTAGGACTTTGTATCCATATTTGTCGTCAATAAGATGTTTACATGGCTTGGTATTTTTGTAGGCAATTCCGATGCTATATTGTGGGCAGGAGCTAATTAATGGAAATTTCACGACTGCATTTCTTCCGCCGCCACCGATTTATTACACCGGGCCTCCACGGAATCTTTCGCCTCCTTGGAGACCAGATGACAAGGATGGGCACTATGTTTTTGTGGTTGGAGAGAATCTCACACCAAGATGTATATTTCTGCAACTCAATGATGTCCATTTACTCTCCTTGCGTTGGGTTGCTTGTTTTTGGTTCGCATCTCTGAATAGTTTGTTTAGATGTATTTTCTTTTGAAGGTCATATGTTACTGATGAAAGCTGTAGTCATGGAGTTTTCATCTATGTATTGTAGCTTTACATAAATAGCTTCATGCTTCATAAATTAATCACTGGTTTAACGCAAATTCATGAACATTGGTTCAATGCCGTTTCATGTTCCCCATCCATCATTCATCGAATGCAGATTTTGCTGATGATTGTGTTGACTGCTGCTTGATCCTTGCGTCTGTTCTAACTGATACTTCATAATTTTGGTTCTGTTGGGTATGCCTAATTGGTTTTGTAATAATTATTACTAACACTGCTTTTCTGGTCATGCAGATAGGATACTTAGCAAGATGGGTGAAGGTTAGTGTGCCCCTTCTGGACCACTATATAATCTATATTGTATATTCTATTCTGCAGTGGTCTTTGTTCTTAGTTGGATGGCTTAGTTTCGTTTGAATTGTACAGGACAAGTATGACATGATCTTTTGTGCTCAGTCCTGACACTTCCATTGCTTCCATTCCATGCTATATTTATTGTTTCAATCTGTGTCACAGGGACATTTGGACAAGTTTTGGAATGCTGGGACTTGGAAAACCAAGAAGCAGTGGCTATCAAGATTGTACGCTCCCTCCAGAAATACCGAGAGGCTGCTATGATAGAAATTGATGTGCTCCAGAGACTTGGGAAGCATGACTTTACTGGCAGCCGGTAAGAAGTCTACCTCCCTTGTTTCACTTATTGCCCCTTTTGGCGAGTTGATGGATTTGCATCGATGGTTCTATGCCTGCAGTTGTGTGCAAATACGGAATTGGTTTGACTATCGTAATCATATATGTATAGTAAGTACATATGCGTCAAGAAGGCTATACTTTTCTTGTTTTTGATGACCAGGTTATGATATTGGATTGATTATCTCTTCAGGTATTTGAGAAGCTTGGGCCAAGCCTATATGATTTTCTGCGAAAGAATAGCTACCGTTCATTTCCTATTGACATTGTCCGAGATTTTGCCAGACAAATATTAGAGTCTGTTGCATGTGAGTACTCAGTTTACTCTGGCAGTCTGGTTACATTTCAATGCAATTATCAAGTCTTTTGAATTTCAAACAACATCATTAGAATTGCAATCATCAAGTCTTCTGAATTTTGAACAATATAATTAGATTACTAAACTGCTATGGTTTGGCATAATCTTGTTAAGCTGGGTTTGCTAGTTCTGATGTGCTTCCCTAGTCCCCTTCAAATGAAGCTGATGTTTGTTTTACCTCTACAGTTATGCATGACTTGCGACTTATTCACACCGATCTGAAGCCAGAGAACATTCTTCTTGTTTCATTGGAGTCTATCAGGGTGCCTGATTATAAGGTTGTTATTGAATACCAAATTTTTTACCTGCTTCTGTATGGTATTTACCGATTAAGGTTCTCTTTAGAACATATATATCCATTATCAATTTCTTTAGCAATCTTTTACTTGCCATTAATGTGGCAATGTCATGTGTAGACCACTGTGACAGTGACAAATAAGGGGTTATGGAGAACTGCAACAGCAGGAGTTCTTCTGATTCTTATGTGGACAGGAATTTGACTAATTTTATTAACGGATTATGCAGAATGGCAACTGCATAAATACGCCTCTTCCTCTAAACTTTATTTTTATTTGCAATGAAGGTTTCTATACGACCACCAAAGGATGGTTCTTTCTTCAAGAACCTTCCAAAATCTAGTGCTATCAAGCTGATTGATTTTGGGAGTACGACTTTCGAGAGCCAAGACCACAATTATGTGGTGTCGACAAGACATTACCGTGCACCAGAAGTTATCCTTGGTATAATTAACATCTGCTGACCCACACAGAAAGTAGCCACGTTTATTTTCTAAATGACATTTACCTTTATTTTCTAAATGGCACCAATTTTTTTGTTTTGTATTTGTTTTTTAATCTTTGCTAATTTTTTTTTAGGTCTTGGGTGGAACTATCCATGCGACTTGTGGAGTGTGGGTTGCATTTTAGTTGAGCTCTGTTCGGTTAGTTTACTAAGACTTGTACTGGAGTACTAGATTAACCTTATCCATATCTGTTGCAACTTTATGGTGCTTGTCTTGATAAGCCTCTCTTGCATTATTTGTTTTTCATGATATTATTAGGGGGAAGCTCTATTTCAAACACATGAAAATTTGGAGCATTTGGCTATGATGGAGAGGGTCTTAGGTCCCCTCCCGAAGCATATGATTGCCAGAGCTGAGTATGTGTACAAATCCTTTGTTATCTTCTTAATCTACATCCAAGTTGAGGTAGCTGGTTTTCTGTCTTGGCTTCTGCTTGTATTAACTTATTACTCACATTCATTGATTGATGCTGTTTTACAGTCGACGTGCTGAAAAATACTTCAAGCGCGGATTAAGGTTGGACTGGCCAGAAGGAGCGGCCTCACGAGAGAGCATGAAGGCTGTCTGGAAGTTGCCTCGTCTGCAGGTACTTTCCTCTCTGATATACTAATCAATTACTCATCGATTTTGCCAACTGACATCTTATAGATGGCATGCCTTTTGAAAATTTCTAATCATTGCAATCCATGCAGAACCTTGTGATGCAACATGTTGATCATTCTGCTGGAGATCTAATTGATCTTCTTCAAGGACTTCTTCGGTATGATCCTAATGAGCGACTTAAAGCATGCGAAGCTCTACGACACCCTTTCTTTACCAGATGCATCAGAAGATGTGGTTTCTGAGGCTATACTGACATTGAAAATGTCAAAATGCTGTATTTCTTCGTTTTGATGTGTAAGAATTACAAAAAAGTGGAGATGTTCTACGAAAAATGAAATATGCTAACTTGCATTCTGTTCAATGATTTGAAAGGTAATTGTTGTATATAAGCAGAGTTCTCTGACACTTGATCCAATTTAATTGGATGTCATTTTCCAATTGATACAAATTCCTGTCTTTTCCATTCATACTAATTTGTCCAGACTCTCAGTACTAGCAGGTAGCATGCAGAAATCTCTAACCAGGTGGTGTCATTTGAGGATAAATGGTATTAAGTGGTTTCATAGAAGACAAACACTATTTAATGGTGGCATACAGTGATCTCTGGTGAACAGGTAATCATTTTGCATGCATTTAGAATTTGAGTATTTCTTTTGCAAGTTGGCTAATATATTTTCGATATGGCACTTTTGGTTTGTTCGTGTTCTTTTCCGCTTGTTTTGTATGGTGAATACTTCTTGAGATTGGTCTTTATAATTTACAATAAGTCTCATGGTCAAGCTTGGTTTTCATTGAGCTTGAGCTTACCAATTGGTTCGAACGAGCAGACATTGTTGACATGAAAGCTACTCCCTCAGTCCCACTGTGAAAGCTTGGTTTTCAATGAGCTTGAGAAGTCATTTTTTTTAAATTTTTTTGACTAAATATATAAAGAGATTATCAATCTTTATTATAAATAACAAGTATCATTAGATTACTTGTTGAATATATTTTCATAAAGCTTATTTGGAGATACAAATGGTGCTAATATTTTGTACAAACCTAGTCAAACTTTAGTTGATAAAACCCTAGGCGACTTTTTTTTTTTTTTGGGACGGAGGGAGTAAATCTCAATTCTGGAACTCAACCTAGATAACTTCTAGGCACTACCTATTTCATAAGTTACATACTACTCTGACGGGCTTGTGGTGCCTTGAACTTATCTAGGTCTGTGCCATTGATCGGAGGGAGTAGTAGTCAGTAGACAGAGAAGATGTGTGTGCGTGTGGTGGTTATTCCGATCTTACCTGTTACAAGTTATAATTGACCAGCAAACAGCTTGACCATGAAATCAAACCTGCCTGCAAATATGCAATCCATGATCATAGCATGCATGGTACTGCTTTCTATATGTTTTTTCTAAGGCTCATTTTCTGCTTTCTATATGAGCTTTGGTGGTTGACATGTCTCGGAATGAAATCACGATATCCCCTGGGTATTTTAATTGGACTTTTGTTTTTATATTCTCTGCTGAACCACTGGTGGTGTAATTCTCTGTCTCTTGCGATCACTAACCTGCTGACCGGAAAAGCTTCCATGTACTCCCTCCGTCCAGTAATGCAATTATGGATTGCGTGCCAGATAAAGTAGTTAATATTTGGTAAGTTTCTAGTGAATAGTATTTATATTATGGCTCTAAATTAATTTATTATGAAGCAACATTTCATACTTAATCTATTGATATTTATTTGATATTATAAATATTCATAGGTTTTCATCTATAAACATGTTGTGCTAAAATTGCATTCTTTTTGGGCACGAAGGGAGTACCTTTGAACCTTAACATGTGCAGCAAAAGTGGACATAATTTAGGCCCTGTTTGGTTTTCATAAGTCAGGTGACTTATTAAGTCAGGTGTCTTAAAATCAGTGACTTATAAGTCGGTTTTCAATGACTTAAAGTCATTTTTAAGCAGGGGTGGAGCAACTTATGGCTTATAAGTTGGGTGACTTATAAGCTAGAAGTGTTTGACAAAATAAGTCACTTTTTTCACTTTCGTACTTATATAAGTAGGTGACTTATTTGAAACCAAACAGGGCCGTGTCACGTTTTCTTGTTTCCCCCAGAGCTGTCTGTGTCACGTTACGCTGATACAACTGCTACGCTTTAACACAGACAAGCTGAAGCGTCGCCCTTACCTGTAGTGCTGTACATGATGCAATGGTGACTAAGGATGATCTGGGGACCGGAATTCCAGTTGGGACCGTTTGGCCACGTGGTTCTGGAATCCATTTGTCGGGCTATCTGTCGTTGCACGAGCTTGGTTCGAAAGCAACATTACAAAAGCAGCGCAAGTTTCCAACAATGTTGCATCATAAGCTGTCATGAATGTCTTGCTGCACCACCGATGGTTTGACTGAAGCTGCTGCCTTCGTGTGAAATAAAGGAGTATCCCGCTTTGATCACGTTATGACTGCATAGGTATGCCGTGGTTGACTGAACCACGAAGACCAGCTTTGATCACGTTATGATTGCATAGGATGGCATCTGCAATTCATTTGGCCAACAAATAGCTACTCTCTATTTGCTTCCGGAAGTACTTACTAACCTTTGGAAACGCTCCTGTGTTGCGCTGCTGGAGATGAGATTACGGGGGTTGCGTGCGGGCGTCCCAGATTACTACTTTACGAAAGGTTAGTACAGCTCCTGTGTACAGCAGTCGAAAATCAGCTCAGCTTTACGAAATTTTGGTCGACTTCCACAGGACAGTCGGCAGCCCTCACCAACCAACGATTCTTCTTGATCACGGATCAACGCCCAAACCCGTTTGTCCTTTGTCTTGTCCTCACTTTCAATTAACAGTAGCCCTGATTTTCTTCTGTGTGCTTGAATTGTTCATCTCCTAATATACCCACGCAATTCGCATTATTCGAATCGCCGGATTGGGTACTGCACTCTTCCGGTAGGATGATCCTTCCGAAATCCAATCACCGTCGCTGTATGCCGGCCAACATGTTGACGGGTGCGGAACGCTGGAAAATTCAGTTGTAAGGTGCAAACGTCGAGTCGGAGACTCCCTCTATCTTATTCACGCTCCATGGCTGCTGCTCTAGCGCGCGAGCGCGACACCACCGCCGTTGCTCAAACGGCCGTGCTCGGCGATGGGGCCGTCACGCTCAGCAGGCCGCAGCCGTGGCGCTCGTGATGCGCGGAGCTAGAGCAACTAGGCAGCACGGGCTATGATTCCAATCATTCGGATGCTGTTTGGTTCGAGTGTTTTCGCGCGTGAACCCATTACACTGTTAACAGATAGCGTTAGTTTTTGTTTGGTTCACCATCGACGGGATCGGATGGCAGGGTAACCAATCGCGCGCTTCGTTAGGTTGTTTACGCCCGATTTGATCGGTAATCAGTTGCGTTCCCATCCGCTGTATCTATCACCATGAACCAAACAAAATACATAATTAATCATTCCCTTCCCATCCCAGCGGCGAAGGCGTTTACTTTACATTCACGTAACCTGTGGCTAACCAAACAACACCTCAATGGCATTGATGTTGCAGAGAGCCTGCGCCACACGGTTCCTTCCCTGGCCGATTCTTCTGGAGATTGGAGAAGCATGAGACAGCGCCTGAAAGCGATCTCGACGCAGCGGGACATTTGCGGCCACACTGTACGCCTTCCATCTTGACATTCGCAAGACCAGAACCAGGACAGTGCCAGTTTTTTCCCCGGCCGTCAAATTGAGCGCCTGTTTGGTACAACTCACAACAGATTCATAAAGTTGTCGTGAACTATTTTTTTGCCAAACATCTCTTTTCAAAACAGCTTTACTCGTGAAGTTGTTTTTCTTTCTCTCTTACAAAGATATGAAGTGGAATGAAACTGAAATTAGTAGCTTATCACAACTCTCTATCCCCTTTCTCTCTCACATACATGCATAAAGTTGTTGGTAAAACTGTTTTACCAAACATTTTTTTCTAAAATAACTCAGCTTTATCTAAGAGTTGTTTATAAAACTATTTATTAAAAAAATAGCTTCACTAGTGAAACTGAGCTGTACCAAACAAGCCCAATCAAATGAAACTGTCCGGCAAGTGGCTGTTTGATTTGAAGTAAATCGATGCTCGGAAACGTTTGCCTTACACCTAGTTTCAGACATATTTTGGTCTGGACATACTGGTGACGTCCTCTGCACATACTGGCGACGTCCTCCTCCGGCTAGCTTGCGTGCAAATTATATAACGTACGTGTGTCTCGGTCCTGGATACTGAATTTGTTGACCAATCCCATATAACTGAATTTTCTTATCGCGACGTTGAGTAGCACGAGTTGACGCTTGACGCTTTCAGTTCAGTTTCCTAAAATGACGGGGCCTCTTTCCTCGAGGAAATCATGTGCCGCTCGTGCAGTCGCGGCGCGGTTTCCTTGTCCTCTGGCCTCTCGGGCGCAGGCAACCCGCGATATCCGGCTTCCTTCAAATCATGCCCCTCCATTTTTTTTTTAATATTTTATTTAAGAAACAATCATGCCCCTCAACCTGTGCGGGGTAACGGTAGAAAATTCTAGCCCACCAGGCACCAGCCCAGTCCCCTTCACCATGTACACCAGGCCCACGACCAGTGTGTAGCCGGTTTTCGACGAGTCGCCTCTCCAGGCTCATAGGCTCGGCGCAGCCAGCGCGCCGCGAGCGACGAACTCCCACACTTTCCTCGCTCGCCCGCCTCGCCTCTCCCTTCTTTAATTGCAGAAGAAGAAGAGGACGGCGCACGCGGGGGGCCGGGGGCTGCTCTAGTGCGCTTGCCCACTCGGCCTGCTTGGCAACCACCAACCAACTGGAAAGCCGGTCTCCTTCTCGCGCGCCGCCACGCCACTCCGCCAGTCTCCTTCTCGCGAGCCGCCGTGCCGCGGGAGCTAGAGCACCACGTACTACGGGCCAAAGCGCGGCGCCCCAAGCTCACAGGCTGCTAGGGTTGCGGAATGGCAGCGGCGGCTGTGGCGAACGGCGGAGAGGGGAGGAACTCCTCCTGCTCTCGCCGCGGAGGCTGGCCGCGGAGGCGGCTCGCCCGCCGAGGAGGAGGAGTCGTGGCGGCTCAACTTCGAGGGTTTCCGCCCGCCGGAGGCGCACCAGGAGAGGCCGCCGACCGGTCCGCTCCACCACTGCCTCGGCGTGCTAGGTCTCTCTCTCTTTGCATCCATTACGGTTATTTTTTCTGTTTGTTTTTGTGTTTGGGCAATCTCGTGTTTCGACAACTTGGTTTGTTTCTCGTACAATAAATTAGTTGCTTTCTGCGACTTGTCATCAATACCAACGTTCCCAATTTTTTTGGGTTTCCATTAAGAGCTAATAAGTTGACGCTAGAGCGGGCTAGATTCTTTTTTTTAGTCCAGAGTTGGGGATAGAATTAGGATATTGGCTAGTGTTGGCCTAGATGCGGCCTAGTTCTTACCGATTTGCTATTACGCCACTTTGGAACCCAACATGGATGTGTACTGTAATCTTCCTGTTACTTATAACTTTAGCGTTGGGGTTCTGCAAATTCCGGTCCTTCCTATTTGAGGAAGGGCCGTCTCCATCACGTGAGGTACTCATTTCTTGGACTGCGCATCCAGAAGTTCTGGAAAATTATTGTTATTTTTTGGTTGGTGTGTGGTGTGTAGTTAAGTGGCAACTGACAGATTAGCATACAAGAATAAAGGACATCTGGGTGGCAAGAGTAGTTCTTTTCTTTCTTTCTTTACCAACATGTCGGCTTCTAAGTAGTGGAATTGAATGTCAAGTCATATTCCCATCTCAGTTACTCCATTTATAGTTGTGTTCTCCATTGCTATATGAGTGTACTGTTGTTTTTTGCTTTAGCTGTCTGGTTTTGTTCTGTTTACTCCCAGAATCCTAGTAGTTCTATTCTATCTCCGGTGCTATATATTAGGAAATGCAATTACAAAACAGAAGAGCTATGTGTGTATGGTAATTTTGCTAGTAATATTTTAAGAACTACTGGGATGTTGTCAGGAGAACTACTTTCTTAGTTTTATGAAACTTTTTCACATATCTTCCTCCTTAATATGACAGCTCAAGGTTCTGAGGATGTTGTTGCTGAGTACTACCAACAGCAAGTGGAAATGCTGGAGGGTTTTAGTGAGATGGACACACTTACAGATCGTGGTTTCCTTCCTGGAATGTCCAAGGTATGTTATATGGTCTTTCTATTCTAGCATTAGGGAAGGTAGCTTATGTGGATGTTAATGATCAAATTTTCTTGATTGCATTTGTTTATCCTTCTTTTAAATAGTGACACTGCATCAATAAATGCCTGGTAACCACTTTGTTCACCTGCAGGAAGAACGAGAAAAAGTTGCCAGGAGTGAAACATTAGCCATACGGCTGTCTAACATTGCAAATATGGTTCTTTTTGCTGCAAAAGTGTATGCTTCAGTAAGGAGTGGCTCACTTGCTATCATTGCATCAACTTTGGATTCTCTTCTAGACTTGTTGTCAGGATTTATCTTGTGGTTTACTGCCTTTTCAATGCAAACACCAAATCCCTACAGATACCCAATTGGAAAAAAGCGTATGCAGCCGCTGGTGAGTTTTGTTTTTGTCACAACATGTGCGTCCAATTTCTTTGGATCATTCGTTCTTTACCATAGTTCATGCATTTGGTTCCATGAACTTTTGAGAACACAGTTCCATTGAACTATCTCAATTGTTAGTACTTTAACATATTTCAATTACTTCTCGGGTGCTATTGGTAATTAAAAATTGAATACTCTCAAGGGCTGCATATCATTGCATCATGAAGGGATCAAAATATACAACACACTCCACACTGCAAATCATGAAAATGTTACATGCTTGCTACTGACTGTAAACAACCTCTAACAAACTATAAGGGCAACCAGTTGGCAGCTACATCAAGCTGTGCCAAACCCTAGCACCTGCTAAGCACCATAACTGCCAGTCTGCTCTTCCTCCAAAATCTCTTGTTAATTTGTTATGGCAATATGAAAAGAAGCACAAATGATAAATTGGTTCAGAAAGAAAAAGTGCAACACTATAAATAAATAAATGCCTATTAAAACAGTACATATAAATAGTTAAGGAGAATATGACAGTTGTGCGGTGTAATCCCTCCGTTCCAAAATATAAGTCAATCTGCCGTTTTTAGATACGTGTAGATTTTCCCACGCACCTCGGTATACATTATGTCTAGATATATATAATAAAAGCTTTGTATCTGGAAACGCTAGAGCAACTTACAATTTGGAACGGAAGGAGTATTAAGTAGAATAGTCTTTCTAGATTATGTTCCTTTTATAGCATCTCTGGGTATTACTGCAATGCTAAATTAAAGCTTTGTTTGGTGGGCTCCAATCTATTTTACATAATTGTCAATCATGTATTTGCGATACTAAAGATGCATTAAAATATTTTGTTCAGGGAATACTTGTTTTTGCTTCTGTTATGGCAACCCTTGGCCTTCAGATAATTCTAGAATCAATACGCTCATTGGCATCTGATGTAAGTCTCTCTCTAATAGATTTAATTTCCATTGCTCTTTGATGCATTACAAATTTTATTTTCAGGTTGCTTTAGAGTATATATTTCTATTGGGAGTTCTGTATCATAATTCAACATTTATTGTGAACCCTTGTTTTGTGAGTAACAACAAACAAGGCTATCAGTAGTGTATGCAATTTAGGTGGCTTAGTTTTGTCCTTCGCTGCAGGGTCAAATTACTTGCAGCAAACAAATTTTATATGCTTTGCATAGTCAGAAGTATTTTTGTTCATTATTTTCTTATGCTTAATGCCTTGAAAATTTGGCATGTTGTCATGGACAGTTAGTATTTTTCCTTAGTATCGTCAGTCTAAGTGTCTAACTATAGATCATATTATTGTTTGCCCTTGTTGATTATCTCATATGTTCATATTTCATTCTCCAGGGACGAGATGAATTCAGCTTAACAAGTGATCAAGAAAAGTGGCTTGTGGACATCATGCTTTCCGTGACATTGGTAAAACTTGCCCTGGTTATGTATTGCCGCTCATTCACCAACGAAATTGTCAAAGCATATGCACAGGATCACTTTTTCGATGTCATTACAAATGTAATTGGCCTGGTGGCTGCACTACTTGCCAATTATATTGAGGGCTGGATCGACCCACTTGGTGCAATCATTGTAAGTACATGAGAAGTTTGATCTCACATTTATCCCATATCTAGTATAAGTAGCATCTTAGTATATTCCTTATCCTATATGTATTTATTAGTTTGAACAAGAAGTTAGCATCATCTGTTCTACCATCATATGACTCATTGTTCTGTGGTAATACTTTTGCATTTGCAACTTGCAAGAAACACTCTTTCACCATGATTCGTCTTCAGATATTTTTTTTTTTGAGTGTCGTCTTCAGAATTAACCGTCGTCCTCCCCTGCAGCTGGCAATCTACACGATCAGAACATGGTCGATGACAGTGCTGGAGAACGTGCACTCCCTGGTGGGGCAATCGGCCTCGCCGGAATACCTCCAGAAGCTGACTTACCTGTGCTGGAACCACCACAAGGCCGTGCGGCACATCGACACAGTGCGCGCCTACACGTTTGGTTCCCACTACTTCGTGGAGGTGGACATCGTGCTGCCGTCCAACATGCCGCTGCGGGAGGCTCACGACATCGGTGAGGCCCTGCAGGAGAAGCTGGAGCGCCTGCCAGAGATCGAGCGCGCGTTTGTCCACCTCGACTACGAATTCACCCACCGGCCCGAGCACGCCTTGTCCCACGAGAAATAGCATGCAAGTACCGAGCTGATGCAGCAGGTGGAAGGACACGGGTTCGTAGCTCAAACTATTTATGTTTAGCCGCAGAAAGCTTCTTGTGAGACCTGAACCTGATGCTCGTCTCGTCAGCCGTCGCAGCAAACCCAGTTGGGTACATGCGATGGGATCGAGCGTAAAGTAGTGCTCTCTGCGATGGTGTCCTTGTAGATTACAGCATCATGAACTACAGAATCTGATTCCTCCAGTGATAGTGACGAGGACCTATTTTATACTGGTCTTCATATCTTTAGTTTGGGGTTGTTTTGTTATCTTTTTGCCTGAAGACCGATGAGGCGATGACTGAGCTCTGTATTAGGCTTTCATAATATATAGCTCGTTCTATTGAATGCCATATATTCTTATAAGTATTATTAGTTAAAGTGTAGTATTAGAAACCATGTCGATGTCCTCGGGGACTTATGTTGGGATTAGGAGGGAGTAGCACAATAGCTGCACCTTTTTTTTTTCTTCCAATCTGTTTGTCAGCTCTAAGACAGCCCTGTGGCGATGACCACAGTCCTGTTCAGTTTTCAACTTTTTATAGCTAGCTAATGGCCTTGTGCTGGATCGTGGCCCAAGTCTTCCGACCTTGGCAGGCTGGGCCGACATCTGACATGGACACTTACCTGAATGCTTGTACGGGAAGCGAAGGTCCAATCCACCTGTGCCTAAAGTCCGCCGGGTGAAGATACTCTCCACTCTGCAGAGAGCAGATGCACTGAACATTTTTGTTTTTCTTTCATCAGGACCGGGATGACCAGTTGATGCGCGTGAGTAAGACAAGATGCAGATCCGGCCAACCCACAGACCCAGTCCACCGGAGTTGGTGACCCACCACACGAGTAAAACGGTTTTGCACACATGCGTGAGTAGCTAGCGTCCTTGGCTGTTGTTGGAAATACAGGGCAGTGGCTCATGTCCCGTTCCACACTAGACCATTACGAAAAAGCGATCCACTCTTGCTGTCTCTTAGCTATAGCATGAGAAGCATGACAAACCCGTGTAGATAGCTCGATTGGAGTAGGAGTAGCTAACCTGCGTTGCTTGAAGCAAAGGCTCGGCTCGGCCGGTAGCTGAGAACGACGTATGCGTACAGCTGCCAGCTGGGGTAAGCACGACCAGCGATACGGAAGAGGCGTAGACCACAGCCACAGCGCGGCCGGTGGCCAGCAGCAGCCAACGATAGATGTGAGCACGTTAGCGCTACCAGCTTCCGCATCCGTCTTGTTAGAGTAATAGGAATAGTATTATATTGTCTAGCCACAAAAGGTATTAGTCTTATGCACTCTATATAATCAGCTCATCAGACTCAATGCAATATATCCAATATTTCACCAATTATATTCCCCTTCATGGTATCAAAGCCTAGGTTTAGATCCTAACCCTAGTCGTCGTCGCTTCTGCCGCGCGCCCCTGGGGAGGGATCGATCTCCGCCGGGGGCAGCGCCCCTGTTTAGGCGCCCGATCCTATTGATCCGGCTGTCATCGTCGTTGTCACGCAGCAGATCGAGATCTCCCCTCGTCGTCGGGCCGTCATCGCCTCGTCCCCTGAGTCGTCGTCAGGCCGCCGCCGCCGCCGCCGTCTCGTCGTCGGGCTGTCGTCGTCAACACTTGATCTTCGTCGCATGGAGGCAGATGGATCTCGCCCCGTCCCGTGCCACCGTGGCGGCGGCCAGGACCAGCAACACACCTCGATCATGGGCTGCCATGGAGGCAGTCAAATCCAGCATGTCGCTGTTATCGGGCGGATCTGCCCATCTCCCCCATGTCGACCACATCTGTGTCGACGTCTTCGACCTTGTGCGTCCACGACACGTCGTGTGCCCCGCACGGTCCGATCGAGACTGGGTACAACCGATCTTCTGCTGCTGTATCTTTTTGGTTTGCCCGATCACTGATCGGGATTGAGTCGCCCATCGCCCGTCGACCTCGCACGTACTACTCTGTCATCGCGCCGAGTCGTACACGCATCTTCTCCGAGCAACAGGGTTGCATGCCTGCTGCTGTGTCGCCTCATCGGGCCGCAGCATCGCCGCCGTATGTTCGCTTCGCCGTTGCATCTACATCGTCGTCCCCTATGCATCGACGTCTGTGCTGCGCAATCTTTGCTGCGTCGTCCGTCTGCACAAGGTCTTCGTCCTGCTAATTGGTTCTTCGTCATCGAGCTGCCACTAGTAGCGCCGTCGCAGAGCCCTGCTCGCCGGCCACACCCTCACGTCGTCGCTGAGCCCTGCTCACCGACGTGTTCTCTACCGCATTGCTTCTTCTTCGTCCAGCACAACCACGTCACGTTACCGTGGTTGGGGCCCTCTCCCTTGTACGCTCGGTATTGGCAACACCGACGCGTGTTTTCGTCCCTGACGCGCTGCTGGGTCTGGCAAATCCAGCAAGCACATCGGCGCACAGGTGGCTTGACTTATCGACTTCGGCATCGACCTTCCCGTTACCGCCCCGTCTGCCTCGATAGCATCATCACCTTTCGTCTACATCTTCGACGGCCCTGACTGCGTCGACTTCGGCATCGCCCCCTTCCACGACGACTGCCTCGACGTGTCTCCGTCATCCCCATGGCGCACCATGTGCGCCTACGTCTGCAGCTCCATCGACACGGCAACCCGACCACAACTACGTCGACCGCGGCAATCTTCAGCACGGCTTCTCCGACCACGGCTATTGCGCCCTCACAGTCGGTTACCTCGACATCGGCACAAAGGGCTACCGCCTTGCATGAGGACTCATCGGCGTCTTCTCCATCCACAGCATACGCGACACATCGACAACTATGACTACGGGGGATGTTAGTTTGTCAGCTTTTTTCTCCAGTCTTACCGTCTGTATCGCTCCCGCTGTGACTGCGGGGGATGTTAGAGTAATAAGAATAGTACCATATTGTCTAGCCAGTACAGAAATGAGTTTTAGTCCCGGTTGGAAAGGACCTTTAGCCCCGGTTTTTCAAACGGGACTAGCAATCCGGGACTAAATGTTTTTACCTTTAGTCATGGTTGCCACCAACCGGGACTAAAGGTCCATCCAGTTAAAAAAATAAAGACTCCCACCCAACTGTGTCCCCTAAGAATCGAACCCAAGACCTCACGCACTGCCTCGCGCGTAGCTAACTATCCCACCTACGTAACACATCTGTTAATGAATGAGACATTTTCCTTTTGAACCCACTGTAGAGAGACCTTTAGCCCCGGTTGCTAACCCGATCTTTAGTCCCGATTCGTAACACCAACCGGGACTAAAGGGTCTACCTTTACCTTTAGTCCCGGTTGGTATTATCAACCGGGGCTAAATGTTCTGGACCTTTAGTCTCGGTTGGTAACACCAACCGAGACCTTTTAGTCTCAGTTGTTGTTACCAACCGGGACTAAAGGTCTATTAGTCTCGAACAAAAAAATAACCGGGACTAAAGTTGTTTTTGGCAATCGACGAAAGACCGTTTCTCTACTAGTCCTATGTACCCTATATAATCAGCCCATGAGGCTCAATGCAATATATCCAATATTTCGCTCCCGCTGTAACTGCGGGAGATGTTAGAGTAATAGGAATAATATCATATTGTCTAGCCACAAGAGGTGTTAGTCCTATGTACCCTATATAATCAGTCCATGAGGCCCAATACAATATATCCAATATTTCACCAATTATATTCTACTTCAGTCGCTTCTCTTCTCGCCTAGCTAGTTGCCCATGCTGATAGCAGACGATGGCCCCTGGACGAAACAAAGCTCCATTGATCCACATGTGTACGCACAACACACGTTGCCTAAATGCTCAACGTACTCGTGCAGCACATCCTCCTGTCGGCTGTCGCCGTCGTCGCCAGCTGGAGGTAGAGATCGATCGGCTCATCGGCCGCTGAGCTCCCAAACCGTGTGGACCGGACGTACATATATACTCTTGCTCCATCCTAAATTAATTAGAAAATATTATAAGAATTTTAGATAGTCAAAGTATAAATTTAATTAAATTTATTATATATTAACATAATAACATTTATAATGCTAAGTAACATTAAATTTTTAATTAATTATATTTTTATAGTATGCTTATTTGATATCATAAATCTTTATAATTTTTTGTATAATTATTGGACATTGAGATGTCTCTAAGATTTTTGCAATGCCTTGATTTGGAGATGGGAGGAAGTACATTGCATTGAGTGACATGTATACCCACCAGTAGCGGTCACGTACAGGCTTGTATTTATTGTACGTACTACGTGCCTAGGTGTCAACACCCTTGGACCTGTTGTGTACTGCGTGCGCTCGCTGCTGATGGAGGCAGAGGCAGAGGCAGCAGCGGCGCTAGCAGCTAGCGGCTACTCCGTAGCTGGTACGTAGTACCTGCTACCGAACAAACGAGACGGCAACCGAACAAACGAGACGGCACGCCTGGGGGAATTTGCCATCCGTCTCCACGACGCGCGGCCGCCGTAGCCGTCCTACTCACACGCGCCCGCGCCCGCGCCCGCGCCCGGCCGGCGCCAAATTAGGGGTGTGTGGGGGTGGGGGAGAAATCTCGCGTGCTTTGGCGCCCGGCCGTCCTGTCCGTTGGATCGATCGCCGGCCAGAGCACGTACGGCGGCGAGGGCGAGGCGAGATCGACCACGTGCCGGGACAAGAACGGGCTCTTTCTTCTGACAGTAACCGGCGCTGTCCTTCACACACAAAGGAAGCACCGAAGCATAGATGGCCGGGTGAATATTCGCCCGCCGCCACGTGTGCAGGGCCCCCTGCACATGCATGCAACGCAACCCCGGGCTCCCTTCTTGCATTGATACACCTTCAATGCGGTACGGCAGTAGTGCCTGTATGTAGATCGAGAATCTTCGATCGTCCTGGGTTCTATTCTACTAGGTTTAATCTATCTAGTCATATAATAAATAATACACATGACCATGCAGGCCCCTACATACGTACTTACTATACTTACTTATATTACACACATAATCACACTGGCGATGATGCTGATATATCTATAGCTAGAGTAGAGCGAGAACAACTGATGGTCGAGCGAGCGAGAGTTCTAGTTGCCGTGTGAGCTCTTGCTCTTGGAAGCAGAAGGATTCTTCATGTTGTCCTTCTTCTCCACGAGGTGTTGTTCCTGTTCACCAGATGGATTATTCCTCCTCTTCTCCTTCTCCAGGACGAGCTGTCCCTGTTCACCCGATGGAATCTTCTGCAGCGTTGTCGTCGTCGACTCTTGTGAATAGCAGCTCTGTTGGACGCGCGAAGGATGCTGATGACCAGCAGCAGCCGCTTCGTCCTGGTTCGGGTTCGGGCCGCCTCCCCGATCCTTCTTGTACGTCTCGAAGAACTCCCTGTTCTCCTTCTCCAGCTCCTTCCACACTAGCAAGTAATGCCAAGAAGAAATCAATGGTCGTACTACTACAACGGCTAGGCGTATCTAGCTACTAGTTCTGGGTGAACTGCTTGCAAGATAATATAATGCAATAATGGAAACACAAGATCGAGTAGAAGAGAAGATCAAGAAGAACACGCAGCTAAGCTAGCAGCATATATACCGGTGGATGTGATGACGGGCATGATTTTGGCGTGCTTCTCCAACGTCTCCATGCACTCCTCCTTGTTCAATTTGTAGCAGATGCACTTCTCGATCAGATGCTGCACCTGAATATCGATCATACATGCGAGCGCAATTCCAATTCGATCGCACAAAACAAACTTGCATCATCAGCCATCACCACCATGCATGCACGCACGCCAACACAAGGACGCCATGGAGTATCTCAATGCGCTTACCAGTCTGATGTACGAAGCCGGAGACGAGGAGGCGTCGTCGTTCATGGCCGCCGCCGAGAGAAACTGGCCGGCCGGGTCCCGCTGTCGTCGTCTATACAGCCGGACGAGAAGCGCTCGCTAGCTTGTGCGGCGGAAGCCGCCGGCCGGACGCGTGCTTCTAGACTCTGCTGGAGATCGAGCTCGATCGGCGATCGCGGGGACGGGGACGGAGATGGATGAGGAGCGGGGACGAGCGAGCGACCTGTGGAGAGTGGAGAGCGCGACGAGTAGCGCCGGCGGGGAGGTAGAAATAGCGGCGCGGGAGGAGAGGGACAGGGCGCATGTCAGGCTGTGGGGAGAGCGGATCACGTGGGTGCCGCCTCCCCATTCGCCGAGAGGCGTTGGAGGGGATTCTTGCGGGCCCACGCCCGCCTCGCCTTACCCTTTTCGCTTGTGGTGAAACCTTGTTGCCATCCTCCGCCGTTCCTTTCACCCGATCAACGGAGGGAGTCCACTTCAGGACCGTCGGATCACCGCGCTAGGCGACAAAATAATTTGAGCGTGCGCGATGTGGGTAAAAAAAAGCGCGTGTTCTGTTTGAATTTGAAAAATGTGGGAAAGCTTTTGTTTCCCGGATTCCTAATAACTGAACCGTTTATATAACTTCCTAGTAGTACACCATCGACATCGTTGTAAAAATTTAACTATTACTAGGGTTCATAATATATGATCTCCTAATGCCTGAATATATATATATGCATGTCTCTACTATGGGTTTCCTTAACACAAATACAGTAGAGTCCGGGAACAGTGGTGAGAGTTTCTTTTGGCTATGAAAAGCTAGTACCTTTTAGCTTGCATGGAATAGGCCGGGAGACAACGCCAACTATGTCACTACAACTCCTTCCTGATATTCTCTGGCTTTACCTATGCCTATGCTGCGAGAGAAAGATTATTCATGCTTCCAGTCCAGTCCTAGTAGATGACTAAGGTCCTGTTTAGATCTCTTCAAAATTCCAAATTTTCTGTCGCATCTCTATCACATCGAATTTTTGAACGCATGCATGTAGTATTAAATATAGATAAAAAATATAACTAATTATGCAGTTCATCTGTAATTTGTGAGACGAATCTTTTGAGTCTAGTTATTCCATGATTGAACAATAATTACCACATACAAACGAAAGTTCTACAGTGTCAAAATTTCAAATAATTTTGGATCTAAACGTGGCCTAATCAAAATAATCGTGCCACAAAGCATAAGAACCTACCGATGCAGAGCATATCAAAGTGGATACCAGCTAGGTGAGCAAAGCTGCAACTGCTCTCAAATCTAAGTTTTGGTACTCGGAGGCCCAAAGGTTTACTAGCACGCCTTTTTTTATAAAAAAAAGGTTACTAGCAATACCATTATTGGTTCTAGTACTACTTTATGAGTCACGTTTTTTTATGACGATCACGGATAAACAGCATCAACACAAAGGCATCTTTCGATTGCAGGAGATGAAACGCACGAAAATCACAACAACTGTATTCCTATAGAAGTAGCTACTGGCAGCCTTTTTGGAGTAAAGAAAACAGTATGAGCATTAACACAAAAGGGCTTTTGGAGTAAAGAAAACAGTATGAGCATTAACACAAAGGCATCTTTCCTTTACAAATCATTTTTTAGAAGAAAAGTAAGGAGAAAAAGAACCCACTCCAATTCGTCTCTTATTATGTAAGATCGGGATAGATTCATATGGTTTTTATGTGGTTCGTCGAAATAACATCTCCAAAGTCCAAACACAATTTCTACGTCCTTTTTTTCATTTCTATATTTTTTTTTCTAATCCTGGCGGGCGCCCCTCAAATAGTACACTCATAGTGAATACTGAACTTGTATGTTTTTGCAAACAGGGGCCGAAAACGATAACGATGTGTGGCTTACACGGTATGGCTAAGGCAAGGACGCTTACTAGCTGTTGAGCGGGTACATTGCCTGCTCCGGCATTCTGGGCTAACGGAGGATTTGACCGCTCCGGAATATGGGAACCGCGGCTTTTCATTGGCCACTCGCCCCCCAGGCCCCCATTGTCATCACATCGACCAGCCCTTGCTCCCGAGATCTCCCGCCATCATGGCGCCTCCCCATTGGCGGGCCAAATTGCGTCCGTACAGATAATTGGACGACCCACCCACGCCGGCAGTCCTGCACATACACTGTACGACCCAGCCAGGGCGGGCGGGCATCATCAACCGACTCGATCCCCCGCCAGATCCCATTCACACACCCCACCCACCAACGTCCTGGGCCTGCCTGGCCGTGCATGGCCCGCAGCCGGCCGCCGCTGATCGATCGAGGCCACCGGAAGGAAAGCCAAACGGGACAAACAGTACGCGCAATCATGCGACCCGAGACGCGGAAGGCGCAAACGGCCAATGCGCCATCCATGTTTCTATGCACGTACGCGGTACGCCACAAAAAATGGGAGCGGTCGGGACAGCGAGAGAGAAGATCAAGGAGCAGCAGCAGGAAGAAGAAGAAGAAAAAAAAAAGGCAGAGGCTAAAGAGCAAATGGACTTGTCACCTACTGTGTGCGTGAGATATTTCGAGCCCCCCGCTGCTTTGTGCTGACGACCCCCTAGTTATCCACGTTTAGTTCACAGGCCCGGCCGCCCGATTCCGACCTCGAGTTCTTCCGGACGTACGTCGGCGTCCTGGGATCGGGCGCCCGACGGAGTACAAACAAAAGGCTCCCGAGACTTTGGCCGTCCGGCCCGACATATGCATGAGAGCGATCGCCGGTCCCAGAGCGGCAAAAGGTGCAATGCACCCGGCCAGCAGCACCACGGAGCGTTTCTATAGAAATCTTTGGTGATGTCAAATTCCAACGGCCCCAACTTGACGAACCCCTGCTGTGTGCTTTGCTTGGAGGACACGAAGCTCAAAAAGGCTACCCGGGAGTGTGAGGCTGTGATGCGGGGCGGGCCGACCGGCCGGGGATCTGTCGCGTTGCAGCCGAATTGGTGTCAGCGCGTGCGTCATTTCCCGCTCCTTCCCCTGGCGCCGGCGCGCGCGGCCCTCTCACGTCGTTGTTGCCGCGGGCGATCAGTCCGATCGGCGCCAGTGCAGCACCCGGAATGATGGAGCGGATCGAGGCCCGTGAGGCGCGCGGCGATGCCGTGCGAGGCCACGAGTGCTCTTGGATCATGGAATGCCACGGCGAGGCTTTTTCGCCGCGCACGCCGACGACCACCGGTGGTGGCGAGGAGGATGAGATATCAGATATCTGCGCGTACGGTACCTCGGCGGCAACGGGCGGTGATTCCCCGGAAGGAGGGGGGAATCGAACAGCCTCCAGTCCAGACCGAGCAGCAGCGTTTCGCTGTCTGGAAACGGACGTTTCAGTGCCATCATGGAACGGAAGAAGAAGAAAAAAAAAAAGGGCCACCGGAAGGCATGTACAGTACAGTGTACTAGATGAAAGTCACAGCGCTGCTTCGCCGGTCTCAACGTTGACAGGATGCTCCGCAGATGCTTCGCGTTGCCGCAGGAATTTAGGAAAACGATGGCAAGACCAAATGGAATCAGACAGTACGTGGAGCGATATCAGCTGTGCTTTGAGAAATAGAAGCAGAAAAAGACTGGAGAATAGATTTTTAAGGTCGAAGAAAGTTCCTGCAACAAATGCAGTCATTTTTTTTTTCCTAGAAGGTCCTCCAGGCGAGTCTTTCTTTCTCAAACCGTCAATTTAGATTAGACACTAGACAACTGTTCCTGCATGCGCAAGTTCACCTTTGAAACATAAAATTTTATTCTAAAGATTTTCGTTATGCTTTATGAACATTTTAAATTAAATTAAATAAAGCCATAAAAGTCGCATCCGATGAATCCTATACATGGTTAAAAAAGGGTCAGGACCAATGAGGCCCAATACAACTCGCGGGTGCACAGATTCTGTGACATTGATTAGCAAGGGTGAAAATACACGTCAATTCCTGCACCAATGGCCAATCTAATCAGTGAACAGTATGTGGACAAACAATATGCTGGAACCAAGTCATATCTGGAGACTAACCGAAGCCATAAGCGGGCACTACAAAAATTAATTTCCCCCAAGTGTGCTCTCGAACCTGTGAAGCAGATCGATGCAGTACATGGCCCTGAGCTGGCAAATACATTTTCTTCTAGCTTTCTACAACAGGAAAAATCTAGGTGATGTATCTGTCTTGTTGCTCCTGGAGCAGACGAGCAGAGGATTTGGCATCCAAATAGAGACCACTAACTTCTTCAAGATCAGCCTGATAAAGATCATAAGCTCAGAGATATAAGCTTGCAAGACAAGAATAGGCTACGGATGAAAGCTCGGTAGATATACCTTGCAGATCTTTTCTCTTCCATTAGTCTTTGCAACCACGCTGGCAGGTGATAGTAACTGAATAGCATGTCTGTAAAGAGAAAAAGATCTGTTACCATCATTTCTCACTAGCTATGACGGAAGGGAAGGAGAAATCAGCTTGTGATATCGAACACCACAGTGAGATCAATTCTGAAAGTAAAGGAAATCATACACATCACAGATCAGATCAACGAGATACATGCCTAACTTCCAAGGACATGTGTCTTCGAACCCATATTTGAAAACTAATCCATGGAATGAGTGGAAAATACCAAAGAACAACACAAAAATCTAACCTCAAAGTTGTCTGTTGTCCGATCTCGCCTAAATAAGCAAGACTTTCTTCATCAATATCAGTCTCTTCCACTTGTGCTCGGATTGCCAGTATCTGTAAAGGGCAATGAGCAGATATTAATGCAAGTTTAGGACAGGAAAAATCCTACAGAAATTATGCCCAAAATAAGTAAGAACCTGTATCATCTCAGTAGGGTCATATGTTTCTGTCCGAATAATCACCAACCTATCTAGAAGATCCACTGGTATACCATGTCGACTTGTCGTATCAGTTCCTCTGGATAAAAACCATTACAAGATTTATTAAGCAAGTACTTAAGTAAGGTGCAGGTTAATAGACAAGTGTGGATTTATTCTGGTATTGAAGTTTGCTGCAGAGTACTGTGGCAAATAAACTGTTTACCTTACATTACATATTCCCCTATTCGTAGCAAGTATCACAATTGGTGATAAAGGGCTCTCCAGTGCACGGTTAAGATAAGAAAAACATTCAATATCCAACATGTGGACCTGGAAAATGTTATTTTATTAATTCATTTTGAATAAACAGGAGACAGTCAAGTTCAAAAAATGTGCCACTGCACAATGAGGCAGACAAAATATGTTTAGGAATCAACAAAATAAACGTCCTTGCTACTAAGTTTTTTCTTAAGCCATGACAATCACAAATGCAATAAAATCATACCTCATCAATGAACAAAACACCAGGTACAAGCTCTGCAATTCCTTCCTCAATATATCTGTTTACCACCTGTCACCATATAAAATTAAAAATCAGGTGAAGATTCTTATATAATTATCCAAATTTGATACTGCTTAGAAAACTAAAAAGTTGTCAGTAAAAAATTGAAAACCTTATTGATTTCTTGCCGTAGCTTTTCGGTGATTTCAGTCTTTCGTGGTTTCATCATGGGATAAAATATCTTGGCCTCCTTGTGGCTGTGCATTTGCTGCATCAAGGTCATGAAGTGTGACATCCTGCATAAAAATATGAGAAGGTTATTTCATCTTCAGAACAAGAGCATAGTGTCATACGTCTAGTGGGAGGCCCCTAACCCAGAGCTAACGGGCCTCCAAAGGAGGGCGATGGCCGGTCTCAACCGGTTCCAGCGCACACCAGGGGGTCGAGCATGCCAGGAGGATGGGCGCCGGCACCCTCGCTGCCTCCTTCACCCGGGAGAGATCAGATTAGGAGATTAATTATGTTAGGAGTTTGGGTTGTTTAGGAAAGGAGAATCCAAACAAGTCCTATAGGGACTATAAATATAGGGAAGATGTGATCAATCTAATCTAAGCAAGAATAGAGCAATTGCCCCTTCCTCTAATTCTCTCCCTGTGCTGCCCCCTCCCACAACCAAGCCCTACCCCCCCCCCCCCCCCCCCCCCCCCCAGGAGACCTCTTACACATAGATTACAGAAAACCTCCATGTTGAGATGCAGATCCGAGCATTAATTATTATTGTCTATTGCATAAAGGAAAATATCCTCATGATAACAAATAATCAGGTAATCTAAAAACAAACTTCCAACTGTTTATTTACTAAGTACTAGTAGCAGCACTAGCAATGATAGAACCAAGTTAATCGACTCTAAGACATTCTTGTTGAAAGGATTTTGGCTGATGGCCGACGTTGATGCACACAGGACACAGCACATAACCCTTGTTTGTGACATATTTATGTATATTATTCTACCAGGGAAGCAATAGTTATTAGCACTGGACTATGGCTCTTCAATATTTGTTCCTCTAGACATCTGGCATGCTCATCTAGTATGATCATTCAAACAAATCTACCTCTCGCCTGTATAATCGTCCTGTACATACCATAACCTATATAGGGTATATATACCATATACTATATAGAATAAATCAAGCATCAAGATTGATGCAGAAAATTAATGAAATGTTAAGGTTAAGATTGCATCAAAATGATACCTGCACTATTTCCTTTTTCTTATGGACTTCACCTTTGGGGATAGGAACATACTCTTCAGCTTCAAGATCGTATTCTGTAGCAAAAGAATCACATCTACCAACTCTTTTCACTGCACCACTATTTGCTTCGATGTATATAACATCACCCACTGCCACCTATGTCCATATACAAACAATGAGTAACCTAAAGAAACAAATGCAGATAGCACAACAGATACAATAACCCAGAAAGCAAATATAGTGCAAGATTTCTCAATTCTTTAGGAGCTATTCAGCACCAGGACTGCCATTTTTATTGTAAGAGTAAAATTTAATCCAAAAGTCTATCACCAGCAGGATAGGTAAGGAATCAGGCACCTTTTCCTTGATCAAAGCATCGTAAATTGAAGGATCTAACTTCAGTTGCTTAGTCCCTTTAACAGTCTTTAGGCCAATGATTACATGGCTAATGCTTTTCGCATATCCACCAGTTGTACTCTCAGCCTCTTCTGGGGAAAGTTCCGTAACCTAGGAACAGAGCAACATTGGTAAGTCTATACTTTATTCAAACAACAATAAATGAATGCCGGCTATTAAAGCGATTATGAAACTGTTGATAAATGAGGAAGAGGAAACCACTAATCTAATTATTGCCTAGTATTTGTTTAACTTGAACATGGGCCATATATGCATTGCATTGCTTACCTCTCCTTCGTAAACTTCTTTGTTTTCCTTTATACGCAAACCTATAGCTCTACGGAAATTTTCCATCAGCACCTCAGTTTTCTTGACCTCTGAGGAGTACACTTCTGATCCTACCATAGGACAGAAAGGGACCTGCATTGTAGTTAGAGGGGAAGGAAGCATTAGATTATAACAACATAAATCCACAGTGAATTCAGCAAGCATAACGCCCTAGCAACATCAATAACATTTTACAGGGTAAACTGTCCCTTTAGAACACCAATTCAGCTAGTTGAACAGGAAACCTAAACCATGCAGCAAAAATGACATTACATATACCAAAGTACCTCAAAATTCCAATGGCCTATGAACTAGCGAAACAGTTTTTTTTTGTGCCCATCCAGACCTTGTTTGCCAAACAGGGTAATAATCCATAAACAGAAAACTAATTGAAGATAGCACACAGTTATGAGAATCTATCTTCACCTCCACGACCAAGGTCCAATAGACGAATTGAGCAGATAAAAATCCGGTACTATCAGTAAATATAGAAAACTAGTAGATTAAATCCGGCCATCTTACTTACAAATGTGCTGAGCACAATCCAAATATTATTACAATGCCAGGGTATTGGTAGGTGTCGTGCCTGACGACACTGAAGAGTGAAGAAGGAAGAACACTTGGCGTATTATTCAGTTACTTGGCGTATTTGTCTAGTTTACGTTGTATGTCCTATGTCAAGTGGACCCAAGGGTCAGCGTCTGTATCGGCACATAAGTGCCCCAGCACTATTTTGTATCGGACAACTTTGATATTCAGTAAAGAGACACACGCCAAGGCAGAGGGGCTTGCCCTGCCGGCGTCCTCGCGATTTCTGATCCCACCTACTCGTGCTCACGTCGACGGCGATCGTCGGCGGCCAAGGGTGTGACAAGTGGTATCGGATTCGGCTATCCTAGGCGACTGTGGTGTTCGAGCTCTTCGGCATCACCAAGCGCTACCCCAGCACTCCGACGCGCTCAAGTCGACGGTCCAGTGGTCCGGCGGCTTCTTCATCACTGATCCACCGCTCTCGATGACCAAGCTTCGACCTTTCTTCAACCGGGAGGTCCTCACATGGCGGATCCGCATCATCGGCGTCCCCAACGAACCCCTGCACCGAGGTTGTTCGACGGCGCGACTACACCGACACGCGGCGCACGAGTACGCTCATACCTTCGGCTCTTTTCCTATTTCATTTTGCTCGTTTGGGTGAACAAGGAGGGTTGCAAGGCGATTGTTCTTGCGTAAAATTCCGTACTTGGATCACTCAATTCGGAGCGGTGGTGTTGGCGGGAGAGTGTCCGTGCACTTGGGTTGCTAAGCGGTGGCCTTAGTGTAAAATCCCTCGGTGCCGCCTCACTCTCAGGCGGCGGTGTTGGTGACTAGCAGCATGACGGGGCGGAGCAATCCAAACCGGCTGTTTGATTCACTTCTTACAGAGTATTCGCAGTTTTGGTCATCACGGCTCCACCAAAACCGTCCAAGCAGACTCAGATATTGTTGGACACCATGTCCAGAAGCGCGGAGGACGAAAAACAGTACATGGACCAAGTCATGGAGCAGTTTGATCTGTTGTTTTCGCGGGTCAATGATATTGGGGAGGTGCAGACCCAGATGAAGCAACAAATGGATATCAGGGCAGCAGCAATGGACAACTACACTACTGAACAACACATGATTGCCCAACAAGTGAAAGCCAATGGCGCAGCAGTGGCACAGCTGACCATGCGGCAATTTGACCATGAGGACAAGTATGAAGAGGAGGATTCAGACTCCATGATTTTCGATGAGGAACAGGGCTTTGACAATATATTTGCTAAGAACAAAGATGTGCACAAGCCAGGTCATTCCAAGCAGAAGAAGCCACCTCCCAAACAAGACAAGAAGTCATCTTTACCCAACCAGTCCATGCCAAAGATGCAGTTTCCAAAGTTTGATGGACACAACCCCATGATCTGGAAAGATAACTGCCATAGCTATTTTGAGTTGTATCAGTTGTCGGAGGGTATGTGGATTACTGCAGCACACCTTCATTTCGAAGGCACATCAGCCAAGTGGTACCAAGCTTACAAGCAAAATCACACATTTCGTAATTGGGCTCATTTCTGCTCAGACGTGGAAGAGGAGTTCGGTTCAGATGATTGCAGAGCAGCCATGGATGCTATCCTTGACCTCAAGCAGTTGGGAAGTGTGGAAGATTACACCACTCAGTTTCAAGCTCTGCAATATGACATTACCATGCACAAACCTCACTTTGATGACACCTTCTTTACACCACAGTATATCAGAGGGTTGAAAGAAGAAATCAGAGGGACAGTGGAACCTCAGATGCCTGCTATAGTACATAAAGCTGCAATTATAGCAAAGATCCAGCAAGGAGTCCATGAGAGAAGTAAGGTTCGATTGCTCAGGAACACAGCTTATGCAAGGCCATACAATCAGCATAAGCAGGAGACCAAACCACCTCAGCAGTCTGCAACTCTATGGAAGGATAGACAACTAAGGGATTATAGGAGGGCCAATGGTTTGTGTTTCAGTTGTGGGGAGAAGTTTGTCCCAGGCCACCTAGAGGTATGCACCAACAGAAATCGACCACACAACAATGCTCTAGTAGCAAATGACCTTGACCAAGAGCTCAACAGAGAACTGTCTGATGATGTACTAAATGAGTTGACAACTGAAGATGTATTACACAAAGAATTTGGCAAACTATCCTTAATGCCATCTCGGGCTCTGAAAATGTTCATTGTATCAGACTGCAAACAAGAGTTTAGGACAAGTGCATGCTCATTCTGGTTGATAGTGGGAGCTCTCACAGTTTCATCAGTTCCAACTTTGTGGACTTGGCTAGATTGCCAACAGTACCAATAGCTGCCAAGAAAGTCAAATTGGCCAATGGTGAATGGATAGTCACAAACCAGATGGTGGCCAACCTCCAATGGTACTGCCAGGGTTATACTCTATGCACAGACATGACAATACTGGAGATGCACCCTTATGATGCAATTTTGGGGTTTGACTGGCTCCAACAGCATAGCCCTATGAACTGTGATTGGAAAAACAAGACTCTGCAATTTGCTGAAGCTGGCAAGCCCATTATATTGCAAGGGTTACAGGACACTTCCACTAGCCTATTAGCCATGTCAGCTACACAGGTCTACAACTCTGACAAAGGAAATGAGCTCTGGGCAGTGGTGCTTGTCGATGAGGTGCCAGAATAGCAGGATATTGCTACTGGAACAACACAAGAGCTTCCATGGGAGATCCAATATTTACTAGCCACTTACAGAGATGTTTTCACTGATCCCAGAACACTACCTCCACAAAGATCTTATGCTCATGCCATCACTATCCTGCCTGGAGCAACACCAATCAACTCCAAACCATACCATTACTCTCCACATCACAAATTTGAAATAGAAAGACGAGTGCAAGAGCTTTTGCAGTCAGGGTTGATCACTCATAGTCTCAGCCCTTTTGCTTCACCAGTGTTGTTAGTCAAGAAGAAAGATGGTTCATGGAGATTCTGCGTGGACTATAGAAAGTTGAATGCAATTACCATTAAGAACAGATATCCAATGCCTGTCATCGAGGAGATCTTGAATGAGCTGGCTGGCGCCAAGTATTTCACAAAACTAGATTTGAGGGCTAGATACCAGCAGGTGAGAATGCATCCACCAGATGAGTACAAAATAGCTTTTAAAACTCATCAAGGCCACTATCAGTTCAAAGTCATGCCATTTGGGTTGACTAATGCACCAGCCACCTTCCAGTGCATTATGAATTCCATTTTGCAACCTTTCCTCAGGATATTTGTGTTAGTGTTCTTGGATGACATACTCATTTATAGTCCCACCCTGGAAGATCGCACAGTACACCTGGAACAAGTGTTGGAAGTCCTTAGAAGACATCAGTTTTTCCTAAAGCAGAGCAAGTGTTCTTTTGCACAGGCAAGCCTCGAGTACTTGGGACACATCATTTCAGCCCAAGGGGTTTCCACAGAGGCAACAAAAATTGAAGCAATGTTGAAGTGGCCTATACCTACATCAGTCACTGAACTCAGGGGGTTTCTAGGACTGACTGGATACTACAGGAGATTTGTCCAGAGCTATGGGATTCTCTCCAAACCTCTCACCAATTTGCTCAAGACTAAGCAGTTCACTTGGACACCTGCAGCCCAGCTGGCATTTGATAAACTCAAGATGGCAATGACTAGAACACCAGTACTAGCATTACCTAACTTCCAGGATACATTCACCATTGAAACCGATGCATGTCAAGATGGCATTGGGGCTGTTCTCATGCAACATGGGAAACCTATTGCTTATATGAGCAAAGCTTTGGGAGAAAGGCACAGAGCATTATCCATATATGAGAAAGAGTTCTTGGCTCTAATCATGGCAGTGGAAAAGTGGAGGCATTATTTGCAAGCCTAGGAGTTCATCATCCTAACTGACCATAAGTCACTGGCCTACCTAACTGAACAAAACCTACACTCTGACATGCAGAGAAAAGCTATGACAAGACTCATGGGGCTCCAATTCAAGATCATATACCGAAAAGGAAAGGAAAATCTAGCAGCAGATGCCTTATCCAGAGTGGCACATCTCATGGCCCTACAAGCAGTGTCTACTGCACAACCAGTCTAGATTCAGGAGGTCTTGAACTCTTATACAACATACCCTCAAGCACAACAGTGGATCAAGCAGTTAGCAATTTCTAGTCCAGATTCCCAAGGGTACAGTTTGGACAAGGGTCTCATCAGACACCATGATAAAATATGGATTGGACACAACTCAGCTCTACAGACCAAGCTAATTGCTGCCTGTCACTCAAGTGCCATTGGAGGGCATTCAGGCACCATGGCAACTTATTACCGACTGAAGAAGCATTTTGCTTGGAAGGGCATGAAACTCGATGTGGAAACATATGTGAAGCAGTGTGCCATCTGTCAGCACTCCAAACATGCCAATACTCCTCCAATGGGCCTCCTCCAACCCCTCCCAATCCCAGATGGTGTGTGGCAAGATCTTTCAATGGATTTCATCGAGGGTCTGCCAAAATCAGAGGGTTTCAGTGTGATCTGGGTTGTGGTCGACAGGCTGACGAAATATGCACATTTCATACCCCTGAAGCACCCATATACTGCAACATCAATTGCTCAATCCTTCATGACCAATGTGGTCAGACTACATGGCTTACAAAAATCTATTGTTTCTGATAGAGACCCCATCTTCGTCAGCAAATTTTGGAACGAATTGTTCAAGTTATACAAGGTCAACCTGCAATTCAGCACAACATACCATCCCCAATCAGATGGTCAGACCGAAAGGGTCAACCAGTGTGTGGAGATGTATCTGAGGTGTGCTGTCCAAGATTCTCCAAAGACTTGGCATTCTTGGTTGTCATTGGCAGAGCTGTGGTACAACTCCTCCCTGCATACAGCCATTGGGTGTTCCCCTTTCAAAGCACTGTATGGGTATGAACCCAATGTGGGTGCCCTCCCTACAGTACCTACTTCCACATCCCCTACTGTGGCTGAAATGGTTGAGAACCGTGAACTACACTTGGAAGCATTGAAACAGAATCTTGCTCGAGCTCAGAACAGAATGAAGCTGTTGGCTGATAGGAAAAGAACAGACTTTACATTCTCAGTGGGTGATCAAGTTTTGCTGAAACTCCAACCATACACTCAATCATCTGTGGCCAACAGACCATTTCCCAAACTTGCATACAAGTATTTTGGCCCCTACAAGGTGCTGGAACGGATTGGGACAGTCGCTTATCGTTTGGAGCTGCCTGCAGAGTCTCTTATTCATCCGATTTTCCACATTTCTCAACTGAAACCTTTCCAAGCCAATTACTCCCCAGTGTTTGACTCGTTACCCGTCACTACTAATCTGGAAGCTGCTGACACTGTCCCTCAGTCTATCATTGATCGCAGGTTGGTCAGGAAAGGCAACACGGCTGTGCCACAGGTCCGTGTCACCTGGACGAAGCTTCCGGTGACAACAACAACTTGGGAGGACTTCAACGTGCTTCGCCAGCGATTTCCGGAGGCACCAGCTTGGGGACAAGCCGTCTCTCGACCGGGGGGAGGTGTCGTGCCTAACGACACTGAAGAGTGAAGAAGGAAGAACACTTGGCGTATTATTCAGTTACTTGGCGTATTTGTCTAGTTTACGTTGTATGTCCTATGTCAAGTGGACCCAAGGGTCAGCGTCTGTATCGGCACATAAGTGCCCCAGCACTATTTTGTATCGGACAACTTTGATATTCAGTAAAGAGACACACGCCAAGGCAGAGGGGCTTGCCCTGCCCGCGTCCTCGCGATTTCTGATCCCACCTACTCGTGCTCACGTCGACGGCGATCGCCGGCGGCCAAGGGTGTGACAGTAGGAGACATTATCCCCCACAGCAAAGGACAAGGGCAAGAAATAAAACCCTAGTTTTACCACCAAAATGAATAGCTGTTTGTGCGAGGAAAAGGAGCAATTGGAAGCAGAGACCTTGCTGCCGAGCTCCTGGGCTATGCCGAGGGCTAGTGCCGTCTTGCCCGTGGCGGGCGGGCCCGCAAATAGCAGCGCGCGGCCGGCCATCTTCTTCTGGCGAATCATGTCGACCACCAGCCCGGCCGCCTCGCGCGTCGCCGCCTGGCCGACAAAACCCGCCGCCAACGAAATCGACATCCCATTGGCCTGCTCCCATAACAAAACCACGGACAAAGCAATGAGCATCTACTGATCTACGCAAACACACACACAAGCTAAAACCCAAGCAAACCCCTCCCATTGGGAAGGGGGGACAGAGAAGCTGGAGGGGGCAGCTACGTCAAGACCGAGGCCCTTGATGTGGGTATGGGTGGCAATGCGCTGCTTCTTTGACGTCGACTGCACCTCCTCGATCCTCATCGCCGATACCGCCCACCGCCGGTCGCCGCAAGGAGGAGGCGAGGCGAGGTCACGACGAGGGACGAGAAATTGGCTATTATAGAACTATATACAAACATTGAGTTTCCTCTAGGACTTCTAACGTTTGATTCTCTCTGATAGGACTTTAAACAATTACAATAAGCTCTAATGATATTTGAGTCATTTTAATCTCTTTTAACATCTAAAAAATACATATATTTCTGATAATGACCGTATTACCCTTCTGTAATTCATCTCACGACGTGTTCATCTCCCTCGCGCCGCCACTTCACGTTTGCGATGGGCCGGTTGACTGCGCTTGGCGGCGGCACGAGCTAGCACCTGCGCACGCGGGTGTGGTGAAGGGTAGTGAAATCCTATTTATCCAATCAAAATCCAATCAGAATCGAGTGGATTGGATGAGGAGCAAGAAGAGCATGCCTGCCAAGCAATTTGACGTGCATGCTGTTGGCATCTCTCTGCCAATGGTACCGGCGTGCCAAGCAATTATAGTTGATTCTCTCTAATCCAATCCCAATGGTACGGGCATGCCTACAAAGCAATTTGACGGATGGATCTCTCTGCTCCTCCGTCCCGTTGCCGTCCCCGAGATGCCAAGCCTCCGGCTGGCCACGACGGGCGCTGGGCCGCTGGCCACGACGTGCGGCCGGGTGGCAACAGCGGGCGACCGGCTAGACACGCCAGTGCTGCGCCGGCCAAGGGTCGTGGGCAGCCAACAGCTATTTTTTTTTCAAAACAATACAACAATCACTGTCAAAACATTAAAGGGTAAAATGGTCATGAGAGGATCAAATACATGTACTTAGATATTAAAAAAGATTAAAATGACCTAAAATGTTATTAGAGCTTATTGTAATTGTTTAGAGTCCTATTAGAGAGAATCAAACGTTAGGAGTCCTATTATAGAGAAACCCAATGTTTAGAGTCCTATAATAACCAATTTCTCACGAGGGACCAGGGGAGAAGGGTCGAGCCATAGGTTAGAAAAATGGGTTATCTCGATTGCAATTCTTCAAATTTAGAATACGACAATTCTTCAACTTTAGAATACGACAATTCTTTAACTTTGGAATACGTCATTACAATTTACCTATTTTGAAACTTGTCAATATAGATACTTATCATTTTATACCTCCTTCTACTTAATACTTATCATTTTATACGTCTTTCGGGTGTTTAGGCTCACTGTCCCCTCACTTGTTCTCTCTCTTGTCTCACTAACGTATGAGTCCTATAGGTTAGACTCTCCTTCAACCTCCGGCAGTCCTTCCTTTGCCGTTCAACTAGGGGGAGGGTGAAGGGGCAGCGTCGCAGCCACGTGGGCGCGTGGGCGCAGCTACGAGGGCACATACATGAGTGTGCCACGCCGCCGGTAGCCACGCGGGCGTGGAGCCCCGTCGTAGCCACGCGCGCAAGAGTGGCATGCGGGTTCGCTGTGCCACCATAGCCACGCGGCGCGTGCTGCCGCCGCCACAGCCGGGCAGGCATGCTGCGCCATCGCAGGCGCGCGGGTGTGCCATGCACCGCCGCTGCGCGCGTGTGCCGCGTGTCGCCGTCGCCTCGTGAGCACGCGGGTGTGCAGCGCTGATCGCCGCCCCTCTGGCCATCCCCTCGTTGAACGATGAAGGAAGGACCGCGGGAAGTTTTTTTTGAAACAAGGACCGCGGGAAGTTGAAGGAGAAGTTGATGTGTGAGGCTCACACGTTACTGAGAGGAGAGAGAGAAGCAAATAGAGGTGTTTTGCTCTATACGATAGATGTGTACACTTATACGGTGTGATAATGGGCCCAAACGCCCGAAAGACATAAAATAGCAAGTATCAAATAGAAGAAGGATTGTAATGGTAAATTTTAGAATAGGTGAATCGTAATGGCATATCCAAAGTTGAAGAATTGTAATGGCTTGAATAAAAAAACCCTAGAAAAACACTAGGAGTTAATGGAACGTTTGGCTCAGATCATCATTAACAGATTAGTTAGATCATTTTAAAAAAATAAATTGAATTATTGTTAAAGAAAATCATCTAAAACGTACTTTGTAAATGACTCCAAATTTATTAGTTTACCATCTCATCTAATTCACTCTTTTCATTTAGATAATCTATTTCACTTGGTATCCATCCTTGGTATTAATTAGGTTTAATATAATTGATTAATTAGGTTTAATAGCTTTGTCTCACTAATTAGTCTATGACTATGTAATTAGTTTTATAATTAACTTATGTTTAGTCTCCTAATTATCATCAAAATGTTCAATGTGACATGATCTAAACTTGGATCAAACACGGTGACTCGTTAATAGGTATGACGTCGCGTTGTCTGTTCAGCCGATCCTTTGAACATTTTTTTTATAAACTGGTCTTATATCTCATTCTCATGAATCAAAATCTGAGAGCATGTGTATTTGCTAACACGATTGTAAAGTTGATCAACGAAAAAGCAAATTAGCGGAGGGCCAATTTGCAAGGATCGAAGAAAAATGCAACCTTCCACTGTTCCGCTCGTTTCTTCTTCACCCCCTGTCTGTCCACCTCCCACACTAACCCACCACCATACCAGGTCACCAACCACGACGCACCCGCCTCCGCCTGGCCGCGCTCTCCCGCCATGAAGCAGCTCCACAAATCTTCCCCCACCCACGCGCCATCGTCGGCGCACGCGCCGGGTCCCAAGGCCGCCAAGCCGGCGCGCCCTGGCCCGCGCTCCTGGATCGGGTACGTCCTCCGCGAGCAGCGCCTCCTCTTCGTCCTCCTCGGCGCGCTCATCGCCTCCACCTTCTTCCTCCTGCGGCCCTACCTCTCGCTCTCCCCGTCCTCCCACCTCCCCGACGCCCGCCCGCTCTTCTCCTTCGCCGCCCGCTCAGGCGTCCCCGCCGGCTTCCGCCCACCGCCGCGCCGCGTCGTCGTCACAGGCGGGGCAGGCTTCGTCGGCAGCCACCTCGTCGACCGGCTCCTGGAGCAGGGGGACAGCGTGATTGTGGTCGACAACTTCTTCACCGGCAGGAAGGCGAACGTCGCGCACCACCTCCGGAACCCCAGGTTCGAGCTGCTCCGCCACGATGTAGTCGAGCCAATCCTCCTCGAGGTCGATCGGATCTACCACCTCGCATGCCCCGCGTCGCCCGTGCACTACAAGTATAACCCAATCAAGACGATCATATCCTTCATGACTGGATCTCACGGTTGATTTTGCTTACATTAAAAGCTACTTGTTCTGATCCCATCGGCCTCTTCTCTTTTTGTATTTTTGGTGGTGGGTGCCTGTGCCTGGGTGGCGCGGGCGGGTCAGTGTCGACTGTCGGATAGGAAATGGAGCAAAATTGGGGATCCGTAAGGAAGGATAATGTTTTGTTAGATGCGATCACCCAGAATCAAACTGGAATTTTCTTCTTTCTTAAATAAAGCACCCAAAAAGTTTAATAGTAAATATGGCTAAAGATCTGTTTAGATAAAAATTTGCTTGCTCTGGTTTAATTGAATACATATATAGATCAATTGGTAAAGGATGCTTTACGGTAGATTCTTGAAAAAAATAGTAATGCTTCTCAGTATATGACTTCAGTTAATGTACGCATATGGCGGGGAGGTTGTCGCCAACTTTTGCAGCTTGTGTCCAGTCAGTATCCATATAAATGTTTTGTGTTTCTTTTGTCTCAAATTTGGACTTCTTAACACTTTGTACAAGACAAATGTCATGGGAACTTTGAATATGTTGGGTCTGGCAAAGCGAATTGGTGCAAGGTTTTTGTTGACTAGCACAAGTGAAGTTTATGGTGATCCCCTTGAGCATCCACAAAAGGAGTCATACTGGGGTCACGTTAATCCTATAGGTAATTAAAGATGTGCTCTCCTAGTTATTAAGCCTCTTCATTCTGTTCTATATGTCACATTTCAACTTCTGAAATTCAATTTCTTATCCTTTTCAGGTGTTAGGAGCTGTTATGATGAAGGGAAGAGAACAGCAGAGACTTTAACTATGGACTATCATCGTGGTGGTGGTGTTGAGGTAATACTCTAGTCTTTGTGGTCAAATGTGGTATCTTGTGATTGGACAATATTTTAAATATAGGCTATTGAAGCCTTTATGGTGCTGTTTCGTTCTACATGTGACAATGTTAACGTAAAGATAATGCTTACCTGACCCTAATGGGAAGGGAATCGCTACTTTCTGTTTTTGTTTGGTTCTGCCAGGATAATTGGGAGGTAGTTCTTTTTCTCGTCGCAGCGTTACCTTATGCGAGCGCAAGTGCTTACCGTCCGCGATCGAGGTGCGCTGAAGGCCCGTATCCGATCCCCTGGCAACTGATCACACAGTTTGGCAAACAAACAACAATGAACGCAATCCGTTGGTGGTGGGATCGGATCACATCACGAAATGTGCCAACCAAACAGCACCTATGTTTTTTCATTTACTTAAGTGGCAAAATAAGGAAACTCAATGAAGCACAACCTAAACTTCTGAATGTATCATAACTGATCTATTAGGTTTGGTTCTTAATTATTGAAAATATATGGAACGACATAGGTTTGTTATGGACGGATTATTGTCGGAAGCTAGCAGCCTTGAACATTATAATATTTCTTTTTCGTGATCGGCATCTTGGATTTATTCCATTAACAGCTATATCAATTATACTGCTTCATGAGACAAGGTACAACTAATATGATTCATTGTTTACATTAATATGTTGTATATACAATGTTGTTCAATTAATCTTCTGGTGGAATAAAACAAAATACTGCAGCTCTTTATTAGCTTTAAAACGTTATCACTTGAATATGTTTTAACTTGAATAGTTGACAGGTGCGTATTGCACGCATTTTCAATACATATGGTCCGCGTATGTGCCTCGATGATGGCCGTGTTGTCAGCAATTTTGTTGCACAGGTTTGTTTGCTGCATATTATGGACTATTTTTCGTAGTTGTGATTTATTATGTATGTATAAGCATCCATACAATTGTCCTTCCAGGCACTGCGAAGACAACCGATGACAGTTTATGGTGACGGGAAACAAACTCGAAGTTTCCAATATGTTTCTGATCTGGTAAGCACTGAACAGTCTTATTATGCATTTTAGTGTGTGAACTGTGATCGTTACCTGCAGATCTTCTGTGCTGTTGTTCGCTACTGTAATTTGGCAACACTCTCTTCTCCAGTTGCATATCTTAAGAATTAATACGAAATGTACAGAGCTTTGTTATGCTTCTTTCTGCCATAAAGTTTCTGTACTATTCAGTCCTAGATTCATTGTAATAGATTGCCAGCAACAATTTTCTAGAGGCACCAGGGAATTAACCATTCATATTGTTGCCACTTATTTACAATTGGAGAGAGAATATTCTGCGACTACTTATTGAGCTTGTTTATAGATATGAGATGAATGCTCACCCATTGCCTCTTATTTAAGTTGTTCGTAATCCTGCTCCATATGTTCTTAGGTTGCTGGGTTGATGGCTCTAATGGAGAGTGATCATATTGGTCCTTTCAACTTGGGTAACCCAGGAGAGTTTACCATGTTGGAGCTAGCACAGGTTTGTAGACAATCTGTTTTAAAAAATGCTCTTTTTCGAGTGCAATAAAAAATACCTTAAAGTGCACAAATGACAAACACACCTTCCCCAGGTTGTGAAGGAAACAATTGACCCAATGGCAACCATTGAATTCAAACCCAATACAGCTGATGATCCCCATATGAGAAAGCCAGATATCACCAAGGCTAAGCAACTGCTACATTGGGAGCCAAAGGTCTCTCTCAAAGAAGGCCTTCCGCTAATGGTAAAAGACTTCCGTGAAAGGCTCTCGGATGAGTAATCGAAGCAATCCTACAATACTGGTGACCGGTTTGAGTCTGAACGATGCTGCAAATACAGTCAGAAGCTCTTCACCGATTGGAGCCATGCAGTATAATGTAATGTGTACACAACAGACTGTAGAATCACGCAGGCCCCATTTGGAATGTGGGGATTCCATAGTATTTCTACAGGATAGTACAATTTCTGTGAAATAGCTGAAAAGTTCATGGGAAGTTCGTATTTTTTTTATTTTTTTTCATCTTGGTGAGGCAGCACAGAAGCAGTCAATTTTTTATGTGTGCATGTGTGAGATTCCAGAATTGTGGGTGGTGAGAGATAGGATACAATGCTGTATTTCAGGAGCTTTTGTAACACAGAACAATCATCTTGTGAAAAATGTAATTGAATTTGTTTGCCAGCTCACTCTTGTTCTTGTCAACTGATAGTCCACAAATTTCCCCTTTTCAAAATGTTTGACAGATGAAGTGAAAGTTAACATTGTCCTATATACAGTATCTGAGCAATTTTCAGGATAGGATACATTTGTCACCAGAAGTTTATTTTCAAAATCATCGACGAAGCTTGCAACATGGTAGGTGTTTCCGCAATTTCTATAGCCTTCTAGTACTTGAGATGCAGACTGAAGCTGAGTGCTCTGCTCGAGCTGACATTCCGACCTTTTTCTGGTACACCAGCAACTCTGACAACGGCAAAGCCGGTGGCGTCACTGTACCGCCCCGTCCCTCCGACAACTGCGATGTGAGCCTCCTCCTGATCGTCGCGGCGGACGCCGAAGAACCTAAGGCTGTCGTCCGCGCCATCGCCGGCAAACGAGGCCTTCACGGCCACCATATGGCTGCTGTTGTCTGCGAAGCTGGTGATGAGGACGCCCTGCAGCCTCCCTTCCAGAGGCAGCCCGAACTCCTTCCTGCCGCGGAGCTGCTCGTCGACCACGGTCACCGCGCCGGGCCGGAGTGCGTCTGGCCTCGTCAAGGCGCGCAGCCAGCTGCCGGAGTGGCCGATTGGCCCCTGGTTCGTGAAGACCGGGTGCCGCGTGGAAGGAGCTGTGGTTTTCGGCGATGTGGCGCCGGTGGTGAACAGCGTGATCGTCTGGCCGGAGCTGTGGGACGGGGGTGGGGAACTGTGACGTGCCGGACGGGCGCTGCCTACCGTGCTCGTCACGGCGAGCAGGAGCGCGAGAGCAGTGCAGGCTTGCTTGAGGATGCGAGTGCGAGATTGGGCGTGCATCTTGGCTCGGCCGTGCATGTTATGTTTTGCGTCTGATCGGAGCTTGTTTAAGTGGTGCCTGCAAGGATTTTGGTTTAGGTGATCATCAAGTGGGCAGATGAGTAAACAAGTAGGATCAGGGGGGTTCGTTGATGAGCCAAACTACTCCATTAGGAATTTACGACTATTGGATTAGTAGAAACAACTTTGAGAATCTGCTTTGCAATGTGTCTGTGTGCATCAGAAGTTTTCGAATACGTAATGAATAATTGATTCTCGGAAAAAAAAAAGAATGAGTAAAAGCCCATTTCAGCCTTCTCCTCCAGCAGCTTTCGAGTGAGGTTTATTTATGTATTATATACTGAGGAAGAAAAGTATTTTTCTCGGCGAAAAAAAAATTATATTATACGATAGTAAAAAAAAACGTAATATTTTCATTTCAGGTTAGATGAAGATAAGAAAAATTATATGAAATTGTATAGCACTAGAGCTCTGGCAACATTTACTACTTTTTTACTTAACTTTGGGAACGAATAGAATATTTAGTCTATTGTGCTCAAACTGCTTGAAAGGCTCAATACATCCGTGTAACTTATTTACAAATTACAACCTGTGTTCTTTTTTTTGATAAATTTTACAACCTGTGTTCTATTCAACATCTCTACTACTAGTTCATAAGGATTTGTCGTGCCACCGGGGAGGCGGGGACAGTATAGCTGTACTGCCCGCCCTGTCGTCGAGCCACGAGATCACGTCGGCGAAGACGCGCTCGACGTCCTCCGGCCGTTCGCCCATGAGCACGTGCCACATCCCGGGATACAGCTTCAGCGTCTTGTCCCTGCTCGACGCTCTCTCGTGCAGCAGTTTGCTCCCAGATGGATCAGCGACGACGTCGTCAGTGCCGTGCAGGACCAAGAACGGCAACGAGACCTGCCAGCCAATCAGTTGCGAGATGTTGCGTTAATTGGATGTTGCGTTAGTAGAAATCGCATGATCAACGATCCAGCGGCAAGATTTATGCTACACGTACTGCATGTGATAGTCTAACAGATGGCGAAGAACTCACCTCGTGCAGATTCTTCTCGATGTCTAGGCAGACGGAGAGGAGTTCGCGGCCTGTTTGTAGTGCGAGGTTTCCTTTGTACATGTACGGGTTGGAACGGATCTGCACACGAATTCATCAGGCAAGGAACATTGAGTTTGCGTTCAACATCTCAAGAGTGTACTGCTTGCAACATGCATGTTTTCCTCGTGGAGAAAAGAAAACTCCATAAAGAAGAGCACGAATTTCACATTTTAAAGTGTCAGATTATTCTTGTATGTTTGTTCTTCGTTACCTCTTTCTTGAACTGGGGATCTTTGCAGACTTTGTCAATCATGTCTGTGGCAGGGATGACTCTCCAGCTAGGAGCAACGGTGCTGATCATCTTCAGTGCGCTGACAATGATCGGGTGAGGACGCATGTTATCGAACATCTGATATCATGTGAAACAAAATTACAAAAGCATCAGTGTCTTTCTTTAGACTATAGTCAGAGGTGGTAGTGATGGGGAGGATTCTAGGCAGGAGACTTAGGCCATTCAAATGAGTTTAAAGACCTTGCATAAAGGGGCAAGCAACACAGCACCGTCCCAGTAGAGAGGATCCTTCCTGTGGAGCTGAAGCACCACGGCTCCTCCCATGGAGAAGCCGTAGAGGAACCTCTTCTTTAACCTGTTCTCCTGTTTCTCTGGAAATGCAATGCCCATGTTAACGAATACATAATGGAGATCCCATGGCGGGCTATGAATTGCATACATAACTACTGGAATTCACAGCTTGATTCTCACCACAGACACTCTTGAAATGGTCAGAGCAGTCTCTGACGACGTCGCTGAAGCTCGATATGTAGCCTTTCGAGCCTGAAGATTTACCGTGTCCCTCGTGGTCGATTCCGTGAACAGCGTATCCACGGTGTACCAATCGAGCGGCCGTATCTGTATTTTAGGAAGTTTGTGAGTATACATCCATCCATGTCAAGAGTTCATGGTTTTCACTGATGAAAAGAACATGAAAGTGAAACTGAAGGTTTACCTCCCATGGATATGCTGCACTCACCTCCGTACCCTAGCAAAATTGAGCCACAAACACCAAAAGGAAGTTTTACTCTTCAGTTTTCATCAAAGCATACATAACCAGAGGGAAAAGTGAATGATTGTAAGGAGGAGATGTTGGTACCGTGGCAGATAAAGATCAGAGCTCTGCTCTCCGATTTCCTCGGCGTCCAACTGCAGGTGAAGAGCCTGTTTCCTCGTGAATTCACAAAGAAGTCCTGCCCAAATTGTGCAGAAATATGTTAGCAATAATGCTACACCGATAGAATCAAGAGAAAGAATACTTGTTAGAAACTGAACAGCCCAAGAGAATTGCAGTAGGACTAACCTCTCCATACTTGATATTATCTCTGTACTGAGCCTGAAGAAATCAGAAAACCAATTGCTAAGAGTCAAGGAGGCAAAAGAAATATGAAGATACAAGAGCAGATTGTTTCTGAATATACCATGTGAAATATTTTCTGAATGCCGTATGATTATGTCCAGGCGATCAATGTGCACAACAGCACAAGAGGTGCTGCAGCATGTATATATACTGCACCTGTCTGAAGATAAATTACTAGTCAACAGAAGTTTTCTACGTGGACTGGTCTCCAAATGTTAGAGAAAAATCAGTCTTCAGCACTAAGGAAACGTATAGCTTTCTCCACTCACCACCTTCGCAGAAAATATCAGTCTAGAGAATGCCTTACAGGAATCAATCAAACTCAAATTGGTGAAAACGATGGTGGGAGCTTCCCATGCAGGAAAAAATAAAATTGACATGTGCACTGGGAAATGATAAGACGGGAACAGGTGTCGCATGTTTCTGACCTTCGCCACCGTCAGGTGTAAATTAGAAAAGGTGATTTCAGATATGATATTTTGGACACAGGTCAAAACATCTCTTTTTTTTAGATAAAGGATATAATCAATATCCAGCCTCTACATCGAAGGATGTACACAGCCAATTAATACAGCGTCTCTGAATACCAAACAAGAGAAAGCAAGAGACTCTGACAATCCTCAACTCCATGTCCTTTTGCTTAAGGGGATATTTAATCTGGAGCAAGCCAATTGAAGGTCACGGTTTTTGTATACTTGTGTGCTTATGGAAGAATTGGTCCCTTTGAAACAAGGATTCCTAAAACTGCAACTGGCTAAAGCAAACCTCGGCAGCTTGAAAAACAGCGTGCATACAGAATGTCTGTGAACGGGTGAGCTCAATTGGTCCAAATCAGGTAGCACTATTGAGTATCGGTTCCTTCCCTGTTGATCTTCTTCCAATGGGAAGATAACTTGATCCACAGGTTTGGACGTTTGGTGAGAAAAGAAATGTGATGCACTCAGGTTTCAGATATCTTATTAAGAACCATATATGGTTTTTACTTTGTTGATCATATATATATTCATCCGATGTACTATTACAGCGAGTAGAATGGTACTGATAATATATATTTTTTTATTATATATCTAAATTAAGTAGAGTATTCTTTAGCAAAAAAGATAGGTTAAGTAGAGTATTCCAGTGGGTCACATTTCAGGCGGTATCATCAGCAGGGTCAACAGCAACATCTGTGAGAGAAACATCTGCCGGGAGCGGAACCGGCTGCCAGCCGGTGTAGCACTGCAGGAGCAGCTTGAGTGCCACTGACGCGGGCTGGACCGAACAAGATTGGTAGGAGTCCTGGACCTTGAAGTCCCACAGCTCATCTCCTGCAGCGTCTGATTCTGAAGCATCATCAGCGTAATGCTTTGCGTCATTCAGGAGCAGGTCGCCTTCGGACCTGATGTACCCCCTTGCGCTTTGGTCCTTGTCTGCTGCCTGCACCAATCACCAATTCAAACCCCGGTTCAGTTTTTGAGAGAGAGAGAGAAAAAAATCGTTTCAAGGGGTACTGTATCTGTACGTAGTAGGAACATACCTGCTCTTCCATGTACCTGAAGACTTCCTTCTTCTTTCCTGCCTCGTAAATATTGCACTGGGAGATAATCTGAGGTAGCTCGATCGACATTATCATAATTCAGACAGCGGTAATTAGTGATAGACTGACTGGTGGTGCTTCATAGAATGACCAAATTAATTAAATTCCACTTTTTTGTGTTTGTTAATTACCTGTGCTTCGACGCTGGCACAGACCGCGTAGATGCCCCAGTCCCTGGAGTAGTTGTTGTAGAGGTGCACCCTGCCGAAGCGGACGCGCGGGTGCCTCTGCCTGGTGCCGTCGAAGAAGCAGTGGTGGATGGTGACCCGGATGCAGCGGTCCTCGACGTGGGCGCTGCTGGCGCCGATGAGCACGGCCTTGTCGTGCGACGCGAGGTGGCAGCGCGAGATGGTCACGTCCGTGCTGCCGCCGGTCACGTCCACGAGGCCGTCGTCGAAGTCGCGCAGGGTGCAGCGGTCCACCCACACGTGCCTGGACCGGGGCTTGATCTGCACCGCGTCTGCGTCGTGCCCGCGCCCGCCCTCCACCTCCACACCGCACACGATCACGTGCTCGCACTCGATAAGCTGCAGCCCCCACCCGGACAGCTTCACGCGCTGCCCGCGCCCGTCGATGGTCTTGTGGGACGACACGCGCACGCCCGACGAGAGCTGGATGGCCCCGGACACGTCGAACACGATCCACAGCGGCTCGCGACGTCGGCATCCCTCCCGGAGGGAGCCGGGGCCGTCATCTGCAAAGTAACTCGATCGGCCGTCATCTTCTTGTTAGGCAAATTAAACCAAACGGGAGTGCAGCATATGCGGCGAAGGGGAAAGGCGCATGCATGCACGTACCGTCCAGGTTCGTGACGTGGTAGACGTCGCCGTGGAGGCCGCCGACGGCGTGCCGGCCGAAGCCCTCGGCCTGCCCGGCCAGGGCGCGCAGCGAGGAGTCCGCGGCGCGGTACGGGAGAAGAGACTTCGTGTCTTCCATTGTCGGCTCGCTCCCAAGCTGTCCGTCGGAGCCGGAGGGAGGAGGAGCCATGGCGGGGTGTTCACAGGGACGGGGACGAGCAGCGATGATACGCGGGTGCGGTATTTGTTTATCGAGGGCTCGAGGTGCGGAAAGGGCGAAACCATTGCTGTTTACTTATATATATATATATATATTTATAGCAGAACCGCTGCTGTTTACTGCTTTTGTTGGACTCAATTAATGGCTTGGGCCGTTCCGATTTGTGCGGCGCAGGCGTTTCCGGGCCGGCCCAAGAGACCATTTATTTGTTTATTTATATCCAACTGAAGTTAGCGAATTGATGATCCGTTGTTTTTCGCGCGAGCAAATTCTATTAATATTCTGTGGACGGCCGCAAGAATTACCTGAGGCTGTGTCGCTTGCTCCTGACACCAAATCTGCAGACTGCAGTGTTAAACTGTTAATTGCTTATACTACATCTCCTTATAAAACTACTACTGTTACTGTGTTACTGTGTGACAGTGCGAGTATGGTCATGTCTACGACCTACTCCTACCAATCAGCGTTTAGAATCGTGGACTAATCGGTCCTCATCTTACCATTCGATCAGTAGCCTTGTTTGGATCCTAGAGTTAAAGCTAGTTTGAGTTAGTTTGCACTCAACTAGTTCAAAAGTATTCAAACATAAAAGCTAGATTGAGCTAGTTACAACTAGCTCATTCCAACAAACTAGCTCCCCAAAAAGATGATTATTTGAGCTAGTTGTGGTGGAAAGTGGGACTCACCTCATATGCAACTACAAAAAATGTTATAAATAATAAACCAAATATCCAAATAAAATTCTGATTACACCATTGAATTTATTACAATAAATACTTTAAAACTAGATCCCACATAAATATATTTTGATGATTTCTAAAAATAATTTATTATCCAACTAGCCTAAACTAGTCTTGGATTCAAACACCTCCTTAGCTAGAGCTAGTTTAAACTAGTTTACAAACTAACTCTAACCTCTAGCTGTAGCTGAGCTAGAGTGATCCAAACATGACTAGTGTCTCGTATTCTCAGCTACTCTGTCGCGCAATAACCATCGCCAATAAGATATCGTTAAAACCATGTTAAGGGGAGGACGGCACGCTGATCCTCATCGGTCATGGCCATCATCATCCAATAAAACAAGACGGAACGTGCCATGAGCCCACAAACTCCCGGTGTGAGTGTGACAGAGGACGTGACAAACTAGTCTCCTCCACGGCTCCAAGTCGCTCACATACACTCTTCGTCTTGGACTCATCCTCCTTGGACTCTCGTTCGTGACGTCGACGTTCCAAGTGAAAGCGCACTCCTCGAAGCCACCGCGCAGCTTCCGCATTCCGGCGCTCGCCCCACCTCGACCTCGTGCCGCTCCCGGGGTCGCTGGCCGGCAGGCCCCGCCATTCCTCCTCCGCTCCCTCCCGCCGGCCCGTACCGTACCCCACCAAAACCTCCCCGCAGAAGCTCCCCAAAATGCCAAAGGAGACGTTACCGTCTCGGTCTCCTCCTCCTCCCCCACCCGGCCACCCCCTCCTTCCTCCCGCCTTCCTCCTTGACGACGCCGCCTCGCGGGTCGCGGTCGCTCACTCCTCTTAAAGCGCGCGCCCCGCCCAAACCCTCCCTCGGAAACCCTTTCACGCCACGGGGCCCCAACTGCGCCTCTCGCAATGTCGCTCGAGATCCACGAAGGTAAGTCCGGCGGGCGACGGAGTGGCGGTCGACCAAGTGTTCGATGCTCAGCGTCTGTCGCGGCATGGTGCTGATTGTTTTTTTTCCGGGGGTGCTCTGTCTGCAGAGGATGGTGGTGGTGGGGCGTCTGGTGCCCGCCCGGCGAAGGTGATGTCTGTTTCGGGGAGCGTGAAGCGGGGGCGGTACGTGCGGCAGGTGACGGGGCGGCACAACGACACCGACCTCCACGTGGCCGCGCGGGGTGGAGACGCCACGGCGCTGCGCCGCGCGCTGTGTGTGGCCGCGGTGGCCGTGGCCGCCATGGGGGAGGGACCCGAGGACCTTGATGAGGCGCGGCGCGCGGTGGCTGCGGAGCCCAACGAGGCCGGGGAGACGCCTCTCGTCGCCGCGGCGGAGAGAGGCCACCTCGAGGTGGTCATGGAGCTGCTTCGGCACCTCGACGCCGAGGGGCTGGCCGCGAAGAACAGGTCGGGGTACGACGCGCTGCACGTCGCTGCCAGAGAAGGGCGTCATGGTGAGTGTCTATGCTTCAGCGCTCTCTCTTACAATTGGTGTATCTATTTAGCATAAATTTTGGAGAATCGAGCTTGCAACTGCGAGTTTATCAGTAAGAAGTTTCTCGGATAACTTATGCTACAATTGGCAAATTAGTTCACAAGTAAATAGCCTCTTCTCATTTTGAACCAAATAGTAGTAGCTGCACAGTGCATGATAACATCTGGTTACTTTGATAGGAGCGCTATGCACATACTAGTACACAGTACTGGTGAGAAAATGATGTCGTTTAATGCTTTCTTTGCTTCTAGGCAACAAATACTATGATACAAAACATAGAGCATGTGGGCATATGGCCAGACACAACCACATACTTCTCACTTTTTTTATACATAATTTGGTTATGGTTATCTGTTCATGTATCTGTTAGCGAAGAGATAAAAAAAACTAGCCCTCTTGTTAACCTATGAACTCAGTGCCTCAATATGCGTGCACTTGTGAGCCAAACTGTTACTCTTCAAAGACCCACGTAATCCAGATAGTAATCACTCTGCAAAACAGTAGCCAAACTGTTACTCTTCAAAGACCCACGTGCTATGAAGTAGTTTTTCTTATAAGTTTTGTGTGTAAGCGACTTGGCATTTGGACTTTTGGGATGGTAGGAAATGTTTTTAGTTGCATAGGAACATCAAACTGTGGCCCTTGGCCATTGGAGCAAATTTGTGCATGGTAATTGTGAAGCTAATAGAACCTATATTTTCTTATATCCAGGAAAATTTAGGATTGTATATTCCCTATGTGTTGACGCACTCTACAAATTATCTTCACCTGTTTGGTGTATTAACATTGGAGCAAATTGTCCTAACAAGTAGGAGTGCTTGGTTGTCAGCTGTTGTGCAGGAAATGTTACATCATGATAGGATGCTTGCTAAAACATTTGGCCCTGCAAATACTACTCCACTTATATCAGCAGCTATGAGGGGCCATATTGAAGTTGTTGAACTGTTGCTGGAACAAGATGACTTTGGATTAGTGGAAATGGCCAGAGATAATGGAAAAAATGCCTTACATTTTGCTGCTCGACAGGGACATATTGGAATTGTCAAAGCGCTACTTGAGAAGGATCCTCAGTTAGCAAGAAGAAATGACAAGAAAGGTCAAACAGCTCTTCATATGGCCGTAAAGGGAACAAGCTGTGATGTTCTTAGAGCCCTAGTGGACGCTGATCCAGCAATTGTAATGCTACCAGATAAAAATGGGAACACGGCTTTGCATGTTGCAACAAGAAAAAAGAGAGCAGAGGTATAGATAATGATATACTTTTTAAATTCACGCTCCATCTGCAGAAACCTATATGTGCATGTTTTTGTTGATATTTGCTCATCCCTATTAATGATCATTGTTTTCTCCCCTTTCTTATCTTATTAGACAATCTTATGCATTGTTCCAGAAGCATCTACACTCTTCTTCCAGTTTTAAAGAAATCCCCTGAATAAAATAGTTACTCAGACTAGGCCAGCTAGGCAGCTAGCTCAGCCCCTAGGTTTATTTCATATCCGGAAATTAAAATGAGTTGACATACTCTTTATACCTCACTGCTAAATCATCTACAATCAGTTAAGGTTTACTTTTCTCGGGAAAACTGGCATTAAAATTTGAATCATATCAAGTCCAATTGCCAGAGGTCACCTCCCACCTCTTCAAGTGACCTGAAAAGTCAGTTATACTTTCAGGTGGATTTATCATTTTATCATTCAAAAATAAATACATCAGGACCAAAATATTCTTCGGACTGCTCAAATAGTTTAGCAAAAAATGTGCAATTTTTTTCTTACATCAAGTAACATCTTGTGCAAATTTGTGCTCTAGAGTAGTCTCACTAGTTTGGTAATCATATTGTTGAAATTTCAAAGCAGCCATATTTTACCACGGCATACATAAGATTGTTTGATACTTTGATATGATAAACAATTACTTGCTCCTAACTTAACTATTGTATTTCAACTTCTGTCGGACTTATGTTCTCTTTATCTTCTCTTCTACAGATAGTTAGTGTTCTTTTGCGGCTGCCCGATACCCATGTCAATGCACTGAACAGAGACCACAAGACTGCCTTTGATATAGCTGAAGGGTTGCCAGTATGTGAGGAGTCTTGTGAAATTAAGGATATTTTATCTCAACATGGTGCACTCAGATCTAGGGAGCTGAATCAGCCTCGAGATGAGCTACGGAAGACAGTGACAGAGATAAAGAAAGATGTCCACACACAGCTGGAACAAACGAGAAAAACCAACAAAAATGTTCATGGCATTGCTAAAGAACTCAGAAAGTTGCATAGAGAAGGCATCAACAACGCTACAAACTCTGTAACTGTTGTTGCTGTGCTGTTTGCAACAGTTGCTTTTGCGGCTATATTCACCGTACCTGGTGGAAATGACAATAATGGACTTGCAGTTGTTGTTGAGACTGCATCCTTTAAGATATTCTTCATCTTCAATGCCGTAGCTCTATTTACATCATTGGCAGTGGTTGTAGTTCAAATAACAGTTGTCAGGGGAGAAACCAAGTCTGAGCGAAGGGTTGTTGAGGTGATCAACAAGCTTATGTGGATAGCATCGGTTTGTACTACAATATCTTTCATTGCCTCCTCCTATATTGTGCTAGGGCGCCATTTCCAGTGGGCAGCAATATTGGTATCTTTGATAGGTGGTGTCACAATGGCTGGTGTACTTGGTACTATGACATACTATGTGGTAAAATCAAAGCGCCAAAGGAAGATTAGAAAAAAGGAGAAGATGTCAAGAAGAAGTGGCTCAAGTTCTTGGTATGACAATACTGAGCTCTCAGATACTGAACTTAACCCAGTATATGCCTTGTAAAGAGTGTTTGTCTCTGGAGTTGAGTATGTACTAACAGATACAATAGCTTACATTATTTGTTGATTGTACAATTTCTCCAGTAACAACAAAACAACACAGAACTTGCCCATTGTGCAAGGCTCCTGCAGTTGACGAATTTGATGGCACCTAATGTGCTCAATCTGTTGTACATGTGAGTTACAGATTTATTTTCTTTCTGAGAGTCACTTCTATGCTTTACCCTCTGAGGACTGTTCATATTTTAAAGCTCAAGCCAAGGGGTGATTCTAGATACTTAAGCCTTAAAGTACTTTTAAGTTATGTGCAATTCCCCTTTTCCAGATTTCATAAGTAATGCCATGGTCATTCAATGTGTGTTCACCTGTGTGTAATTTGGCATGCTGCTTCAAAGTCTCAATTATTATCCTGGTGCTCCTATGTTTCATTCCTAGGTCTACACTTGGTACCTTACTTTGGCGATGCAACTTCAGGTCTTGACTGGGTTTTAGTTTCTTTTAATCAGTTAGGCAGCAAGTTCTTAACATGCTATATTGTTTTTCAATTATGATTTTCTAAACTGCAACTGTAGGACATACCAAATAAGCTGTTGGGCTAAATCAAAAATTTGTTTTCAAGTTGGAGAGTATTTGGTGATCATGGCTGGAAACCGAATGACATTAAGGATTACCAGTTCATTGTGGATGTACTTTTGTTTTTGTTATTTTGCTTTCTGTATTCGTGAACCTGTTCAGTCTTATGTTGAACACATGAAATTTCTACACAAAAACACAACTAGTCAAATGTAATGTAACATTGAAGTGTACTGGCTTCTCATCACGTCAGCAACAGCATATGCGGCTATATTTACTGAAGCCGTGGTGATACTGTTTATGATATTCACCTTGTCGAATTTGAAATGGTCACTGTGATGCACATGTCCTGGTATACTTCTGTGCAGGTATCACTGACAGGATAAAAGACTAATTTGGTCTATCACTTGTTACTTTGCTTACTAATTAGAGAGTTGGAATTTCCCTCCAAAAAAGAGAGAAGAGAGAGGGAGTAGAAAGGCACAGCCATCCTAACAGACTTTTTTTTTTTTGCAGGACTAGAAAGGCGAAAGGAGGCAGCTTGATGTGCCGTGCAAAGATGCATAAGATTTGGCTTACAAACAATGCAAACATTAACTAACTATTGGTGCTTAAGAGGTAGGCAGGTGTAAAGTAGGCCCTATTATGTTGCTTTCAGTCCTAACACTGCTCAACAACATCAATGTAGTGGATAGCTCTGCTTACCTTTTGCTTTAATCTTGCCCTGCCTTTTGTCAACAACTCAACATGCTCTCTTAGTTTAAGGATTCCTGTCTTCACTTGGCCATTTCATCAGTATATGTTCTGCTTTGAAGTTAACGAATTCCCTTGATTGTGTTTCTTTTGTTTCATCAGTATTCCCTTGATTGTGTTTTTTTTTTTGTTTCGATTTAGGATAGACTCTGGAAGCAGTGTTCTTTAATGACAATCCGTGATGGCTGTGCTGATGTTATTATATCTGATCTGTTATGATGTCCAATTTCCAGGAAAGCTTTTTTTTTGTCCAAGTTGGGCATTTTTAATTAATGTAAAGATATGATGCATAGTTACTGCATCTATATATTTCAAGAGTATGATTTTTGTGATTTGTTCAAGAAACAGGAATCACGTAGGCTTAAATTAGAAACTTTGTTATATATACAACCAATATAAACCGCTACCAACCACAAACTAATTGGCCGTGCCCCAATTATTTTGGTCACAGCACATTAATGTGGCTAAAGACACTGATCAGAGAAAATATGAAATGGTAAATCGCAATTTTGAAGACAAATAGAATCGAGGGATTTTTTTTAATATTTGTTGTTGCATATAGAACTGTTTGTCCTTAAACAGAAATTGCTTACATTGATATTTCTGAAGGCCATAATATCATACATATATCATATCTACAGAAAGCCCAAGATCAAAAGAGTACAGAATTATTGGGGGACATTGAATTTACATTTGTATTTTGGGTAATCTCAAATATACCCTCAGTGTCTTCGGATTCTGCTGCTATTTTTTATGCTGATGATGACATGAAGCGGAATCCTGCGTCACTTGCACTCTTCCTCACCGAGGCGAGCTGCTGTGACTTCTTGCAGTATGCTATTGCGCCCTGAATTGGATTGTCCATCTCTGAACTTGCACTGCTGCTCCTCCTCAGCACTGGTCCAACACCAGAGTCATTTGAGCTTGGGATTGAGAAGGAGGATGAATTTGACGAAGAACATGACGATGATGAAACAGAGGATGCCTTGTTTGATGACGAGTATCGGATAATGACGCTGGAGAAGGATCTTCTATGGCCACACTCGTCCTCTTTAAACTTGCTTCCTACTGTGCTGCTATTGCTAATGGGTGAGGCTATGTACCTTTTGCTTCTGATATGGCCAAATGGGTTCTTCCTCCAGGTATTGAACTGTGCACTGGGCAACTCATTTGCTCTAGGTACACCATTCTTGTCGTCTGAATTCCCTCCTTTAGTAGCAAATATTGTTTTCAGATAAGCTTTTGATGCCTTAAGCTTGAGACTGAGGTTGAGGTGCCTGATGAACTTGAGCTTCTTGGACCATGGCTTCTTCTCACAGGCTGCCTCCTCCTCGGCAGCATCACTACCCGTGGATATGCACTCATGGAAGTAGTACTCTGCATTGAGCTCACCACTGGCATAACATGAGTTTGCTGCTGACACATTGCATGACTGGTATGGTGTTGCTGGGGCAGTGCTTGCTGAAAGTAAGCCCTTCTCAGCCGCACTCTCAAGTAGCTTCTCAACCATCTGGATGCGTGGTGGAAGATGGAGTGGTAGCAGCTTGCCCTTGTAGAAGAGCTCATCTGCTGGGGATGCCACGGGCTCCCACAGGTCAGGTGGAGCCGACATGTGGAATTCAAACTCTCGTGAATGTTGTGGCGAGGCTGCCATTGCACTGTTGTAGGAGAACAAGCTTGTGGTGGTGGTGGCTACTCCTGATGCTGCTGGTGAGCTCAGATCCATGTCTATGTAATCCTCTTCTTGGAGTGGTTGGTCATGGATTTGGGGGCTATGTTTTGCCATTGTTCTTGCCTTGCTTTGTGTGTTTGGTGACTTGTGTTTCTGGTTTGGTTGGTCTTGGCAGAGGTGGTTGTTGTGTTTTAGGAAGGGAGTGGAAGAAGTTTCGGCATGCTTTAAAGCAGAATCCCTGTAGCTAGAGAGGTTTATAAATTGGCTTATACTCCTTACTAGGGACCTATCTGTGCCCCTATGATCTTCCTTTTGTTTGCATCTAATCCTCTTTCTGTCACGGCTATATGTAATACAGCACTGTGTTGTGAAATAACTGTTTTTCTCTATTATTGATCTATATGGCTGCAGTGCTTTTATGCGATTAGGTTATTTTATACCTATTCCTTCCTCGGCATGCTTCTCCTCTTTTCATGACACAAGCTACTAATTTTGTTTGGATGTGTAGGGTTACATTTACAAGGCCACCATTAAGAGATAGGCTTACGAGGTCATCACTTTTACCGATAAATTATTTACAAAATGCGTATTGATATATGGGGCCTGCACACCACTTGGTCTGCATGTTAACGGGACAGGTGCACTTGGAAGCTTCATATTCTTTGAAGCAAGTATTGAAAGTTGTTTTCAAATTTTGGGGTTGCCTGATGATATGGGTTGAAACTTGAAATTTTAAAGGGCTTCTTGTTAAATGAAACAAGACAGACCTTGTGGGACTGCACATGAAACAATCTGACTGTGAAATATGATAAGTTTCTTGTAAAGGTAAAATATTTTGGTGATTGACCTTGTTACGAATGAGTGGTATTTTAAATCTAAAAGGGAGAACGCATGCCCTCAAAACATGGAGCAAGGTACCATTTGTTTATTCAATCTTTATGTCAACCTTTGGAAGTGTGAGGGTGACATCAGGGGCAAGAGATTGGGCCCCTTGTCTAAGTTACCAATACCTGCCCAAACTGAGCGTGCGCGGCTGGATGTTGTTTGTTTCTATGGGTCTGCTTGTTGATGCCGTTCCATTCCTGGGATCCCTTGTCAACTTTGTCTCATTGGAGTTCGGTGTAATTATTGACAACTGCGCATGCATGAGCTCTCATCGAGGCTCTCAACTTTGTCTCATAGAATCTGTCTAAACTTATGCTGTTTCTAACTGGACTTGTTTCGGGTTTCTATCGTGTTCTCTCTCTGCGCAAATTTTTAAAGGCGTTGGTTGGTTCTAACCACTCACTGACTCATTTCATTTTCTGTGCAGATCTATCAGGAACCTGCTGAAGCAAAAGAGCCCAAGTGTATGGACATTTCAGCGAACAAAATGTTCCTTATTTTCGTGGTAATCTATATCTTTTTTTTTAGAAAAGAGAATATAATAATATCCCAGCTTATGGCTGCTCCTTACTACGTACAAATTATTACAAATTACTCCCTCTGTACTAAAAAGGTTGTCGTTTAGGACAAGATTTTAGTCAAACATTGGGAATATAAATCATGAATAATAGGTTGAGTTTGAAAATGTAAAAATCATATTAATAGATTTGTCTTGAAAAATACTTTCATAAAAAGTATATATATATATATTATATTTCAATAAATATTTTAAAAAAAATAAGTGGTCAAAGTTACACTTTGGAGATCGTGTCGTTTTCTAAAACGACAACCTTTTTGAGTATGGAGGGAGTATTAGGGACCTCATTTGCTGCAGATGTTACAATATGTTTCTGATCCTGCTTCATCATATCCTTTGTACCCTTAGCACTAGCTAGAGCACTAAACAACTTTCCAAAATTGCTTGGAATAACATCAGCCCAGCCCTAACCCAAGATATTATCGTTTAACCTAACACATTGACGTCTTGTAGGTCTGTATTCTTTTTCAGGTGAAAGCTAATTAGAAAAGGGGTGTCAGCTAGCTAGGTTAGGTATGTATCAAGTGCCTAACACACTAATCGCCGTACCGAGTTTACAAACCCGAAGGGCTTAATCTGCTGAATTGCAGGCCTAAAGGTATATATGAATTCAATTGCAGGAACTGTTACCAGGTTGCCGGTGGTTGGAATTAGGAAACTTTTTTCCCCCTTCGTCTTGAAGACTGCATACCAAACTAGAAAAAAGGCCATGCTTTGCCACTGCAATCTTTTTAGCACTCGGGAATACGCCTGCCAAATTCCGCAATTCATAACCATACTAGCTCAGTGACATGCTGCACTGACATGATTGTACGTGAAGATTCATTGCGCGTGATAGGCGACATTGTAAAGTCTAAAAACGATTAGCTTAGGGTAGAGCAGTGAGCAGCTATCTTATCTTGCACAGTAGCCTAATAAGCTGCAATGTGCTTTAGCTGTATGTACTGAATTTTGTTTTCCCGTTCCAGGCCACAGGTGCCACTGCCAGACACTTCGTGGTGGGGAGTCCAATTCTTTTTGCGACAGGGAGGGCCCGGCCTCTGAAAGGTCTCAGAGCTCGAGGTGTTCTTTGCCGCGTCTCCAAACTTGGAACCGAAGCACAAAGCTTCTGGTCTCGCAGCAATTCTGGGTCTCTCTAGTAACTTGAGAACGGAAAGTTCTTGCTGAAATTTTGACCGCTTCTCTCTCCAGGTTCTAATTATCATGATAACTCCGTGTTGCTTATGTCATTAAGCAGCAACCTTTGGATGGTGCATCGTGCGTACGTAACCATGAACCCCACTAACCCGAACATGGTTCATGCGCAACGCGTCAAAAACCGGCAAAATTGCTTTGTACAACAGACATTCTGCGATGTGACTGAACTAGTTGAGTGGAAGATAACTTTAATTCTAGACGAATGGAACAAATGCCTCTTTTCAAGGGGAAAAACGCTTTTTTTTTTATGGAAAGTGGCAGCTATGGAGACTTATTTTATCGATGTCTGTACAGTATGGTACACACACCAACATCATGCTACCTGTACTGCTTCGCACTGAAGACCTAACTCGTGTGCTTCCGCGAAAGGATTGCGTTGCTACAGAGTTCCAGACGGCAGCGCATACGCGAGATAGCAGTGGCCTTTTGTATCTTCCACTAATACTGTTTGGCTCAGCTTGGACTTTTCTTCAGAAAGAACTAGCTGCGCCAAACGAATAGGAATAGCTCGACTTGTGACTCGAGCTCTAGTTTCACCCAAAGGCCAAAGCGTTCAGATCCAAATCGTTCTTGCATATTGATAACTGCACGAGTTTTATCAACTATGTCTAATGTCTCAGAACGTACTAGTATATTTTCCAGTAAGTCCAACTTCCAGGAAGCGCGTCAGATAGCCAGATAGGGTTGGAGCACCTAACATTGATGAACCAAACGTGGAAGTACCGGAAATGATACATTTGGCTCGCCTACATATATAGTGCATGCCACTAATACTATCAGCTTTGACGATGGGACTCGAGTTTCTGAAAATGATGCGCGAGATCTGATCTGATCTGAAATCCACCAGCAGGAACAACATGCTGCCGTCAGGAGATGTTCTCTGCTGACTGATCAAACACAAGACGAAATGACGAACTACTCCATACCGAACACAAGTGATGTCTGAGACTCTGGTGCGGCAAGACTTGAGAGCCAGAGAAGATATATTTACGCCGTGTGCCAAGACAGCATCAAGGCGCGGCCGGGCTGGACTCGGGCACTGAGAGGAGGAACGTTGATCGGAGGGTGCGCCGCTGAGACATGCGTAGTTGTGTCTTAAAGACTAAACAGTAAAGAGTACGTATATATGGGTCGATACATTCTACTATTCACCTTGAAGCAAAATTCCTTACCAAAGTTACCATATACTCCGTACACAGAAACATGGGGGTTTGAAGCGTGTACCATATACACAGAATGCACTGGTACAGGTACCAAACGACAACATAGAAATGGAACCAGCAGCTCAGTTTATCACTCCAACTTATCTAGGCGGTGCCGTTCACCTCACGGCACACTACGATGTTCCTTTCGGTGACACGGCTCCAAGCTCGATCCATTCACAGGCCCACCGAAAAATGGACGGGCACTCAGTCTCTCGCTCCAAAGAAGTCTATGCATCGGTCCCCAGGCCCTCCTCAAGATGGGAAGCCCAGGACCAACGTACCTGATGAGCATGGTCCATGGGCCACGTATCTGAGGAGCACGTGCTCCGCCTCAGCAGCCGAATTCGTCGGCCCTGCGGGGTGCCGGACTGCGATACGCGAGCCGCCGGGCGGGCACCGACGCCTCACCGACTTTTGTCTCCTGAATTCCTCATCGTTTATATAGAGGGTTTTCCCATTGTGCCATCAAAAAAGATGGTCGATTCTAAGATTTTACTGAAAAGTTGGCACGGATCCTGGTGTCATAACATTTAACTCTTTTATTTAACACGTCATTCCGTCCACTTTTGTTAGTAACGATATTAAATTGACGTTAAAAAAAGACTTAAATGCCCTCAGACTAGAGAGATGAAATAAAGTTCTGTTTACCCACGTGCCACTCCGTGGCTTAGTGTTTTTTTTATAAAAAACTATAGATCTATTCTAATATTGACGATCGTTTTATCAATAAAATAATAATTAAAAATAAACATGTTTTTGATCCACTTCATAAATTAGCTATAGATCTATTCTTTTTTTACGGTAGCTCTATTTTGTTTAGCTGTAAATTATGTACACAATTGATATAAATATTATTTGTAAATGTGAATGGTTAGAATTACTCGAATAATTATTAGATCATTTTTTATTCGTGCGTGGTACAGCCCTAGATGCTGGCCGCGGCTGCCTACAATCATAGCTCATCATCTCTCGTGAACTATGGTGACTGACTGACTGACTGTACAACCATTTTTATTAGATCATTTTTTATTCGCTATGCTGTTCAGCTGCCACATACGCATGGAAAATTTATGAAATTTAGAAACGATTTGTATATAAATAAATAAAATAAAACAAAAAATGCCAAAAATAATTCCTTTTGTGCAAGTGCGACTGTGCGAGAGCATATGAAAGATTGATTGACATATAACTTCTAGAGGTTAAAAAGTGTACTTTTTCCAAGGATAAAGTCTATTTTCAACTAAACTGGATATTAGACACAGCTTCCTCTCTCTGTTTTATCTCTTTTGCAGCTCTGTTCGCTTAAACTATTTTCAGCTTATTTTAGCTCGTTCTTCTCACAAAACACTATTCAATCAACTAATTCTATCTCTCACGTAATACTATTTAATCAGTCAACTTTTTTACCAGCCAAACAAAATAACCTTGTAAGGCTAACCGCAGCGCTGTACTCTGAATGAGTAATGAAGTATCATTTGGACAAAAAAAAACTTCGCAGCGCTGTACTGCATGGCTTACTGTAAGCAAAACAACCAGCGCTCAAACTGCAACTGCAGCGAACTGCGCATGTGATGGCGGACGCATTGCATGCAGAGCAGTGGTGGATCTAGAAAAATATTTAGGAGGGGTTGTGTCACACCTAGTTTTAAGAATAAAACTAGGATCGTCATATGTGTGTCTAGAAAGTCCAAACATACAACAACAGAATAGGAAGATATCAGAAACAATATTCTATAGCGGAAACATATTTATATTAACACTTACATCAAAGTATAGCGAAACGATTACTAAACTTCTCTTCAAGCTCCAACTTCAACTTTACAGGGACTTGTTGACTGGGGGTTGCATACGACTAGCACTTCTCAGAATACTCACTAGATCCACCTTCTGTTACCCATCCGAGATTTTTATCCAATAATTGAAAAGTAAAGCAAGCGTAAGTACATATCGTACTCAGCAATATAACACAGGGTTATGAAGCTTAAAAGGCTGACACTGACTTACTGCGGTTGTTTTTAACTTGGTCAAGTTTTACCAACACTTAGCTTTAGTTATGCATAACCCAGTTGATAACCACATGATCATTAATGAAACCGCTTTTTATCTCATAACTCCAAACTTACCATCATAAATAGTTATAACAACATGAGTTTCTAACACTGTGAGTTTTCCGAGCCGCTCGTGACCATGAGTACGGCTATCATGATAGATTTACACTCTGCAGAAGTTACACACTTTACCCACAAACCGTGTTGCTCATATACCCGGGATCATGACTCCCAAAACACTTCCAAGGTGAGTGGGCAGGGTACACTATGAAGTCTTTCAAAAAGTCTTTCTAGCAAGTAGTAGACCCTACGGACCCAATGCAAAGGGGTGTATGGGACCTCCGATGGTACCACCCGCAGCGGTCCCCACACAAGCTATACCCCATAACCAGCTCGGCAAAGGTGCCTTTCACGAACTACAATCATGCTAGTCCAACTTCTATACTTGACTAAAACCAGAGCCATGTTAGCACTTATGGTTGCGTTATTATCCCAGCTTTTGCCCTACAGTGAGGTTCTATTCCATGTTGCTACAAAAGCCAATTTTAATCATCGTTGCATATATCCATTAGTCAAGATTCATCTCAAGATCTATTATTGTAAAGCATAGCAAAGCTACCCATATGCATAGATCCCGTTGGTGACAAGGAAAAGGGATAACAAGCTATGATATAAATCTAGATAGGAATCAAATTAAGACACATGCAACATGACTAAAATTGATTAAGGTGAATAGGTAACAAGGATGATTCCATGTTATACTTGCCTTAGACACTTGCTCAACTCTCATAGCATCAACTTCAGGTCATCATCGTCCGATCTTCAGCACTCACAAGCGGTTCTCATTCTACTCGTAGCAAGCACCATACATAGAGAAACATACAAACAACAAAAGAGACAACTAAGAACAATACACCACACAAAAGGAAACAACATACAAAAGATAGATCGGTACTACGGTCAAGAGAACGCAAGAAACGCCGAGAACAAAGTTATCGTTAAAAGAAACTACTACCGGAAGATTTATTTTATTATACAAGAAAACATGCATGCTTAATTTATTTTAGTTGATTAAAAATATGTGAAAGTGATTAATATTAGATTAGTCATAACATAAACTAATTCAAAAGATCAATTAGAAATACTAATCTTTCATTTATAATGACACCACATAACTTTAATCGAGTTAAACTTTATATTTGCAAAAGAAGAGTATATCGAAAGCATCTAATCAAGTTTATCATACCTATACACAATGTGTTTAAACTAAAAAGGTATAACTAAGAGTATCTTTAAGTTAACAATTAATCATATTTTATCTTATAAACACTATCATAGAATTTATTATAAGCGAGTTAAAGTTTACTTAACAAATGAAACAATCATGTGAGGGCATCTATCTTGAAATTAACATGCATATCTAGACTAGGCAAAATTATAATTTGATAGCATATTAACATCATCCATTAATCACATTTAAATCTTAAAATCCGAGATAAACTAGTCATGGTTTGATGATAAGCATTATCAAATAATGTATTAAACAAGTTAAAATTTAAAAAAGAAAATAAACATATGAGAGCATGAAATCCAAATATAGAATGCATATTTAAACTAATCAAGTTACATTTTAGAAGCATATTAATATTGGAGATTAATCATACTGATATATTAGTATACAAAAGACTGGAGTATAAAGCCTATTTTGATTTGATTATTGAATTAGCTGCAAACATACCTAATCAATTTAATATTTAACTAAGTACATAAAATTATGTGTCATGATAAATATTACCTCTAACATATATAGATCATGGAAACATGAATTAAACACAACTTAAACGATACAAAGATGAATTAAAATTAAATTACTTCTAATTGATTAAAAGCTATTAAATAAACATGAATTAAGCTAATATTTAAATTAACGAAGCATTATAATTAAATGATATGAAAAACACTATCACTACTGCGTAGAACACGATGACACGATTCTAACGTAACCGGAACGAAACGAAACGAAGCTAAAACAGATAAACGGTGAAGGTTTAAAGATTGGTGGCAAACTTGTAATTAACCTTATCTTCAACCTCGGTTCATCTTCACCCTGCCACGAACGTGGACATGGCCACCTACTGCACAAGTGCGCACAACGAAGGAAGGACCTCTGCCACATGGCCTGCTGGCCGGCCGTAGTGGCGGAGTGCTGGGCTGGGCCATGGGGTGGCCGATGCCGTGGTCCGCCAACAGCAGCATGCTCGTGCTGTGCACAGGTGAGAGATCTCTATTGTTTTGGGTAATTGATGAAACCTAAGTACTAACCTAACTCTAAGTGGATGAATAGGTTAAGTACACAATGTGAAGAGAGAAGGTGACAAATGATGGAGCAAAGGAAGCTAAGGAGAGAGCTAGCAAAGGTTCCACACTTGGAGAAGAAAAGAAGAGGAGGAAACCCTAAGCTATTCAAGGCAAAGGTATACTAGGGCTTTTCTATTTTGGTGATCAAGACACCTAGTGGGTGTGATCACATTTAGGATAGGTAACCGTACTATGAAGAGGGGAAAATAGTTAGTGATTACACCTATCAAGTGCCATTAGGAGTTCATTGCATTGCATTGCATCTAATCCTAATGAAACATCCCTTGTAAACTTGTTAAAATATGCCAACACACATGCACAAGTCAGTGAAACACTTGGTGGTGGCACATGAGATCAAGGGAAGAAAAGAGAAGAAGATTCTGATCAAGACAGAAGCTCCGGACCAATCAGTATGTGAACACCGGACTATTGGAAGTGGTCCGGTGGGTTTAGACTTAGGCAAGGCTCAGACAGAAGGGCGTCGGACTAGTGGTCCGGTGGTGCATCGGACCATCAGTCGGCCAGTTTTCAGAGTCCGGTGGCTCAGCAGGAGTTCAAGGCAAGCTCTGGACCAGACGTAATGGTCCGGTGGTCAGCTCCGGACTGGTGGTCTGGAGCACTAGCACTCACTGTATGAAATCGTCAAAGGACTGGAGAAGCTCTGGACCAGGAGTCCGGAGCCTGGGTGCTTATTGGACTCAGACATTTGGCTGAGGCCAAAGCGTCGGACCAGGGGCGTCGGACTATTACGAGTGGTCCGACGGTGACTTTCAGCGCGTCAACGGTAAGATTTTTGAATAGCACCGAACCACCTGCTATAGTCCGGTGGTGTCACCAAAAGTGGTCCGGTGGTCACGGTTTGCAGCTCCAAAAAGAGAAAAACGGCTAGTTTCTTTGAGGAAGCTATATAAGGGTATGTGACTGGTTCTAGGTATGACTCTTGCACATTTGGCTGATTGCATACTCTTTTGAGCAAACCACACACACTCCCACTCATCTCTTAGTTGATTTTGATCATCCATTTGAGATTTGAGTGTTCAAGTGCATTGCATGAGTGATTCATCTTAGTGGCACTTGGGAGTTGATACCGCTGCTAGTTTCTTGTTACTCTTGGTGATTGCCTTCACCTAGACGGTTTGGAGCAAGCGGTGTGGATTCGAGAAGCTTGGTGATTGTGCTTCGTCGACCACAAGTGAAGATTGTGAGGGGTTCTTGTGCCTTCTCCGCGGGAGATCGCAAATGTAACTCTAGTGGATTGCGTGTGTCTTGGAGAGCCCTTATCTTGTGTTGGTTGTGAGGCACCCGGTGACGAGTTTGGCGTGTGATGCCAATTAACTCTTGAACCTCCAAGTAAGTGAGCCGACACAACAAGGACGTAGCTAGTGGGCAAACTAGTGAACCTTGGTGAAAAATCAAGTGTCATCCTTGTGTGATTGATTGGTGATCTTGGTGATCTCATTGTGATTGGTTCAATCCTCTACTCGGTGGTAAAATTACTCCTTCCATCTTTGCATTACCTTTCTTTTTCTTGCTTAGTATATTAGGTTGTGCCTAGAGGGCTTCTAGACTTGAGTAGGAATTGTTTGATCCTAGAGCTATTAGGATAGCATTTGTGATAGGAGGCTTCACATCTTTTAGTTTGCTATAGCTAGTCAAAGCTTCGCCACCTTATTGTCTAACTTGTTGTTGAGTTTTATTTTAGAATTTCAGATTAGGCTATTCACCCCCCTCTAGCCTTGGATTAGGACCTTTCAAGTGGTATCGGAGCAAGTACACCATTGATTTGAGGCTTAATAACCTACGGTGTGATCATGGCTCATATCAACAACATGAAGAAACCACCAAGATTTGATGGTTCCAACTATGGCTATTGGAAGGTCAAGATGACCGCACACATCAAGTCAATTAGCCGGAAGGTGTGGCTTGTGGTGGATAAGAAGTTTGAAGTTGCAAATGTGGAAGCTCCAACTACACAAGAGGAAGAGAGGCTTCAACACAATGACATTGCTCTTAGTGCCATCCATGAGGCTCTTGATGAAAAGGTCTTTGAGTAAATCAAGAATATAGAGAGTGCTCATGAGGCTTGGAAGAAGCTTGAAGAATCATTTGAGGGCACACAAGCCGTCAAGGGAGCTAAGGCCTACATTCTCAAGGAGAAATTTGCAAGCTTCAAGATGAAGGATGATGAAAATGTGTCGGAGATGTTTCATCGGCTTCAAGTGCTAGTCAATGATCTCACGGCTCTTGGCGAGAAGGTTGAGGACAAGGACTTCTCTCACAAGTTCTTGAGGTGTCTTCCATCCCGGTTTGACACACTTGTGACCTTGATTGTGAGAGGTGGGGTAGACACCATGACTCCAAATCAAGTCTTGGGAGATGTTATGACTCAATATGCTTATCGGGAGAACAAGGAAGAAGATGTCAAGAAAGAAGACAAGAAGGATGAGAAGAATAAGAGCATAGCCTTTAAGGCTACATCATCACACAAGAGCAAAGGCAAGAGCAAGATTGAAGAATCAAGTGAAAGTGAAGACCAAAGTGCTAGTGATCTTGATGAAGAGGAGATGACTCTTTATGAGGAAATTTGGAAGATTCATGAAGAAGAAGGACTATGGTGCAAGAAGGAAGAAGACTTCCTTCAAGAATCATGATGAACCAAGAAAGTGCTTCAAGTGTGGAAGCTTTGATCATCTCATTGCTCATTGTCCTTACAATAGTGACAAGGATGATGATGATCATAAGAAGAGAGGCAAGAAAGAGAAGAAGCCCCTATTTGACAACAATAAGAAGAAGAAGGGATACTCTCACATTGTTACTTGGGATAGTAACTCTTCATGTGATGATGATAGTGATCAAGAAAAGAAGACCACTACCAAGAAGAAGGCTTTTGCAAGTATTGCAATGAGGGACAAGATCTCTCTATTTGACACTCCATCATCATGCTTCATGGCTAAGTCCACTAAGGTACTTTCTTATGATGAGAGTGAGAGTGAGAGCAATAGTGATAGTGAGAAGCCCTCAAAGAAGGAACTCATGGACATGCTTGAGCAAGCTAAGGATTACATTGACAAAAAGAGAAAGGAGTGCAAGGAATTGCGCAAGGCCAATGTGGCTCTTGAGAAAAACCTTGATGAGGTCGTAGCATCTCATGAGAGGCTAATGGAAGCCTATGAGAAGCTAGTGAAGTCTCACTCTAAGCTTGAAAGAGCTCATTCCTCTCTCCTTGACCAAAGTAAGAAGGAGATTGCTCAAACATGTGACATGGGAGTTACTTGTGATATTCTTGATGAATCTTTCTATACTCCTATCATTGTTGCTCCCACTAACCCCTCTTGTAGCACTATCATTCCTACTTCATCTATTAGTGATGGTGTCACTTGTGATGCTTCACTAAAGGTGGAAAATGAAACCCTCAAGAAGGAGGTTACAAAGCTCAATCACTCCTTAGCTAAGGCTTATGGAGGTGAGGACCACTTTCTTATGTGCTTGGGTAGCCAAAGGGCATCTCTCTACAAAGAGGGATTGGGCTATACCCCCAAGAAAGGCAAGACCGCCTTTGTTTCTCACAAAACTCATTTTGTGAAGAACACCGGTAGCTATTGCAAGAGTTGCAAGCAAGTTGATCACAATGAGCAAGCATGCAAGAACAAGAAGGCCAAGCAAGATGTATCCTCCATGAGAGTTGATTCATTCTATGTACTTTCCAAGGGTACTAATGGTGTTCATGCCAAGTTTGTTGGTGCTCCATGGATGGTTTCCAAGAAGTCCATTTGGGTACCAAAATCTTTGATAACTAACCTTGGAGGACCCAAGCAAGTTTGGGTACCTAAAAAGAATTGATCTCTCTTGTAGGTCAATTACAAAGATGGAGGGAGGCATTGGATGCTTGATAGTGGGTGCACTCAACACATGACCGGTGATGGAAGGATATTCAATTCAATAAACCAAGATAATACACAAGGTTTTGATAGTATCACATTTGGTGACAATGGCAAAGGCAAGGTGAAAGGACTTGGAAAGATTGCTATCTCCAATGATCTAAGCATTAGCAATGTGCTTCTAGTGGAAAGGCTTGAGTTCAATCTATTGTCGGTTGCCCAATTGTGTGATCTCGGTTTCAAGTGCATCTTTGGAGTGGAGGATATGAAAATCATTAGTGTAGATGGTTCAAACATGATCTTCAAGGGATTTCGGTATGAGAACCTCTATCTAGTGGATTTCAATGCTAGTGAGACTCAACTCTCTACATGTCTCATCTCAAGGTCTAGCATGGGTTGGTTATGGCATAGAAGGCTTGGACATGTTGGCATGAAGCAATTGAACAAGCTAATCAAGCATGATCTAGTGAAGGGCTTGAAGGATGTCACTTTTGAGAAGGACAAGCTATGTAGTGCATGTCAAGCCGGAAAATAAGTTGGAAATACTCATCCAAAGAAGATCATCATGAGCACAAGCAAAGCTTTTGAGTTATTGCACATGGATCTCTTTGGGCCAACAACTTACATGAGCATTGGTGGCAATAAGTATGGATTTGTGATAGTAGATGACTTCACAAGATACACTTGGGTATTCTTCTTGAGTGACAAGAGTGACACATTTGATATCTTCAAGTCATTTTTCAAGAGGTGCCAAAATGAGTTTGAAACAACTATCAAGAGAGTTAGAAGTGACAATGGGAGTGAGTTCAAGAACACAAGAGTTGAAGAACTTTGTGATGACTTTGGGATCAATCATCAATTCTGTCCAAAGTACACTTCTCAATCCAATGGGATAGTTGAAAGGAAGAATAGAACCTTGATTGACATGGCAAGATCAATGCTAAGTGAGTACAATGTTAGTAACTCTTTTTGGGCCGAAGCTATCAATATGGCTTGCTATTCTAGCAACTGTTTCTATTGTCATGGAATGCTTGAGAAGACTCCCTATGAGCTATTGAATAGAAGAAAGCCAAACATTGCCTACTTTAGGGTGTTTGGATGCAAGTGTTATATCTTGAAGAAGGGAACAAGGTTGAGCAAGTTTGAAAAGAAATGTGATGAGGGATTTCTACTTGGCTACTCAACTACTAGCAAGGCTTATAGAGTATGGAACTTGACTAGTGGCATTCTTGAGGAAGTGCATGATGTTGAATTTGATGAAACTCAAGGCTCTCAGGATGAAGAAGAAAACCTGGATGATGTGAGAGGTGACAAGTTGGTCAATGCTATGAAAGATATGGATATTGGTGATATTAGACCAAGACAAGTCCAAGATGAAGATGAAGATCAAGTACCCATTTCAAGTGATCAAGCTAGTGGTTCTCCAACTCAAGATCAAGGAATTGCAAGTGAAGATCAAGTTCAAGTTAGTTCATCATCTCAACAAAATGACATCAACATTCAAGTGCTCCAACCTACCAACATTGCAAGAGATCATCCGTTAGATCAAGTTATTGGAGGCATTCAAAGTGGTGTTCAAACAAGATCAAGATTGGCTTCATTTTGTGAGCATTACTCTTTGTCTCATCATTTGAGCCAACCAAGATTGATGAATCTTTGAAGGATGTTGATTGGATCAATGCTATGCATGAAGAGCTCAACAACTTTACAAGAAATCAAGTTTGGGAATTGGTAGAAAGACCAAAGAAGCACAATGTCATTGGAACCAAATGGGTTTTCAAGAACAAGAAAGATCAAGATGGAATAGTGGTAAGGAATAAAGCAAGACTAGTAGCTCAATGTTACTCTCAAGTTGAAGGTCTTGACTTTGGGGAAACATATGCTCCGGTGGCAAGATTAGAGGCAATAAGAATCCTATTGGCCTATGCTTGTGCACACAATATAAAGCTATACCAAATGGATGTCAAGAGTGCATTCCTAAATGGGTATATCAATGAGGAGGTGTATGTTGAGCAACCATCCGGTTTTGAGGATGCTAAGAAGCCCGACCATGTATTCAAGCTCAAGAAGGCTCTCTATGGGTTGAAGCAAGCACCTAGAGCATGGTATGAGAGGTTGAGAAGTTTTCTTCTCTCAAAGGGTTTCAAAATGAGATTGGTTGATACTACCCTATTCACCAAGAAGATTGGAAATGACTTGTTCATCTTACAAATATATGTGGATGACATTATCTTTGGATCTTCAAATCAAGACTTTTGTGAAGAGTTTGGGGAGATGATGGCTAATGAGTTTGAGATGTCAATGATTGGTGAACTTAGTTACTTCCTTGGACTTCAAATCAAGCAATTGAAGAATGGTACATTTGTGAGTCAAGGCAAGTACATCAAGGATATGGTGAAGAAGTTTGGGCTAGAAGAAGCTAAAGGCATTAGTACTCCCATGGAGACTAATGGACATTTGGATAGTGACTCAAGTGACATGATGGTAGATCAAACACTCTATCGGTCTATGATTGGAAGCTTATTATATGTGACCGCATCAAGACCGGATGTCATGTTTAGTGTATGCATGTGTGTAAGGTTTCAAGCATCTCCTAGAGAGAGTCATTTGAAAGCCACAAAGAGAATATTGAGATATCTCAAACATACACAAGAAGTTGGACTATGGTTTCCAAATGGGTCAAGATTTGAATTGATTGGATACTCGGACTCTGACTATGCGGGTTGCAAAGTGGATAGAAAGAGCACTATTGGTACATGTCAAATGTTGGGAAGGTCACTAGTCTCATGGTCATCCAAGAAGCAAAATAGTGTGACACTCTCTACCTCCGAAGCCGAATACATTAGTGCGGGGAGTTGTTGTGCACAACTATTGTGGATGAAAGCCACTTTGGAGGACTATGGAATTCAATTCAAGAAAGTCCTATTGCTTTGTGACAATGAAAGTGCGGTGAAGCTCACCAACAACCCCGTCCAACACTCAAGAATAAAGCACATAGATGTGAGACATCACTTCATAAGAGATCATCAACAAAAGGGTGACATTTTCATTGACAATGTGGGCACCGATGATCAATTAGCTGACATATTCACCAAGCCACTTGATGAGAAGAGGTTTTGCAAGTTGAGGAATGAGTTGAACATCTTGGATTTCTCTAACATGAGTTGATGCACCCCACCTATGACATGCCTCTACAACAACATAGCAAGGTAAAATTGATTGACATATGCATTTATCCTTTGCTAGTCTTGTGTAGAAGCATATATACATCACTCATGATAAGCTCATTCATGAAAATAAAATGTTTTTATATGGACATATGACATCACTATAGTTTCTATGAGTTGATTGATCTAGTGATGGCATATGACATGTTGATAATCTTGCAACCTCACATGTTTTAGTCTAGAATGCTTATTCTTGTACTTAACCAACATGGTCAAGATAACCATTGCAAGATGTGTGAAGAATCTTGTCCATGGTTTAAAACGTGTTAAGTATCTAGGACAAGTAATCTAGGTTGAATATAATTTGATAATTCACCCCACTTCTTTCTATATTGACTTGATAAACAAATCTCTCTAAGTATCCTCAAATGATACATGTTATTACAAGTGGTTTCCTTTGTGGTAATGTGTGACAAAGGGGGAGAAATTATGTTAAAATTATAGTAGTAAGGGGAGAAATGTTTAAATGGAATGTTAAAATGAGAAACATGATAAGGAAAGAAACAAGTGGAATCTAGAGATAGGGGAGAGAATAAGATTTTGGAAAAATGAACAATTAAAATTTGAACACACAAGTAGGGGGGGCAATCCTATAAACAATTTGTTGCATTTGAATGTGAATTCACTCATATGATTGTTTGCATTGAAGTTATAGTACTTTTTCAAGTGGTTTCTTGCTTGTGTGGTGCATGACTAGTTGTAATCTTGATTGATGATTTGATCACTAGCATGCATAGGAAGTTAGCTAGATATCATATCTTGTTTATTTTGAGTATTCCATGTGGTGTCAAGCTAACCATATTGCTAAGGGTAAAATTAAAGGCGCACTTCGATTGGTATCACGCTTCAAAGGTCTATTCTTAAAACCTTAGCATCATGTCATTGTTTGTTAGTTGTTCACCCCTCCAAAAGTTCTATCTAAGTATGTGTGCAAAGCTTGATTCATATTCATAGAAGTGCACACATGTAGGGGGAGTTAACACTATCAAACTAACTTGGAAATGATTGACCACTTTCTTTTATAATCATATCTTCCAAGTGGTGTCAAGCATTTCAAAGGTGAAAACAAAATCATATTTCATATTATTTTATATGGGTTGTCATCAATTACCAAAAAGGGGGAGATTGAAAGATCTCTATTGTTTTGGGTAATTGATGAAACCTAAGTACTAACCTAGCTCTAAGTGGATGAATAGGTTAAGTACACAATGTGAAGAGAGAAGGTGACAAATGATGGAGCAAAGGAAGCTAAGGAGAGAGCTAGCAAAGGTTCCACACTTGGAGAAGAAAAGAAGAGGAGGAAACCCTAAGCTATTCAAGGCAAAGGTATACTAGGGCTTTTCTATTTTGGTGATCAAGACACCTAGTGGGTGTGATCACATTTAGGATAGGTAACCGTACTATGAAGAGGGGAAAATAGTTAGTGATTACACCTATCAAGTGCCATTAGGAGTTCATTGCATTGCATTGCATCTAATCCTAATGAAACATCCCTTGTAAACTTGTTAAAATATGCCAACACACATGCACAAGTCAGTGAAACGCTTGGTGGTGGCACATGAGATCAAGGGAAGAAAAGAGAAGAAGATTCTGATCAAGACAGAAGCTCCGGACCAGTCAGTATGTGAACACCGGACTATTGGAAGTGGTCCGATGGTTCAAACTCAGGCAAGGCTCAGACAGAAGGGCGTCGGACTAGTGGTCGGTGGTGCATCAGACCATCAGTCGGCTAGTTTTCACAGTCCGGTGGCTCAGCAGGAGTTCAAGGCAAGCTCCGGACCAGACGTAATGGTCCGGTGGTCAGCTCCGGACTGGTGGTCCGGAGCACTGGGACTCATTGTATGAAATCGTCAAAGGACTCGAGAAGCTCCGGACCAAAGGATATGGTCCGGTGGTGAGCTCCGGACCAGGAGTCCGGAGCCTGGGTGCTTACTGGACTCAGACGTTTGGCTGAGGCCAAAGCGTCAGACTAGGGGCATCGGACTATTACGAGTGGTCCGACGGTGACTTTCAGCGCGCCAACGGTAAGATTTTTGAATAGCACCGAACCACCTGCTATAGTCCGGTGGTGTCACCAAAAGTGGTCCGGTGGTCACGGTTTGCAGCTCCAAAAAGAGAAAAATGACTAGTTTCTTTGAGGAAGCTATATAAGGGTATGTGACTGGTTCTAGGTATGACTCTTGCACATTTGGCTGATTGCATACTCTTTTGAGCAAACCACATACACTCCCACTCATCTCTTAGTTGATTTTGATCATCCATTTGAGATTTGAGTGTTCAAGTGCATTGCATGAGTGATTCATCTTAGTGGCACTTGGGAGTTGATACCGCTGCTAGTTTCTTGTTACTCTTGGTGATTGCCTTCACCTAGACGGTTTGGAGCAAGCGGTGTGGATTCGAGAAGCTTGGTGATTGTGCTTCGTCGACCACAAGTGAAGATTGTGAGGGGTTCTTGTGCCTTCCCCGCAGGAGATCGCAAAGGTAACTCTAGTGGATTGCGCGTGTCTTGGAGAGCCCTTATCTTGTGTTGGTTGTGAGGCACCCGGTGAAGGGTTTGGCGTGTGATGCCAATTAGCTCTTGAACCTCCAAGTAAGTGAGCCGACACAACAAGGACGTAGCTAGTGGGCAAACTAGTGAACCTTGGTGAAAAATCAAGTGTCATCCTTGTGTGATTGATTGGTGATCTTGGTGATCTCATTGTGATTGGTTCAATCCTCTACTCGGTGGTAAAATCACTCCTTCCATCTTTGCATTACCTTTCTTTTTCTTGCTTAGTATATTAGGTTGTGCCTAGAGGGCTTCTAGACTTGAATAGGAATTGTTTGATCCTAGAGCTATTAGGATAGTATTTGTGATAGGAGGCTTCGCATCTTTTAGTTTGCTATAGCTAGTCAAAGCTTCGCCACCTTATTGTCTAACTTGTTGAGTTTTATTTTAGAATTTCAGATTAGGCTATTCACCCCCCCTCTAGCCTTGGATTAGGACCTTTCAACAGGCCGCCACCGGCCTGCTGTTGGATAGCGCGGGTTGGGGGCGCGAGGGCCCAGGCTTCGGAAGCGGTTGCGACTACCCGAGTGGTGGGGCCAAGGGCTGGAGCCTGGTTCAGGCAGAGAGGAGAACGGAGCTCGCTGACCATGGACGTCCGTCGCCGGAAAACGCTGAACCGAAAAAATAAACGAACGGGGAGAGTCATACGGTGATCGATCGGATCAGATGAAGATACTACCGTGAAGATAAAAACGAGACAAACCTCGCGGTAGTCTCGGAATCCGCGGAGGACGTCGGAGTTGGCCGGAAAAACTCGTCGGAGAGTTCACCGGGATTTACTAGATGAGAAACTTCGGGTTTAGATCACGGAGCTCGGAGCGGCGGCGGATGGAAAAACGGATCGTACTTTTGTAACCAGCGTGTTGAGACCTTCGTCGTCATATATATAGGGAGAAAGTCTCCACACCTTAACATCAACTAGTGATACAGTACTAATTGATGGCGCACCTCCATATTTACTAACGGGCTAAAATTAATCATTAAAGCTCATTAATAAATAAATACATGGAATTTTGAGATTTATTAGGATTATTGGACATGGGCTTGGAGGGTTGGTGGGAAATTGAGAGGCTTATTATTTATTTTCGGAATAAAATAATTTCAGAAAAGTCCAGAATTAATATTTAAGCCACGAAAAATATTCCAAAAGCTCCAAAAATCCAGGGGAAATTCTCGGAGACACTTTGGAACATGATGAACCCACTTAACGTATTTGGAGATCATGAAAAGGTATTTGAAAGCATATAAAAATTAGAATATGGTCACAGATAAATAGGGAAAAGATCCGGAGAAAGCTAGAAAAATTTCCGGAAAGAATTTAGAGACATGTTGATGAATTATGAACTCAAGGAAATTATTTGGATCAAGAGACAAATGGTCTTGGGAATGTCCAAAAGAAAGATTGAGATCGAGAGCAAGAATTTGATTATAGAAAAAGATAGAGACGAGCCAGAGACCGATAAACGACTTACTAAACGTGTTTTTAAAAACTTTAAACACTCACATGCATCAAGACAAGCAATGAACAACCACCACAACAATCAAGCCTGTCAAATTGATTTAGAAAAGTTTATAAATTCACTTTTCCTATACTAAATTTGTGCAAACTCAAACTAATCTTGAAAATTTTATATCAATATAGAAATCATTTATTTTATTTAGTGTTTTCTAAGCGCAATCCAAAATTAGAAATTTTGGAGTGTGACAGGCTGGGCCAAAGAGAGTGAGACTAACTTCACTCAATTATATCCCATACAAACCTAAGATATATCAGTTTTAAATCTTTTACATAATAACCATGATAAACCATCGAAAGTGCATCATAAAATACATAAAAAATAAAAGATACAATTTTTAGAACTAACCAACAAAAGATCGATAGATGATGACGGAATCACATTGTAGTATTCTTCATGAATCATTAGAAGCAATCTATATAAGAAAAAAAATAAATTAGTGACACAAATTTCAAATATTTAACTTCAGAGTTTCGAAGGTACAAGAGAATATATATCATACCACTAAATTGTCCGCTAAGGCGCTAACCTAGCCGCCGTCGGCCGCCATCCGCTCTCATGTCCGCTCGACCTCGACTCGCTGGATGCGGCCAACACTCCCAAGTCCCAACCGGCCAACAGGGCAACAGGCAGATGCGGCCAATGGTACAGGAAAGAAATAAATGCTCATTCTATTCTATTGGCTAATGGGTCGCTCAAATACATTGAACACATGTGTATATGCTGGTTACTTGTTCGTGTGGCCCATGAAGACAGCTCAACTCGCAATCTGTTGGCAACAGACAGGACTCGTCTTCTTCAACCTCCGTCAGTTTCAGCGTTCCAGGCTCTAGTCCCTCCTTCCCTGCTGGCTGTTGTCCATGGCCGAAAAATTCATGGGGGGCTAAGGGGGGCTCCATTTGTGCGACAAAGGTAGGGGGGGCTTGAGCCCCCCCCCCCCCCCCCCAGATCCGCCCCTGCGTGGAGGCAGCCTACTATTTCAACAAACCGAAAATTGTTATAACTCATAAACCAAAAAACCAAATTAAATTCCGTTTGCGCCATTAAATTCGTTTCAATAAATCCTTCAAAACAAGATCACACATGAATATATTTAGATAAGGTGACAAGTGGGTCCATAATTAGTAGATGTAGAGAATGACGAGTGCGGAAGAAATATGTATAGAGAAGAGAATCTTGATTACTAGGATATATAGAAGATGAAAATAGAGGATGAGCAGTGCGGACAATCTAATATTATTCAATCAGTCGGCTTCTCATTAAAATCAATCCGCGTGAGATCATATAACCAATATACTAACAGGTGTTGTACCTACCCTACACTCGTCTGGTCGGGGATGAACGTGCATGAAGGGAATATACAAGGTGGGCACCAACACAACGGTGGCTTTCCATCTCAAAAAAAGATGGTAGGGCAATAATAAATTAGAGCAACAGCTGAGTAACCGAAACATGTCATTTTAGGAGGGGTATTTGGAATTAGGACAGTTCCACAAACTCCATAGTAAAACAGTTTCACAAAAATCTGAAGTTTATGGAGCATCTTTTTAAATGCTCTCACAACTTTATACTTTTTTTCGAAGTGAGTGCGTGAAGCTGAAAACATTTAGATAAAAAACGTGGAGCAGAGTAAAAAAATATAGAGCGGAGCACTCCCAAATATCCCCTTAAATTCACCGTTCTATTTTGTACAATTATTACTGGCTCGCGAAAATCAAAGCGAAAAGAAACATGAGTGTCAGACTATACATACTCAAGTCATACTTATTTGAGCTTTTAACCACTTTTATACTATTAGCTTTTGAACTTTCAAAAGCCAAACAACTTCCATAAGCCCTATTAAGAGCCAATCAACTTATGACATTTAGTTTTTAGAAATTTTTAGCTTATGTAAAGGATTTACGTTTGAATTTATTAATGTTGTTTATCAGCCAACTTATCAACCATATAAACGACCTCTAAGTAAAAAGTTCTCACACAAGCAAAGAAACATGCCCGTGATCTTCTTTTTCCTGGTCAAGCACGTCGGTCTTCCTGTCGCCAGCCGCCTGAAGGCCGTGGAGATGGTGCATAAAGCTTTCCGTCTCCGGTACGTCGAACAATTTGCTTGACCCGGCATGCCGTCGTCTCTCCGAACCGTCAGCGATTGCTCGCCATTCGTCAACTATACTGTATTTTTTTTCTTCTAACACTAGCAGTAGTAGATTTGCTGCCAAACTTCGTAGAAAGTGGCATCCATTTGTACAATAAGACGTGTTCGCCGGCATTTTATTGGCCCGTAGCGTGCTTAGAGGCCGTGCGCACACCGTGCGATCACGATCGAACGCTCCGACTGACACGCGGTTTTGCTTTCCTGCTAAGCCTCCCGGGTCAAAGTCTCCCAACACGGGGGTCACCAATCTCGAAGCAGATCCGACGGCGCGTGGGCCCTCACCGGACTCCCCAAAGCCCAGAAGAAGAAGAAGAAGAGGGAAAAGTCTCCACCCCCGTCCCGTCCCTGTCCGTCCGGCTAATTCGCACGCCTCCGCTCCGCCTCCCCCATCTCCACCCAGATCTCGCCGCGATGGGCCTTGCCGCCGCCGCCCGCGCGGCCCTCCTCCTCCTCGCCGTCGCCGGATCCCTCCTCCGTCCGGCGGCGGCGGAGATCAAGCAGGAGTCCTTCAAGGACGACTCCCGCAGCTCCATCCTCTTCGAGAAGTTCGGCTTCGGCCTCCAGGGCAGGGTTTCTATCTCCGTCAACGGCGCCAAGGCCTCCTCCGCGCTCGCTAAGCCCGACCCCGTACTGCTCGGCTTCTTCCTCCTCTCCGACGAGTCGCTCTTCGAGGCCATCTACGATCAACCGGCGCCCACGGATCTGAACCCCAACCCGGAGTCCTCCCCCACCTGCGTCCTCTCCAGCCGCTACGTCAAGCCGCTCTTCACCTTCGCAGAGCTCGACGACAACGGCCAACATAACCAGACTTTCCCCATCACCATCCCCGACGAGTACAGCCTCTTCTTCGCCAACTGCGCGCCGGAGACCAGCGTCACCATGGAGGTCCGCACCGACATGTACAACATCAACCCGGATGGCACCTTCGACTACCTCTCCGTCGGCATGGCCTCCGTCCCGGGGATCTACGCCTTCTTCGCCGTCTGCTATGTCCTGTTCCTGGCCGGTTGGCTCTATGTCACCCTCTACCGCACCCGCCTCTCCGCCCACCGCATCCATCACCTCATGTCGGGCCTGCTCGTCGCGCGGATGCTCTACTGCATCTCGGCGGCCGAGGACCAGCACTACATCCGTACCGCCGGGACACCGCACGGGTGGGACGTCATGTTCTACCTGTTCCAGCTCGTCAAGGGTGTCATCTTGTTCGCTGTGATTGCGCTGATTGGGACTGGGTGGTCGTTCCTGAAGCCGTTCCTTCAGGACAAGGAGAAGAAAGTGCTCATGGTGGTGATCCCTCTGCAGGTTGCAGCTAACATCGCCGCTGCTGTGGTCGGCGAGACTGGCCCGTTCCTGCAGGGATGGGTGACATGGAACCAGATCTTCTTGTTTGTTGATGTCGCTTGCTGCTGTGCTGTGCTCTTCCCAGTCGTGTGGTCGATGCGTTCTCTGCGGGAGTCATCCAAGACAGACGGCAAGGCAGCCAGAACCCTTGCCAAGCTCACGCTCTTCCGCCAGTTCTATGTTGTCGTGATTGGATACTTGTACTTCACCAGGATCATTGTGTATGCCCTCAAGACAATTACTAACTACAAGTACAGATGGGTGAGCGTTGCAGCCGAGGAGGTGGCCACCATGGCATTCTACATGTTCATGTTCTACATGTTCAGGCCAGCTGAGAGGAACCAGTACTTTGCACTTGATGAGGATGATGAGGAAGCTGCAGAGATGGCGCTCCGTGAGGAGGAATTTGAGCTCTAGACGACCACGTGGATGTCCAATGACATGGGATTACAGCTATCTCACATTCAGTTTCTCCTCGATGTGATGTTGATCATACTATACAGATTCAGGGTTTAGCTAATATTTGTCTATGTATTGTGGTAAATCTTCTCCCACTCCTTTTTGTTTCGGAAGCTGCCAATGAGACTTGTGATAATAGATTTCTTGTGTTGCAAAAGTAAGGGGGAATTCAATCAATATTGCCATTTTGCCAGTCTCGGTTTCAATTCTTGCCTTTTCAGTGTTCTATTTCCACTGTGAATGGATGATTTATTAGTGGGTGGACTGAGGATGGCATTGATAAGCATGGTGTTGCCGTGTCCTGTAAAGCCATATTATTGCTCGAAGCAGGTTCTGAATTTCATATGGTTGTTGGGATTTAGACGTGCAAGCGGATGCTTTCCTGAAATCTGGCGTGCTTGTTCGTGCATCACTTTCCGGCTGCTGAGATTCTTAGAATGGCTGGAAGCCAAACAAGCCACTCAGCCACCTACAGGCAAGCACAGGCCGGAGTCACTAGTAAGTGAAAATCGGCCCGAATAAACATATCAATAACTCAGCATACTTCTTGGTGTATTCTGTATGAGCACAAATCATCTGGGTTCGAGAAGAGAGTCTGTCTATATAAAAACCGTGTGTTTTAGGGACTGACAACACACTGCTTTTTTCCTATAGATACTACCCCTCCCCTAAATTGTAAGTCATTTCCAAAAATCTTGGAGAGTCAAAGTTTCTCAAGTTTGACCAAACTTATATAACAATATAATAATATTTTTGATGTCAAATAAGTATCATTAGATTCGTTATCAATTATATTTTTATAGTATACCTATTTGATGTTATAAATCTTTATAGTTTTATTTATAATTTTTGGTCAAACTTGAGATGTTTTGACTCTCCAAGATTCTTGGAATGACTTACAATTTGGGATGGAGGGAGTACTATTTATCTTTCTCTTTTCTTTTTCCTTGACACAAACCATAAATTGCAAACCACATATTACAAATCACAAATCACAGGAAAAAAATCTCCTTGGCACAAATCACAAACCACAATACTACTTGATCACTATTTTTAAATGAACAAAAAATGTTTTTTTTCACAATAAATAAGCATAAGCATTCAGCTCAGCATAAACTAAATTTAAGTGTGTTCACTTCACTGCTGTACTCCAGTGCTAAGTACTGAACACCTTTTTGTCCACGGTAACAGATTGTAAACGTGACTTTTTAGGCGTTACTTGAATCATCAATAATGCACTTTACGCACTACTACGTGGTCAAGCTATTGGATGTCATCACGTTCAGTTACAGTGTAGGATAGTGGTTTTTAGTTTTAGCCTTTTAGGTAATGTTTACCCTGTTTCTTGATACAGAGTATTTGTCTATTTGATGACCCGGGCGTTCCTAAGTAGTTGCGGTTGTGGTGTTCCATCTTAGCTGGCTTTCTGAGCTTTAGCTTATTGCAGTCTTGGTACCTCAATTTGAACATCCGAGAGGACAGTAGTGCAGACAGTGAACTGACAGCGTTGGTATATGTAGACAATTTATCCATTACTGCTTTGTTTTTGCATCCTTTACCGGGAGTGTCCAAGTCCACCTATTTAAGCTGATTTGCAGTACAGAAGTGGAGTAGAATGACAGTGAGGGAGCTGTGCAGAATGAGATAGCTATCTCATTGCTGTGCAAATTTACTTCGGTTTAGAAAAAATATATTATTATTTTGGATTAAACACAGCAATTTACTTCAATCCAAATTGTAATTCATTCTGGATTTTCTAGCTATGTACTGGGAACAAATTACAATTTGTAAGGAACTATTTAGAACAAATTACAATCTGTAAGGAGCATTATTTTTGGACTAAACACAGGTATGGACCATGTTAATTTCTCCTACAAACTTCGGATCCTACGGTGGCTAGCTGTGCTAAACGGGCTCGTACAGCCTTGGACTGGTAATTTCCGTCTCCATTTCGGCGTGGAGGGTGCGGACGGTGGAGCGAGCTCGTGGCATGGGGATCCCGTGGCCAGACCAGCGGCGGTGGTGCGGCCACGCGTGGAGGCGAGCTCAGGGCAGCGAAGCACGACGACTGCGTGTGGAGGCGAGCGTGTGTAGCGGCGGCCGCGCGTGCAGGAGAGCCGTGCGTGGCGGCGAGCTCAGAGCGTCGAAGCACGACGACTGCGCGTGGAGGCGAGCGTGCGCGGCGGCGGCCACGCGTGCAGGAGAGCCGCGCGTGGCGGCGAAGCACGACGACTGCGCGTGGAGGCGAGCGTGCGTGGAGGAGAGCCGCGCGTGGCGGCGAGCCCAGGGCGGCGGCGGCCATGGCGAGACGAGCGCGGCGGGGCACCGGGGCGGTGGCGCCGTGGCGAGCACGGAGCCGTGGCCGCAGCTTAATGGCTCGCCGGCCGCGGTGGAGGCGAGGGGCGATGAAGGAAGCGAGGGGTGAGACCGGCTCCTCTCGGTGTCCGAGGCCATGAAGTCTCCAGACGAGGCGAGCCGCCGAGCCCCTGGCGATGGCGTGGGGCTGGGCGAGGTTGCTGGCGGCGGCGCGGGGGAGGCTGTTGCCAAGGACGCTGACTCAGCTGAGGGGCAGAGGCTTCTGGGCTCCCACGCGTGGGAACAGGGGCAGAGGCTTCTAGAGCATGCTGTGATGTGCGGTGGAGGGTGTGGATGTCTATAATGACCAGACAAGGTTACTCGAGAGAATTTAAAAAAGAAATGAAAAGATAAGACAAGAGAAAATAATATAGCATAGATATTTTGTCTTTCTCAACAATTCGAATAAGTTGTTTTGCCAAATATTTTTAACCGAATAACTAAATAGACCTGCTCCACTGTTGAAGACACAGCTCAAAACCGTATGATCGAAATTTATAGCTTTGTATGATTCTTAGTCGTATCAACAATTCTTAGTTATATCACGAGAAAATAAATTATGAAACAATATAGTTATAAGAACTTGCCTATATATCGTGGACTTGTTTTTATGATGTTATTGAAGTTGACGTTTATTTATTTGAAATATGTCTCGATATAGTATGTTGTTAAGTTAAAATTTATGTCTGTCTATTGATTTTTACTCAACATTTTTTGCGTCAAAAATTAAAAGACTCCTATATCAATGCACAAGCAGCACTACTAGCTCCTCCATCATACTACGAGGCTACAATAGTTTCATCGGATTACATATGTAATTTTTTTAGATGCATTTTTGACAGTTTGCACATGCATCTTGTAAAAATGAACGTAGACTCCTATTCTTTTAAACTTATCATTCTAGCTTACCAGTCAGATACAATAGTTTTCTCTCATAATAAATCAGAGAAATATACTTTTTAGTCTAGCTTTTCAGCTAAATGATAAAGGTGATTATGTGATTTACCTTAGTGTTATTTTGTATCTTAACTGTCGGGTCAATTCTTAACTATGAAATTGATTTTGATCAAGGACAAACATCCTAAAGTATGATGAATTTGTATAGAAAAAATTGTCTGATTTGTGTGATATTTAGCCATAGCAAAGGGTTTTTATCTCCTTTTACAATGCCTCAGCTCAGAGTCATTATTTTTAAATACTTTTAGCGAGTTGAAATTTTTAGATTCCCGTAGCAACGCACGGGCATTTGCTAGTGATGTAAAAAAAAAACCCACGTCAGCTTGTCAGCTTCCATTCAACCAGTAGATCATCCCTCGGAATCCACCACCTTGCACCGGCACTCCGCCCAGCCTTGTCCCGGTACCCCCTCTGCCCGTCCCGCCCGGCGCGGCGGCGCCCGCCTGCCCCGCCGCCAGCCGAACGGGTATTCCTCCTGGGCGTTTGGTCGTACGGAGTTGGCTTGATGTTTCTTCCGGTTCACACACGGACACACCCATGCGGCGATGCCATAGCCCATAGGGCCGTAACAGGGGCCGTCGTAGTGACTAGTCAGTCGTCTGCCTAGCTAGTCATTCTACGCTTTTGTGGACCGTATTTATGGTGTCTACAAGGCCGGGCTTTATTTACGTGAAAAAAACAGCACCCATGGCCTGCCACGTCCACTTGACTGGAACCACCTGGACCTGCTGTTTTTTTGTAGTGAAGTCGTCTCAATGGTAGGCCCAAGTCAAGCGGCTCAGTGGTGGGCCTGTCGCCTCGAGCCCACCGGCCACCACAGGAGTAGCCATCCAGAATTGGAAAGGGTATCCGGTCCGGTGGCTGCGTCCTTTGTGGCCAATATTGAGTCCAGTTGAGAAGTACATAAATTTTATAAAGAAATCATATCAATTTTATAAAAAACATAGTAGAAACAAAAAAAAAAAATCCACAACCAAACATGGCCTGACACTATGGGGCTGTTTGAATGCAACTCTGGACTAGAATTGTATGGATTTCTGTTTGTATGGAACTTGATCCAATACTTTACTATTTGGGTTGAAAGGAGATGTTTGGACATACCCTTCTAAACTTTATTTTCTATAACATAATCTTGTGAATTTGTTACTAATTCAATAATTAGTTTTATGATTAGCTTATATTTAGTCATCCTAATTAGCATTCGAATATTCGATGTGACATCTTCTAAACTTTAGTCATTATTGTTGAATCCACTTAACTAATTATTAGCTAGGTAACCAATAAATTGAGATTTGCTAAATTTCAGGTGCATGAATTTTAGTTTTCTTTCAGGCGATAATTATTGTATATATATCTTATACTAAAATTGCAGTTTTAGACAGAACTTCAAACCTGACAAAATTTTATATATATTGACACAAAGATAATTTAACAATTACAATTAGTTCTATAGGAGGACAAGGACAAAAATTTAATATATATAACACAAAGATAAATAAAAAAATATAAAATTAGCAACTAACTTATACTAGTTGGTGGTATATTAGTGTTGCCTGAAATCATCTTAAATTTTAGACACCTGAACTATATGAAAAGTGCAATAAATTAGTTGGATCCACTCAACCAATAAATTTGTGGCTAATCAATATATTTTTACTAGTTCCATATCTTACCCCATGTACACACAATTGTGTCTAGATTTACCTGAATTCTTGTTCGGGTAGGAACTCGAAATACAGAGTCCACGGTCCACACGCCCGCCCACCTACTTAAATCCTGCCCCTACACGTGCTTTCGGGTGGGCATCCTCGAAAGCCCAAACTCCCATACCGCCGCTCTCCGCGCATGGCCGCCACCGCGACGACTTCCACGCCGTCCTCCCGCCTCTTTCGCTGGGCCGCTGCGGCGCCGACCCTTCCAGCTCAGGTGTTCCACCAAGCCCTCGCAGTTCGTGCTGCGGCACCGCGCCGCGCGTCTGGCTCCCGCGCGAGCTCTGCTTCCTGACCGCGTCACGCCGTTTTCCGTCGACGCTGACGACGACGACCATCCCCGTGAGGAGTGCGGCGTGTTCGGAGTCATTGGCGACCCGGACGCGTCGTCGCTCTGCTACCTCGGCCTGCAGAAGCTGCAGCACCGCGGGGAGGAGGGCGCGGGCATCGTTGCGTCGGACGCCCACGGCAAGCTCAATTCGATGACGGAGCTGGGTCTCGTCGGGGACGTTTTCCGCGACCCGGCGCGCCTCGCCAAGCTCCCCGGAAACGCCGCCATCGGGCACGTGCGCTACTCAACGGCCGGCGCCTCTTCGAGGCTCAACGTGCAGCCGTTCCTCGCCACGTACAGGTTCGGGCAGCTGGCTGTGGCGCACAACGGCAACCTCGTGAACTACCAGGCGCTGCGCGACAAGCTGGAGGAGGAGGATTCCATCTTCAACACCTCGTCGGACACGGAGGTCATCCTGCACCTCATCTCGACGACGCTCTTTGCCGTTCCTGACGGCGGACAAGCTCTTTGCCGTGCGCGACCCGTTCGGCTTCCGGCCCCTGGTGATCGGCCGCCGCCCCAACGGCGCATTGGTGTTCTCGTCGGAGACCTGCGCGCTCGACCTCATCGACGCCACCTATGAGCGCGAGGTGGAGCCCGGGGAGGTGGTGGTCGTGGACCGCACCGACATGTCGGTGTCCTACGCCTGCCTCCTCTCGCATCGCCCGCGCAAGTCATGCGTGTTCGAGCACATCTACTTCGCCCTTCCCAACTCCATTGTGTTTGGGCATGCCGTCCATGAACGCCGCAGCGCATACGGCCGCGCGCTCGCCGAGGAGTCGCCCGCCCCGACCGCGGACGTCGTCATCCCCGTGCCTGACTCGGGGTTCTATGCCGCGCTCGGCTTCGCGCAGGCGTCGGGGCTCGAGTTCCAGCAAGGCCTTATCCGGTGCCACTACAGCGGCCGCAGCTTCATCCAGCCAACGCAGCAAATCCGTGACCTCGCCGTCAAGCTCAAACTCGCGCCCGTACGCGGCGTCATTGCCGGCAAGAGCGTGGTCGTCGTCGACGACTCGCTCGTGCGCGGCACCACCTCGAGCAAGATTGTGCGCCTGCTCCGGGATGCCGGTGCGCGTGAGGTGCACATGCGCATCGCCAGCCCCCCGGTCGTCGGGTCCTGCCTCTACGGCATCGACACGCCGAGCGAAGGCGAGCTCATATCCAACAAGATGGACCTCGAGGGTGTGAGGAGGACCATTGGCTGCGACTCGCTCGCCTTCCTCTCGCTCGACAAGCTCCACAGCATATACGGCAATGAAGCACATGAGTACTGTGACGCCTGCTTCTCACGGAACTACCCCGTCCTACCCAACGTGCCGGAGCTGGTCCCAAAGGTGGTGCCTGCCTTCCAAGACTAACGAGAAAGGGAGTGCTCTATACTGTGCATGCTTTCTATTTCTATAGAATCAACATTAAATTTTGGGCATAACATTTTTGTCTTTGCAATTGCATTCATCCATCTGAATTTTGAGGTTACAAGATTTTAGACACTGATCGAACTGCTATTGTGAGTTTGATCTATTGTATTGTATTGCTATATGATGACAACGACAATGAATAACAAGAAAATTATCTCAGCGGTACAGGTTTACCACTTTAACTTTTCACAAATTTAGGTTTAATGTGCTGCTGTTTTGAATTTCTTCATAGGCTGTTCTCACCTTCCTCGATCCCTCTTAGTATTCATGTTTACCTTTTCACAAATTTAGGTTTAATGTGTTGCTGTTTTGAGTTTCTTCAGAGGCCGTTCTCAGCTTCCTGGATCCTGCTTAGCATTATTGCATAAGTTACGTATTTGGTTGAGTATCTATCTCTAACAATGGGCCAGGTTTGATGTGCAAATGCACATTCCGAGTTAAGGGCTTGTTTGGCAGGGCTTCTTTCTGGCTCCTCCGGAGACGACTTCTCCAAAATGGCTTTGGCTCCTTTGGAGAAGCCTCTCAGGAGGAGCTAGGCTAAACAAGCCCTAAATTTGATCATACTCCATCCATACTCGTATTAGTTGTCGTTTTGAACAAGGTTTGAGTCAAGCATTTGGAATATAAATTATGAATAACTTTTAAGTTGTCGAGTTTGGAAAAATAAAAATCATATCAATATATTTGTCTTGAAAAATAATTTCATAAAAATATACATATATTATATTTTAATAAAAAAATTTAAAAAACAAGCAGTAAAAGTTACACTTTGGAGACCGTGTCGTTGTCCAAAACGACAACTAATACGAGTATGGAGGGAGTATTAATTAACCCTGGGTGTTTAGGTTACCTGATTTTTTTTGGTCGGGTAATAAGGGTAGGGGAAAATTCGGGTAGGGGAAAATTCGGGTAATGAAAACTGCTACCCGATATTCATCCTGATAATACCCACAAATTTGGGTTCAGGTTCGGGTATTTCCCGATCTAGCCGAAATTTACATAACTCATTAATTTGAACACAATTCTAATAACTTTGTAAATTAGTAGACATAATTTTCAATCAAGCATTTAATAGAGAAAAATATACAAGAAAAACTTAGCTAGAAAAAACCAAAGTATCCACTGTTATACTCATACACATACAATTATAAAACTCACAAATGGCAATCTGTAAGTTACTATAACAATGGCATCCGAATTTATCGAGTAGTTCGGGTAATTCAGGTATTGCGCGGTGTTACCTGAACTAATATCGGGTATCTGAAAACACTATCTGAAATTATAATTAGGTAGATCGAGTACATGTTTCGGTAGTTTAGGTTCAAGTACTTGATAGCGGGTAATTTACCTAGGCTGATAGTATAATCTTAGGCTAATGTGTATAAGTGTGTGAAAGTTTAGGGATGTAATTTCCTAGGGTTTTTTTACTTTTCATTCAGAGTTTCTGTTGTTCTAGATTGTGTATAAATAAAATTTTAAAATTCTTAGTTGGTATCAAATAATTCTAAACTTTACATTATTTCTTTAGAATCAGGATTTCTGAACCTTTTTATGGAGTTCTACTTCCATAATTTTTTTGTATCTTGTTCTTTCATGGTAAATGAAAATGCCAACCTCAATCACTAGTGAAGTGTTTTATGCAAGGTTTTGTTGAATTGAATAGCGATTGTACATATATTTTTCAAAATCAACTCAAACAATAAAGTTCTAGGATTTTACTGCATTAGCACTAGTGGTATGATGCACTACACATTGTATTCTCTACACATTGTAATCAAGCATGTGACTATATGATTCATACCAAATTACCTATCTTCTAACAACAGCTCTTATTTAAATGCTCACGTTCAAAATAAGACATAGATACCATTCATATATTTAGAGAAATCATACAAAATTGACCATTACCATTAAAGCAGTACATGTCTAGATCGAATAGATGATAGGATCAAATTATCCATAAGGGGTGGGCAAATATTTCAACGACCAAATTTGAACATGTCAAATGTGTGTACCCCAACAAAAAAGAGAAAATTTCGTGTGTGCCACTGAATGATTCAACAATACTGGGTACACCATTGAAAAATAGATAGATCAGGACATGAGAGCCACTGAAACTATTTTTAGGTCCTATAAGTGCCACTGCTGTTAACACCGTTATGTTTTCCATCCGTCAACCTAGCTTGGAGTCTGTTCATTTTTTTCGAAATCCCCATTTTACCCTTCTGTCCAGTGAACTGGGTGACACAGAAAGTCGTGGAGACTGATCGCGATGAGGACAATTTCTTTATTTTAACCTTCTTGATTATTATTTTAATTATAACTATTTTTTTTTGCAAATCTAACCTTTTTTATCACGTCATTCCTACTGACACGACCAAATAACATTGTCGCACCAGCGCATGTGGCGCAACAAAAGCTATCACATTGGATAGCATTTTTCTCGAAGAACAAAATATATAGGATCGTACAACGCAAAAAACAGGATAGGACACCGCAAGGAGGAGATAAGGATAGACAAAAGAGGCATGATCAATATTAAGATGATGTTTTCAGACAACGCGTTTAAGGAGTTAAATATCTCGATGTAGTCACACAGGGTGTGTTAGCACAACAGATAGAAGAAAGAAGAATTTGGAGGACTAGAAGGGGCTGAAGAAGAACAACAAGACACACGAGAATAGCTCAATGTTTCGCTTTGTAAAAAAAGTTGGTGCTAATACAATTGAGTCCCTCTCTCTCTCCAATCTATCTAGGTTTTATAGTCTACGTGAGGAATAACCTATGTATTACATGGGCCTTGCCCTATCAGTGTTTGCAAAAAATGTTTACGTTACCCACTGTGAGCCCATCACACATCTTGGGCCACTTAACTCTGGGCTTTGCTCATGCTCTTGTCCCATTTTCTTTAGACGGTTGCCCATTAGGCTATGGAATGATGAGGTTGGTGTTCAAGGTCTAACGAAGACACGCGGTCACCTGCCATGTACGGTTGATAGAGCCCAATGACCTGCTCACCAGACAAGAATTCAAGTAACTGCAAAAAATCCAAATATCTTGAAATGTTGACGTTAAGGCGTATGTAGTAACTTCATTAGTCTCGAGATGTTGACAATGATGTGTTCATAAACAGCGAGGGTGATATGACGAGCGTCTCCGTCTTCTAAGTGAAGTGGTTGGTGGTCGATCTTGGACTATTGGACAAGAACAAGCCCCTTTTGATTGGCCAAGGAGCTATAAAGTTTTTTAAAAAAATTAAGACAGAAGCTTTATTACCACGTAATTAAGTAAGAGAAATAGAGGTTTATATAGATTTGGCGTCCACTATATGCCACAGGATTGGTCTTAGGACCAAAATGAAAAGGAGGGGTGATATGATCCAGGCACCGCTAGAAACTAAATAGTCTCTCTAGCCTTGGCTGGTGGCTTATGTATCTGTCCTATATCTTTTTTTTTAGTTATGGAGCCTATTTGTTGTGTCGTCTTGTGGTTATTCTGAAAGATACTCCTATTCATTTTCTTTCATAAGATTCACACAATGTAGATGAAGACTGGCCAAGGAGCTGTAAAGAATATTGCAGAGGCCACCTCATCGAGACTGCGGTGCACAACTGGAAATGTTAGTGAAATGTTAGTAAGTGAACGGGTTACTAGTGAAATGTTAGTAAGTGAATTTAACAAGGTAAGCCTTCCAAGCGTGTGGTTAGGACTAGGAGTAGAAAATACTCACAGGTCACAAAGGAGACGAGTCCTGCATTCAGTTGACAGTTGACACACTCAGCTGCACTCCCCACCCTACCTACGCTAAGAGCGTGTTTGGTTACGTGGGAAATTTATTTATCGTATCACATCGAATCTTTCGACACTAGTTTAGTCTATTAAAAACAGACTACGTCTTTTCGTCGTCCGATCCAATCAATCAACTAAAAACTCTTTCCAAAGCCACTTGTATATATTTAGCTAAGCAACATAGTTTTCCATCCATACATAAAAGGAAAACAAGTTAAAAGTGAAAATTTCGATAGAAAGCTGGTTTGGATCAATACTAGTGGTATGTTTGCTGTCGTCACAGGCAAGTATTATACGCCGTTTGTTTCTTTGAAACAAGCCGTGTGTTTCACGTTGCCTTTGTTTTGTTGAACTATGTAAGAGTAAGCTAAGACCTAGCTTGGTGGTGGCTGATTTTTCAATATACTAGCATGCAGCAGCCAGGTACATACTACTACTATAGCGTACGTACGTATTGTTTGGTGTATATATATATATATATATATATATATATATATATATATATATATATATATATATATATATATATATATATATATATACTTGTGCAGTCACACTCACGGACGATCGGTCCGGTGCGAGTTTGTTGAGCGATCGTTGACCTGCACCGCTGCACGGCACCGCCACATTGAAAATTTTGCATTTTGGCCCATTTTGGAAACAATTTCTACAAACAGCACCCTGACGAAACTATTTCTGAAAATAGACCATATGCTCGGCGCATTAGAACGGTACGCCGAGGTCATGCAGCTCGGCGCGCTGTCCCCTCACGCCGAGGTACTGCCACGTCATCGGCGCCGTCAGGCTGACTTACCGCGTGTCATGCGGGGCCCACGTACCTCAATGTTAACTGGAGCCACGCCGAGCCCTCAGACCTTGGCGTGACCCGACTCAACGCCGAGGTCTGGGACAGATAAGGCCCGCTCGGGCCTCCTTTCTTCTTCCTCCCTCCCATTCTATCTCACCTCTCTCCCGACGCCGAGTGAGGAGGCCGCCGCGACGCCGGCCGCCGTCCGCCCTCTCCCCCCGCCGTCTTCCTCGCCGTCCCTGTTCAGCACTCGCCCCGCCCGCTCGCCCCTGCAGTCTTCCTCGTTGTCCCTTTTCAGCCCGGCCCCCAAGAACCCTAGCTCCTAGTTTGGAGGCTAGGAGGTCGGATCTCCCCCTGTTGGCGACGTCCCAAGGTACTCCTCCTCTCTCTTAGTTTCTGTCCGGCTTGATTTACCTGCATTGGTTGTTTAGCTGTACAACTCTAGGTTATGTATTGTAGTATGTAGTACTCCCGTATATTAGTACTTTACCTCTTTATTATTAGGTATAAATTAGGTTAGTATTACCACTTTACCTCTACCGGATACTACTCATGTTGATTATTAATTTTTATTAGTTGTTGACATATAAGTTAATTGTGAGTAAATGAATTAATCAATAGTGTTTTTTATCAATGACTTGGCATATATAAGTTAAATGTGAGAAAATAATATTATGACTACATTTGTTCTACCATGGTTGTAGATGGATAAATTAGTGAGGTTGCATCATGGCGGCCGTGTTGTTAGGACAAAAGATGACAATGTTAAATTTGAGGATATGTTTGAGGTTGTGTTGATATTTTCAGAGTCACTCTCTTTGACCCAATTAGTGGACCGAATGAAAGTAAGATTAGGGTGGTCAAAAGTAGACTCGAATGTTCAGTTTGCGCAAGGAAAACAAAGGCACTGACATGGAAGATTACTTCAGTGAAGCAACCACATGTTTGTGCCACGGCCGAGGCAGAAGAGACGCATTTGCAGCTCAATTCCCGGTTCATTGCAAGGCAACTGTGCCCCGTGGTTAAGCATATGCCAACCATTACGGTTTCCGCGTTGGTTGAGATCATCTTCCAACGTTACAATTACTATGTGAAGTATGGAAAAGCATGGAGGGCTAAACAACATGCATTGGAACTTATCTTTGGAGATTGGGAACAAGCTTATGAGCGACTTCCTGTGATGTTGAATGCAATGAAAGTTGTAAATCTCGGGATGCATTTTGAGTATTTGCCTAAGGAAGGTGAATCAAGGAATGGTAGCCAGGTGTTTGGTAGGGAATTTTGGGTTTTTGGACAGAGCATCGAAGCATTCAAGCATTGCAGGCCTGTTGTCTCTATTGATGGCACGTTTCTTACTGGAAAATTTGAAGGCACAATGCTTCTATGTATTGGAACTGATTCTGAGGACCAACTTGTCCCATTGTCCTTTGCTATAGTTCGTAAAGAGGATACAGATAGTTGGTGTTGGTTTCTTAGGCTGGTAAGGCAGGTGGTTGTTGGGCCCATGCGGGAGGTGTGTGTCATATCTGACAGACATGTTGGCATTCTTAACGTTGTGGGCGAAGAGATGACCGGCTTTGCCCAAATACATCATCGTTGGTGCACGAGACACCTAGCTCAGAATCTTATAAGGCATGATGGAACAAAGGACAACTTCAAGTTATTTGAGGAGTTGTGTAGACAACGGGAGGTCAAGCACTTCAATGAGAAGCTAGATGCTCTAAAATTAGCCACAAATGGTAGTGGAAGACAGTTCCTCGATGAGTTGATGGCTTCGAAGGAAAAGTGGAGCCTAGCATACGACACCGTAGGATGGAGATGGGGCTTTATGACTAGTAACATGGCAGAGATGTTCAATAGTCTTCTCAGAGGGTGCCTGTGACAGAACCTTTTAAGAAAGGGCCCACTTGCCAGGATTAATAGTCCATCCGACTTAATCCCAAACAAATGAATCAATTCTTAATTAGTTCGCCAGGTGTCACCACTTTACAGCGGATCATTCACCTCTCTTCGAACAGGATCTCCTCATTACAAACATTGCAGAAGTAATACGATAATTTATATTACATCAAAGTAGCGGAAATTTGAAGTCATATTACAAACCATAAGTTTTGAAACATAACTTAAGTGTCATAAGATAACATAGTATCAAGCTGCCGATAGAGTATAAACAAACAACCGAGTTGCCCAAGAGTCAAGCAAAGACAACTACTCTTCATCCTCATCAACTGAAACAACAGTCATGCAGCACGAAGCCACACAGACCGGATTGGGACCCTCATCTGCAACAGGGGTTAACAAACCCTGAGTACGGGGTACTCAACAAGACTTATCCAACAAAAGAAAATATTTGGTGGACAAAAGGTATGCAAGTCATAGGATTTAAGGTGTGGTTTGCAAGACCCAAGTATTTTGCATAAATGAGCATTTATAAAAAGAATTGAAATTCATTTAATTCGTTTAAAAGATTACTCAAGTACCAATCTAAATTTATGATTGATAACAAGGTAATAACCATCCATGAAAGGAACCAACAAGTATCCAATTTAAGTTTCATTAACTATGATGAAAAAGGCGGGGTTATGTTTCCATATCCGAGGAACACGACGATTCAAACCGGTTTATCCCAGCTGGGGCTTCCCTATCACACGACATATACAGCCGCTTAAAGCACGCATATGACTACTTTTCCCTGGATCCTCCATCCGAGAACGGGGTCCCGCCACCCGAGAGCACAGTACACCTCCATCCAGTTCGCTAACTTGGAGGGTACACACTACTCTCGCCATCTCTCCACTCCCAGTGCGGGTTAACCGTCCTTTAGACTGGATTATCCAGAGTCCAGCTTCCCAAAAGGTATATGATAAGTACTCCAAAGTCACAACCCTCAGCGTTTTACAACGGCAAGGCCCTAACGACACAGGCGGAAAGAATCTGCTCACCAGACACCGCTGATGGCTCTCCAACACCGTGTCCACCCGGTCATGAATTATTATTTCCAACAACATTCCTTTCTCAAAAGAGCATAACCATTTGCCGAAGCAATACGCTATGTGTAAGTGACCGGGAAATCACCTACTAGAAAACTCTAAGCATACTAAGCAATTTTGGCAAAAGTTTTCATCTTTAAACAAGTGTCAAGGTATAAGGTACAATTAATACAAGGAGAAAGCTATGCATCAAGTAGGAATTTAATAAAGTAAGAACTATGCAATAATAACCATAAGTGTATTTAAATAAAACATTTTAAATACAAGGTAGGGCTTGAATGCACCGGGGCTTGCCTTAGTTGGAGGGATACACAAACTCAAGCTCAGGTTCAACAAGATAGAAATCCCCTTCAAGAGAGGGATTAACCAACCCAACCAACGAACAATCTACACGATATAATGATATGCTTAGATGATGCTTGAAATGATAGACATGATGCTTTGCAACACATAAACATAAACTTAAGAGGTGAACAAAACAGATTAAACATTTTGAGTACAACTTTCCTTCATGAAAGGAAAGTTAAACTAAAATATAAAGCAAGTTAATTAAACTATGAAATAAAAGATTATCTAGTTTAATAATTATGTCTAAAAGAACTGAGCAAATAGCAATACATCAGCCATGCCCAAACTGTGGTTGTCACTGGACAAATGACCATTTGCATCAATCAATATAAAATCACCCAAAACCTAAAGTCATTAGGGTTTCTAATCATTTTATAAATAATTATTCAAATATTCATGTTCAACAGTTCATTCAAAAATTCCCAAACTTTTAATACAACAAGATATAAGTATAAAAAGGTTACACAAAAATTCCAAAATTTTTGGAGTATTACACAGATCATGAAAAATCATGGAAAAGTTATTTTTCAATTACTTTGAGTATTTTTACAGGATTAAAAATGTAATGAACATGTATATGTTATATTTTTCTTAAATACTACACATGACAGAGAGCATACACAATTTTTTACAGAATTTATTTACACACAAAAATAAATACACAAAAATAACAAAAGTTACTACTGTGCAAAACAGGAAATAAAGAAAACTCTTCGCTGCTCTCACTGACACCTGAGTCCCGCAAGTCAGTGTCCCCAAAACAGAGCAGTGACGCCGACGACCAAAGAACACGGCGGCACATCGCCGGCGGTTAGCCAAACGTTCAACCGACTCATGCGCTGGACTCAGCACTTCATCCCGAACACAACGAGGTGCGGCACACCCATTTCCATCCCTCAGAAACGTCTCACCGGCGACGATGGCGGCGACCAGAGCTTGGCCGTGCGTACGCCAGAGAGTACAAGCATGCGCCGGAGAAACCAAGCACTGCGGTGGATTCAGGAAGCAACCACGAGCATAACGCACAACCGAAACGAGACTAAAACCTACCGTAGAGACCTCACCGTCGGCAATGCCGGCACTCTGTGTGCGGTCGCACATACGCCAACGTAAACAAGCCATAATCGGCTCAACCAACAACCCCAGCATGCTAAGCGCCCCCAAACAACGCGAAGCGCACGCAAAACGAACCAAGAGCTAAACGCAACACTCTCGCCGACGGCCATGGCGGACGACGGAGGTCTGCATGACGTGTGGCGGCGAAACTACGCACGTGCTCGAACAACCAACACTTCGACAAGACTCAGGAAGACTAGGCGAAGCTAGCGCAAGACCCAGACTCGAAAAAGACCAACGAACGAGCTCTCACGGCGGTGAGTACCGACGCGGCGACGCTAACACGCCGGAGCAAACGCGAGCCACGGTTACGGTTCGGAATCAGCTACAACCAGCTACTCTACGAGTACTAGGAGCTTACCCCAAACACGAAGCGCCTGCTAGTTCGGCCGGAGCTGGAGTGGGACGAGCTGGCGACGAAGACCGTGCTGGCGGAGGAGATGAACCGAGCGGCAACGACGATGTTCCCGAGGCCGCGGTCCACCATTTGTGAAACGGAGAAGAGCGGCGGAGTCAACAAGGAGCAAGGAATAAAGAACACGCGAAGAAAGAACAAAATGGCTCCTGCGTAGCCCGACCGATAGCTGACCAGAACGACGGCGTTCTCGCCAGAGCCGAGGAAGAAGATGATGCGACGGGCGATTTACGCGTCCTCTGCTCCAACCGACTGGTGCGGGAGGTGGACTAGACCAAGGCAAAAGTCATTCAGGTGGATTGGGAAGTTGGTAGTGACTCAAAAGCTTGCGTGAGCTTGGCGACATGAAACACACACTCGGCGGCGGAACAGAGCAGAGCGTGCGGCATCGAGCGTGGAAAGAGAGAGCAGGGGAGGACGGCGTCCCATTTTGTAGACGGCAACGGAGCCGTGATGATGCCACGCACGCGATGGAGCGCGCGTCTTAGAGAGGAGGTGCACGGTGGCGTCGGCAGCTGGCCGAACACGTGTCGGCGCCATGGATCCGTTCGACATGCAGGTGCTCGATGAATTGACTGAACTGCCCTTGGTACTTATTTGCAATTTTCTCAAGCTTCCAAGGGTTTTCATGTAAAACTTAGAACACCAAAATTTCTCCAAATTTCATGATCTACACTTTTGGTAATATAAACATTTTCAAATTCGGCCTAGAAATGAAAATGCATTTTTGAAATTTGAAACTCCTTTTAAAAAGGATTTACCCCCTTTTCAATTACTCTAAAAACTTGAGTAACACTTGAAAAACTGTAAACACAACAAATGCAATTCAAATAGAGATCAATCACATTGCTTAAACAACCATATGCAAATTCTTTATAGATTTTGAAAATCATGTTTAGGGTTTAATCCACCCCCTCTTGGAATTAGGGTTTTGATTCAAATTTAAATTTTTGAATTTGAAAAGATGACCCTGCAATCACACCATGGATCAAACATAAGCAAGTAAACTCATTTTAGTTCAATTCATATCCAGGGTTTCAAACAAATGAATGATGCTTAATGCATATGATGACATGATCAAGTTTTAATTAAGTGATTAACACCAGGGGTGTTACAGTGTCGGGGTCTTCCAGTTACTGTTGTTGCCTCGTTCATGTTCTACAAATTGAATGCTTGGTTCGTAGCAAGGAAAAAACATGCAAGAACTCTTTGGGGAGAAAACAAACCTTGACCAATGTTAGTCTCTCAAGAACTAGGTTTCTCTAAGAAGAAGTCTAAAAGTCAGAAGGGAACATGTTTTGATGCTTTGACCAACACATATGAGATTCTAGAGAGTGGTGGACGAACATCGGTGGTGAGGACCGTGGAGCTGCAAAGCATGTAGTGGTAATAAATGAGAACACATGTTCATGTGGGAAACCCGCCATATACCATAGGCCTTGCTCCCACATGATTACAGCTTGTAGGATTAGACGAATTGATTCGGTGGTCCCTCCACGTATGCCTATGGAGTTCTCATTGAGAAACCTTTTGAGCACATGGAATCCTCAATTCGAGCCATTTCGAGACGAAGAGCAATGGCCTGTGTATGATGGTCCCAAGTATGTGGCTGATCTTGCCTTGTTGTTGAAGAGTAGAGGGCCAAGGAGACGGAAGTGGTTCAAGATGGACATGGACCGAGCCACCAAAGGAAGATCGATCGCAAGTAAAGTCGGGTCTCATTTCGTAGAAAATACCGAACATAGCCGTTGCTCAAAGTGCCATAAGACCGGCCACAATAGAAGGAAATGTCCCGTCCAACTTAGAAATGAGGTCTACACTTTCATTGATATTATTACTGACTTTCATTGCTACTATTACTTACTTAGAAATCATGCTTGCTTATCATTACTCACTTTCATTGCTATTATTACTTACTTTCTTTGCTATTACCATGCTTGCTCAGTACTTACTTTGTTTCCTAGTATTTGTCATCGTACTAACCTTACTGTCATTTGTACAATAGCAGGATGAACCGGTACCCCCTACTTGATGAAAGGTATGATGAGAAGCACCGGGCTCGGAGGATCGAGCAGGGAGAGGTAAACTTCATCCATATAAACAAAACTTTCAATTGGGGACATATATTATTTGATTATATGAAAACCTATTTTTCATGTGTTTTTGCAGGTTCTCGGCATCCTTAGACCAATGACACATGATGCAGCAACTAGCATGGTACATGACGAGAGATACACTCCTCTACTCAGGCGACCCGGGTTAACTATCGTTGCTCGTGTGTGTCGTCGCGGGACTCCACCTTTCAACCCAGCAGCACTCACAGCAATGATCGATAGGTGGCGTCCAGAGACTCACAGCTTTCATCTTCCATGTGGTGAGGTGACAATTACTCTAGAAGATGCAGCCATGATTCTAGGACTGAAAATCAGAGGTGCCCCAGTGACAGGAGACACTGCCTCAGCAGGGTGGGAAAACAGGGTGGCTTCTTTCTTGGGTCGTGCACTGCCAGAGCTAGAGGCAGGCAAGAAGCGGCGCAGGAGTGGTGTGCCACTAAAGTGGCTCCGTCAGGAGTTCCATCAGTGCCCACCCAACACAGACGAGGAGACTGTGAACTACCACTGCCGGGCATGGGTTCTACACATGTTTGGCACTATTCTTTTCCCGGATGGCACAGGAGACACAACGTCTTGGATGTACATCCCCTGTCTTATGAAATGGGATGATGCTGGCAGCAAGAGCTGGGGCTCGACAGTACTTTCCTTTTTGTACCGTTAGCTTTGTGAGGCTTGCTGGCGAACTGAAGGTGCCCATGCTACAATGTCTGGGTGCACCACGCTATTGCAGGTAAACATACGTTTTGGATGTGGGAGAGATTTCCAGTTGAGTCTTTCTCAATATTATATTTAATATATTTGTTTCATTCTTGCAGATTTGGATGTGGGAGAGATTTCTAGTTGGGAGGCCACATACGATTGAACCCCCTTATCCGTGGTTCCCAGTTGGTGACCCAGTCATTGGCCCTACCATTGCACACCAGTACGAGCGTGCCTCTGGTACTTACCATGTCTCCCGATCCGCCTACATCAGCTACACTAATGAGCTTGATATCCTACTGCTACAACATGTAAGTTTGAGGCAACTACGAATCTTAGTACATATTACTAAGTCTTGTGATTACATATATAGTGATGAGGCACGTTGGTTACAGTTCGAATGGCGGCCATACACTAGGAATGCTATTACTGCGATGAATTTGAGCACACTCTGCAAGGAAGACGAAGATTTATGGACTATGAGGTGCCCGCTCATTTGTTTCTACGCAGTGGAGTACCATCTACCTCACCGTGTCGCACGTCAGTTCGGAAAGCTTCAGCGTGCTCCCGAGGAATTCTCCACTAGCTGGCAGTTGCACAAGTAAGTGTGGTACACTTTTGACCATCCCCGAGGTCCTGTCTTGTTTTAATCTTGCGCGTTGTAACCTCTTCCATGTCTTGCAGGTTGAATCGTCAACGTCAAAAGAAGATCACTAACTGGCAAAGTCACCACTAGGGTTACATCGATGAGTGGAACCGAATGGAGCAAAACAACATGGGTATCCACGCCGTCCATCGAGACAAGGCATTCAATGAGTACCTTGTCTGTCTAGGAGAAAGAACAAGGTTACATTTGAAGCCTTCGTGGACCGAGCAAGATATTGCTGACATCGAGAGATCAGATGAAGGTGACAACACCTATGACCGTCGAACCAGAGTTGGCCGACAAGTTGAGATTGCTCCCGTCCTAACCAGAGTGGTAAGTGCAAACAAAACCAACTATACAAGTTGTATTTTGTAACATACTTACGTCAACTTTGTGTAGGGCAAAGAAATCATGAGGACAGTAACAGAACAAGGTGTGGCATTGATGGAATTTCATGGTAATCTGAATGAGGCTACCCTGCTTCGACAAGCCATGCAGGTTGTGCTTTTTAATTTCTAAGTTTTCATACAATGTTTATGAACAATTACTTAACATTGTGTCGTTTATCGCAGCGTGCCATGAGCCGACTAAGGAAAATAGCTGCCCGTATCGGTTGTCGTCAAGGAGACAACGTAGCATTGCCTCAGCCGCTTCATGGCGATGGAGCTGGATGTTCACAGGCCCCACCGTGTGTAGTTGGCGAAAGAAGTCAGCAAGTACACGGCCAAGATGACGATGATGACGAAGATGACGAAGCTGACGAAAATTGGGATGAGCTATGTGGGTCACAGCTTGATGGTGCACCTCAGGGTACTCAGGGTGCCTCTGGTACTCAAGGAACCTCCGGTGATGCACGGCCGCACAGGGCGAGTCGACCAACGCAGCGGTACACTCTAGGAACAGGAGCACTTGGAAGAGGGAAGCGTAGGACTAGAGGTCCACAGTAAAGTGATGAGCTAAGACATGTGTATGAACTTTTAGTTTCTATGGCTCATGCGAAGTTCGGTAAGACATGTGTATGGACTATGTGATGTGTATGGACTATGTGTAAGTCGTAATTCGAACCTATTGTGTCGAAGAACAAGATGTTACCTATGTTCAGACTTGTCTTGTATGGACTATGTGATGTGTACTTTGAAGTATGTGCATGGTCTTGTATGGCTCCTGAGAAGTTTGGTAACCGCATTGTCTTGTACTTTCAAGTGTTGTAACCTGTCATGGCCTATTGTGCCCAGGTCTGATCTGAGCTAAAATTGAGTCAGACCTCGGCGTTAAGTCCTCGCACACCGACCTTCTATACCTCAGCGTGCAGTGACTTCACGCCGAGGTAGCTAGGGTGGTCGGGTTCCATACTGTGTTGGAGGTATTTCGCACGCCGAGGTGCAGGACCTCGGCGTGAGGTGACTTAACGTCGAGGTTTGGTGGCAACAAGGCAAGGATGACATGCGTGCTTTTCTTGTTTACAATAGATCTTTCTTGTTTAAACATGAACGCATGTATATACGATGAACACTTGCATAGCTAATAGATCTTGAGTACATGTCCATACTTTGGATATGTTAATTATACAAATATAATCCTGCAATCTCAGTAAAAAGGATAGAAATTGTCACCGTATACAATGAATTTAACTAAAAAATTTGTCTCCGTAAAAAGGATCTTAATTCTCATAAGAATGAAGCTTTTTATAAAATTTGTTTTACGGATGAGTGAAAATCATTCCCCCATTAATTTTCTTGTTCTTCTGAAACTACTATTTCTTTTAAATCTTTAGCACATAGAACAAAATAGGTCATGCTTGTTCACAAGACGGTACATCATTAATAACCGGAAAGTTTAAAAGACTACTAAGCTTAGAAATAATGTTTGGGTTCATTTGATACGACAGTCTGTCCCTAGTCGGCATAGTCAGAAACATAATCACTAATCACTTCATCGCCCGAGGACCATTCCTCGACTACGGGCACATTCGACTTTTGTGCAGATAATGTACTCCGCGCATACTCCGCGTCCGCTACAGCAATTGCTTGACAATAGAAGTCGTCATCAAAGTCGCCATATTTATTTTTGTAGTAATCCGCCTCCGCTTGTTCTGCAACTTGAGTAAATAAATCACCATCGAACTCATCATAAATGTCATTCTCGGCACGACCACCTTCCTCTGCTTCGTCTTGCTCCTTCCTTTCCCCACGATCCACCTCATCAAGAACCGACACTTGATTCCCTCTAGAGCAATCACCTCTTTCTGGTTCCTCTTGCTCCTTCCTTTTCCCACGCCTATCTTGAGTCAGTTGTACGGCATGGTCACTAGAAATGTCATGCTCACCTGCATGTCCAAACACATTTATTATGCTAAATGTACACAAAGCAATACGTCACAAACTTAAATTGATTGCATACAAACGAACCTTCCAAGTTAGGAAGTTCTCCAACTAGCTCATACATCCTCTTAATTGCGTCATCCTGAGCGTCAACCTTCTTCCATATCTGCGATCTCCTATCCACTTGAAACCTAGGATGACGTCTTCTGTTTTCGCATACTTTCTTAGCAAGCTCAATTGATTTTTTTTACGACACCTTACATAAGAGTCAAGCAAAGCATCAGGATTTTTGAAGCGTCGCTCAACTTCTTCTTGCCCCCAGTATTCCTCCCACCCACATTGACGAGTGCTCTACGAACAAATATTATTGAATTAGTGTTCCAAGCCAAATAATATGGAATACAATTGTAAAGTAACGATAAAGGTGACGAACCAGATCACGATCAACCATGTGTCCACAATAAAGTCCAATGCCAAGCTCCGAAGGAATGAGGCTACAACACCACATGGGCAACGACGACAAACACTGCCCACAGGTGCTTCCACCACATCCTTCTTCCTCTGGGGCCAACGCGGCTTTGGTCCGTATAGATATTCATTGAAGAAACACTTACGAGAACCGTACTAGACAAAAAGATCATTAGTAACAAATATAAAGGATAATACAAAACAATGATTAAGAGGGTAAAATATAATTGCTTACTTTGTTCTTCTTGGCACATCGAAACTCACGAACACCATCAGTAGCATCAACCTCAGCTGCAATTCCGCATTGACAATGTGGGGGTTCTCAAGACGTTCCCTAGTGGCAACATCCTTCTCCTCACCCGTCATGGGTGCAGGGTCCGGAGGTGGGGGAACCCAACACTTGAATTGCGAGTGAGGAAACGTCCCACACAACTTAGTAAACAGAAGAAACCTCATGTCAACTTTGTCGGGGTCGTCGATCCACTGGAAGAAATAGTACGCCTCGTCATCCTATAGTTTAAAATAGCAACATGATTAACTCAATATATATTACAATCCACATTATATTACAAAGGACTAAATTGCTTACACGGTAATCAACGCATCAGTAGTAGGCACGAGCAGCAGTTTCCTCATGCCTAGATTGAGCCACACCAGTCGGTTTTCCACAGTCGCAAATAGGAACAGGTAATTCAGGAGGGACAGGTGCATCTTTGCATGACACATCAAAGTAAAGAGATTTCAGACGACCTCTCTTATCCCACTTGTACCTCCGCATCTACGCAAAAGAATTATCTCATAAGGATACATTTCACATTCATAATTGAATGGCAAAGAACATAGGTATGGAATATAACCCTAATAAATATATTTCATAAGAAAATAAAAATACACTTAGCCATAAACCCTAAACAAAACAAAACTCCCAAGTTCATAAACATACATTTCATAAGTGCCATAGAAATGCCAACCCTAACTAATAGGAAAAAAACTAATGTAACCAAATCAAACCGGATAGAATGACAAAGGGGATGGAGGATTACCTTAGGGAACCTTCCACAACCTCGATTTGGCCTCTACCCCTGCGTCGAGGCTTTTGGGGAGAGGGCTGGCTCGTGAGGAGAGAGGGCTGCAAGGGAGAGAGGTGAGATAGAATGGGAGGGAGGAAGAAGAAAGGAGGTCCGAGAGGGCCTTATCTGTCCCAGACCTCGGCGTTGAGTCGGGTCATGCCGAGGTCTAAGGGCTCGGCGTGGCTCCAGTTAACGCCGAGGTACGTGGGCCCCGCATGACACGCGGCAAGTCAGCCCGACGGCGCTGATGACGTGGCAGTACCTCGGCGTGAGGGGACAGCGCGCCGAGCTGCATGACCTCGGCGGACCGTTCTAATACGCCGAGCATATGGTCTGAAAGTTTCGTCAGGATGCTGTTTGTAGAAATTGTTTTCAAAATAGGTCAAAATGCAAAATTTTCACACCGCCACACTCAGGCATCGCATGCATCTACATTAGCCAATGCCTGGTCTCGAAGAGAAATTTCCAAGGCAAGAGCTCAGCCGCTCAGGAAAAGAGTTTCCAGATGCAGCAAGGTCCTGCCGTCTCGGTATCAGCCTCCGTGCCTCGCCGGTTTGGTTTGGTGTGGTGCAGCTCATCTAAATTCTACGGAGTATAAGCCTTGGCGGCCAGGCCGTCCACGCCGTGTGTGGGCATGCGCTCCGCTCGCTTTCTATTAGAAATTCGTTTGCCCAACAAGCAACGAGCTCCTGCAGAACGGAAACGCATCGTGCATGTAGTAGGTTCCTGTTGCTGCACCTGCACTGCAACCGGCCGGGCCGGGCCGGGCCTCCAGCACGATATTGGACCACGTCATGTCTCTCGCGAACTTGCGTCGCAGAGGGAGCACGGAGATTAAGTAGTAGCAGAGCGAATCAGGAGTCACGACTCACGAGACGACATGTACTAATACGTCTTCACTAATTAATGACCCACAAGTGCCGGTATGACCCTCTGGATATATGATGCACCTAACTGTAACCAACCTCTCTGGGTTTTCATGTACTGCTACACCGTAAACTGTAGCAACCAAAAGACACTATGTTAATGATGAACTCCACATGAAAAACGCCAAGAGCCCAAGACGGATGAGAAGATCGAACAGTTGTGGCTTATTCTACCCATAGTTTGAATTTTTAATGACGATTTCTATGATGCTTTGCTCGTCACAGGTGCTTTTTTATTTGCACGGTTGCACCCACACTAGAATGTCAACTTCCGAACTCCGAAACACAATTCATCACCAGAACAGAACAGAGTCCATTGTTCTTCTAAGAACTGAAGACTAATGAAGCAGCAAGACTACAAAACGGCAGTTACTGTTTATAATCTTCCGACTTTGGAGTTTGGACACATACACATATAAAAAGAACAAAAAAAAAACTAGTGGATCCAAGCATATGTATACTTGCAAAACCACTTATTTCTATCATCGAATCACCAGAGAAAAAAGAAGAAGACAAAAATAATTATAAAAAAAACATGAACAATGACCACCTAGTTAACTGTGTCTTCCTTCACGGCTTCACCTCCTTCTGCACGCTTAATTACTTCCTCCCCATGGGCCATGGGCAGCGAGCTTCTTCGACCTTTCAAATGTACAACGGCGCGCTCGTACCGCGGCTCGATCACCTCCTCTTGTTCTTGCTGCCGAGCACGAGGCTGAAGTAGAAGAGGATCCGGAAGAGGAAACCCCAAGCCAAGGTCACGAGCAGGCACTCCCACTTGCCGAGCTGCGTGACCGCGACCTCATGCAGGACGCCGCGGCCGGTGACGACGCACGTGTCGGCGCGGATCCCCACCCCGAGCACCGAGCTGATGGACGCGAGCACCCGGGCCTTGACGGCGTCCGGCAGCGCCGCCAGCGGGGAGTTGTCGAAGATCTGCGCGCCCCGCACGAAGCACTCGCCGGCGCGGCCGAACTCGTTCTGCAGCACGCCCTCGAAGGGGTACTTGATGAGCGACAGGTAGTGGAACCAGATCCAGTATGCCGGGATCCTGTCCCGGTTGATGAAGAAGCCGCTGAAGAGCAGGAAGTAGGCGAGGATGGCCACCACCACGGTGTAGCCGATCATCACGTGCGGTATGACGCCGGAGAGGAACGTGACGAAGCCGCTGCCAGCCCAGAACGACGCCAGGATGGCCAGCGTGTAGAAGGCGAACCCGGGCACGCCGCCCGCGAGGCCGACGGCGAAGAAGGTGGTGAATGCGAAGGCGAGGGAGAGCACCACGAGCGCCGGGAAGGAGACGATGGCGTTGGAGAGCACGTAGGAGGCGCGCCTGTACGCGCCGTAGGCCGTCTCGCGCAGGAACACGTAGCGCTCCTGGAGGAACACCGGCAGCGCGTCGGCGCAGGTGTAGAACATGGTGGACATGCCGAACGCGAAGAAGCCCAGCCGCTCCTGCGCTCCCTTGGGGGACTGGTCCAGCTTGTAGAAGACGGTGGCGAGGATGGCGCCCGTCACCACCACGGCCGCGAGGCGGATGAGGAACAGCTCCGGCATGCGACGCGTGTTGATCGCTGACCGCTTCGTCAGCACCTTCATCTCCACCCAGAACGGGTTGGCGTAGGTGCGCACGGACGACGCGGCCTCGCCGGCCCCGTTGTCGGACCCCGACACCAGCTTCCCGCGCGAAATGCTCGCGCTGATGGCCTCCTTGAGCGACACCACCGTCGACGACTGATGATCAGGGCGGGCAGGGCTCCGCGCGCCGTGCATCTGCTGCCACGCGCGGTGGAAGTCGACGAGCGGCTTGGTCCCCGTGGGCGACGACTCGAACTCGCGGATCAGGTCGAGCGCGAACTCGGCGCGGTTCTCGTCGTCGGGGACCGGGTAGCCAAACTCGGCGAAGTAGGACGGGAGCGCGGAAGGCGGCCCGCTGAAGACGGTCCGGCCACCGGAGAGGAGGATGAGGCGGTCGAGGAGGCCGAGGATGCGCTGGCTCGGCTGGTGGATGGACGTGATGACAATGCTGCCGCTCTCCGCGATGCGGCGGAGCACCTTGACCACCATGAAGGCGGAGGTGGAGTCGAGCCCCGACGTGGGCTCGTCGAGGAACAGGAGGATCGGGTCGTGGATGATGTCGGTGCCGATGGACACCCTGCGGCGCTCCCCACCGGACACCCCGCGGTGGCCCTCGTCGCCGATGATGGTGTTGGCCGCGGCGCGGAGGCCGAGCTGGTCGATGAGCGCCTGCACGCGCGCCGCGCTTCTTGGCCGGCGACAGCGCCCGCGGGAGGCGGAACTCGGCGGCGAAGGAGAGCGTCTCGGTGACGGTGAGCATGGGGTACAGCAGGTCGTCCTGCATCACGTACGCGGAGATGGACTTGAGGACGGTGCCCGTGAGGGGCTCCCCGTTGAGCGTGACGGCGCCCTTCAGCGCGTCGCGGGAGATGCGGTTGGCGAGCGCGTCGATGAGCGTCGATTTGCCGGAGCCACTGGCGCCCATGACGGCCAGGATCTCGCCCTCCCTCGCCTCCCCGGAGACGCCGTCCAGCAGAGCCTTGGTGCGCGGCGCGTGCGGGTCGGTGACGCGGTCGGCACGGCCCTGCATGGGTAGCAACCCCGGCCCTCGCCCGCGCTGCTTGGCGCGGACGCTGTAGGTCAGGCTGCTGAACGCGAGGCGGAAGTGCACGGCCCGTCCGACGGCCCGTCCGACCGCGACACGTCCAGGCGTGGTGGGGAGCGGGAGCGAGAACACGGACGCGGAGCCGTCGTCGTCCGCGGGGGCCGCCGGGTCTACGGTGGCGGCGCCGACGAGGCGGAGCATCTCGGCGAGGGACGGGTTCCGGCCCCTCTCCCGCGCGGGCGGGGGCGGCGCCGGGGGCGAGGCTAGGAACGGGAGGCGGTCCTGCACGGCGGGCGCCATTGCATGCGAGCACCCAGGCGCAGCGCAGCCTCGCTTGGTGTACCGGTGTACGTGCTGTGCCGCTACACTTTCTCTTCACACTGGCGCAAAAGCGAGCTAGCCCAGCTTAAGTAAGGAGGCGGGTGCGGGGTCCCGTACGTCGTCCGGTCCGGCCCGGCCCGCGGGAACCGGGAAGTGTGGCTCTCAGGAGCTTTTTTCCGAGGAAAAGGCCGATGGGGTCTGCGGGGATGGTTACGACTTGGCGAGCCGCGGGGCGTGGAGCTCAAGTTTTAAAGGCTGGTGTGGCTTGGGGCGTTGTCACGGCGGTTCGGTCGTACGGACGTGTGGGCTGAGGCGGGAGGAAAGGATCGAGGCAGGCGGCCGGGGGTGGTGCTGGGCTGATGGTGTAGGAGACGGGATGGTGGCCAACGCGCGGGGTGGTGCCGCTGCGGCTGCCCATCTATGGAAGAGTGGCATGGTCAGCGACTCGGCGGGGACCGGGGAGGCTTACGGGGGAAAGCCAGAATGGGGAGGGTGGGTTAGCTGGCTTCTACGTCGAATCGGTGCGATTTAGGTTGGGTGGGTGACGAGAGACGGAGGATTTAGGAAGGAAACGGCAACTTGCATGCATTGGACACCAGGAGTATATGTACGTATATTCTTTGGGATCTTCTGTGGGCCGGGTGCGAGTATACGACACGTTGCTGTTTTATAAGCATGCAGGAAATTAAAATGGCTGGTTCGGTTGCTTGTTTTATAGCGCAAAATGCGATATATAAAACATATAACCTTGGCAGAGTTGCGCCGTACAATTAGTTCGATCATCTACATCTTCTTGGCTTGGTTAACTTAACATATAGTATATCGTAGGCTGTGATCATTGGCGATGTTCTAGAGCGTGTTGACATACATGAAAAAGCGATAGGAAGCAAATGGAGCGTTAGGTTCGACATCTGTTGACCGTATTTCGAGGTTTTAATGTCACAGGTACGGTACGGGTTGGTAAGCAAATAAACCGAAGAGGGTGCTAGACTGCCATTGGGTATTTACTTTTTTAAAAGCACTCCAGACTCCTCCTTATGACAGCAGGTCAGCAGGTGATCCAAGTATATGGGGTCGGTACGTGTGCTTTGATGGTAAAGGAATTTGGTTACGATTTTCGCTGTATCATATACATCCGTCTCTGTTGTTATTGTTACCCTATACACATGTGGTGCAAGCACCCAAGAACTTGCTCTGACAAAGGTTCTAAAACGAAAGCTCTCTACTACGTAGTGCCACACACCACCACTCACAAGTCCCAACACCCCCACAGGGACGCAGGGCACATGGATATGCGCAGCAAGCTTATATGGTCAGCTGCAAAGCGGTAAAGCACATCTCCTTTTCCGGGTTCCAAACCCGAAAGCAACGGATAACCGCGGTACAATGCAAGTCTCCTGCAGAGTCGCATGATCGCATCACCTGACGCAAGAACCTCAGGCATCCATAAATTCTCTCGACGCCCGGCCACAATCACTTCGGCTCGCAATGGCGATCGCATAAACCCCCCAGGCCCCAATGCAAGAGCAAACTGTAGTGCACATGACAAGTCTCCTCCGCTCGCGCGGTTGCCTCGAACGCAGGGTGGCGGTGCCTTTTCGCACCGCGTCTGCCGCGCCGCAGCCGCTGGAACGAACCTGGCATCACGCGACGCCATCAGTGATCAGTGTGCCACGCGCGGCACGGAACCAAGGCCCCCCCGCCAACCTTGCCGTCCGTCTCGTCTCGGCAGCGGCGTGGCAGCCGCGCGCCCGCAGGGCACTGCATCCCGGAGCTGGCAACACCTCCCTGTGGGGTGGGCTGAAGTTAACTACCGACGGTGACGGGACAACGCGGGCCAATCAGGCGGACCGCGAGCAGAACGGCCCGCCCAGCGCGCGACCAGGCTCTGTCCGTGCATTGGTGGATACCATACGCCGCGCGTGGCCATCGTATGTACTAAATCATATCATCTTAAACAAAATTAATTTTTTATTTATAATTTTTCTATGATTTACTATTATTTTTGATTCAGCCTAAATAAAAAAAACAAAGCAATTGTTACTATAACAAAACCATCGTCGTCGTAGCTTGGGATTGGGATGAAACATCAACAATAGTTTAGGGACCAAAATAATAGTTTTAAAAATTTATAGACCGTGATGAAATCTCAACAAATAGGGACCTAAATAACCATTTTAATAGTTTGGAGACTGAGATAAAACTCCACTGATAATTTAGGGACCGACTATGTAATTTACTCATTATAAAACTGTTCTTACATTTTCATCTATGTGCAGCGTACAACTACACAAAATAGCAAGTAGAGATGGAAATGGTCCAACACGTCCCTGCCCTTGGACCTGACCCTGGCCTCAAGGACAATTTTAGGGGGGGGGGCATGGACCAAGTAATTTTAGCTAAATGCTACAGCCTTATTGACTCCATGGGTAGTTTACGAAATTTTTTTTTGCTATCATAGGACATAAATACTATAGACCCCTCTAAAAGAGATGAGATAGTATAATCATGCTACATTAAGGTTATTAGCAATTAGCAATGCATTAAATAAATTAAATAAGTTTGCAAGTGAACTATGATTTCAACTTTATCTATTTTTACTACTAAAATATGATACTTCCTGATGTACTCCCAAGCATAGACGTGCTTACAAGATACGACCAACTGTGATTACTCAGTTATAAAAAAACACCAAGATTACTCAGGAAAAAATGGATGAAGACCAACAACTTACAAAAAAAAAAGTGGGTAGATCCATATTACCCATTGGATCAAGTTCTGAGCCTGGTTACTTGTTTTATACATCAAGGTCGGCCCATGGCATTTGCTTTTGTGGATCAGATCAATAACTACCAATGAACCGAGCTGACCCATTTCGCATCCCTAAGACTGGACGATAACAAACACTCCCTATCTTCATGGAATGATCTACAAGAGGCCACAAACTTCTTTCACTTATTTAGGGTCTGTTTGGTATGGATCCAGATTCTAGGAGAAACGTTTCGGATTCAGATTCTCTGTAGAAACGTTTCTTTGAGAAAAAGAATCACTTGCTGAAACCGTTTGGGTGAATGTATGGATTCAGATTCTGAATAGAGGTGAATATGCTGGAATAGACCAAAACGCCCTTGTTATACAATGAGGTTTTCTTGAGTTACTACAGGGCGAATGAAGCACTTACATCCATGAGCAAAATACATTGTTTTGGCTTGTACAACCTTGAAAAAAATACATTTTGACATTGTTCCAACACGTATACTCAGCTTTCAATTTTGCCCACTTATTTTTAAATTGTCCTCTAACATACTTCAAACCAGTTTCAACATGAAAATCTTTTATCACATTTTGATATCCTACACTGTTCAAATGTGTATTTGCACGATTTCAACACATCACTTGTTTGGCAAACAGGTGACAAACAATTCTAGTATGCTCCTCATTCCAATCAGCATTGTCTGTCATAACTGTCCAGAATGTTTCCTTCATTAGCAACAAATTCACAAGCAATGGTAAATGTCATAGTTCAGTTAAATCTACCCAAATTATGTATTATGTAATGCACTTCAACATTCATAAATCAATCAAATCTAGTTGTCATAGTTCTAGTTTAGATCTGCCCAAATTATGTAATGCCCTTCAACATTCACAAATCATTCAAACCTATTCAGATGTATATGCTAACATACCTTCAGAAAAGAGGACCGTCGAAGGGACGGGGGAGTCGGGGCCGGCCGGTCAGGGAAGCAGGCCACCGGGACGGATCCAGAGGAAGTCGAGGGAGCGGGGAAGGGTGACGAGGCATCGGCTCCTCCCGGCGGAGGGGGAGGGACGCGGGGGAGAGAGGCGGGGAGGTCCTCCCGACGGCGGGGAAGGGGGGACCTCCCAGCGGCGGGGGAGGGAGGCGACGAGGCCGCTCCTCCTGACGGTGTGGCACGGAGGCGACGAGTCGGCTCCACCCGACGGGTGCGTCGTCGAGAGCGGGAGAGGGAAGCCTGGAGTCGGCCTCTCGCGGTCGCGGCGGCGTCGAGCTCTCGCTCGGTGACTCTCGATGGGAATGGATAAGGGAGGCGGTGGCAGGAGTTGTAATTTTCAACAAATCTATGTACCATGGGCAGCGGATGGGGGAGCGAATCGGTGCGAAACCACGCCTTCGCCGTTCCGACTTTTACAAAGGGAAGTGAAACATTTCCGATCCGAATCGGTGAGCTGGGAAACCGTTTGGAACTGATTCTACCGATTCATCTCAGAAACTGAAACGTTTCGAGCTACCAAAAGCATTACTTCTGCTCGTATACTCGAATTAGTATTTAGTAAATCTTGCAAATTTTAATTGTAACGTTGTCCAAAACAACATACATATATATAAACAGGGACCATTTTTAAAATAAAGATGTAGACTAAATTCAAATCCATGGATAGAAATGACCCATTATTTAGTTGTACTGCAAAGACGCCAATTGTAGCCAGGGGATGAATACCTGAACTCGAAACTGTTGCAAAACACAGATGATGTGAGTCCGACTAGCATTAAAAACACATTTTTATTTTACAGATAAAGTGAAAAAAAATAGACAACAAGAATGCTAGCCTTTTCAAGTTCCTATGAACTATATTCTGTAATTTGTGAAGGATTGGAGACATTAGTGTCACAAGGATGCGTACAGATTAGTATCATATACTGAATCGGGTTGGACACATTTCTCAAAACATATACATTTGAGATCTGGATGGCAAAGTATCTGATAGACTGACACAATTCCACCCAACATAACTCTGAGCAGGTTATTCACACGAAATTTAATGCATCCCTCAGGAGTTACCTTATCAGATACTAGAATACAAATGGATGACCAACACGAACAACCAATGATAAAGCAGTATCAGAGCACAATGTGTGTCTACAGAAAGTCACCCTTACTTGCATGTATTCTGTCCTGGATGCCTATTTGTTTCATGTAACGGTGGGTTTCTTTCATCTACCTTTTGAGTTTCTACTTTGCATTAAGAGAATTTACCTCTACTGGTATTGGCAAACATGCAGTAGTGCAACACCTCCAAAGACCAGTGCAAAAAGAGGGGGGCAGGGGGGCACTCACCAGAACATATTTTATCATGCTCGTGTCAAAAAGTCATCCACAACCAAAGATGCATCGCCATGAGAAACAACATTCTCAGGTTTCGACAAGTACAAAGAAGTAGAAGAAACCTGTCAAAAGAAGTACAATAACAGTGTGCTGCTCAAAAGAATCACAATATATCAGGACATAACAAAGTAACAAAAGATAGTGCAATGCATGAGCCTAATTCAAGGTTTACCTTTGTGTCTATCTATAGTTCTCCGTTGTTATCTACTGAAAGAATAACACCATGTGCTTTTAACCATTCCTCTCATTCTTCCAGTCCATCAACTCCATTAACCTCATAAACTTCATAAATCCCCACAAATCCTAAAACCCGTGCAACATATATAACTGGTACATTTGGGCGATATGACTTGGACATGCATTTTATAGCCACAAAGCGCATTCGCTCCACATATAGATCTGTAATCCAACAACACAATGGAAAGCATCTCAATGTATGTGCTATTGAAACAATCAGTCCAATAGGGTAATAGATATGTATGTGTTTAGCTATATGACTGAGAGAAAGATCATCTTTACCCATAAGACATGAGTTCAAGTTGGGTGCCATCTTGTACAATTTGAAAAATAGGACATAGTTACAAGACAAAAAGGCATAACGAACATCAAGGGCATGCTTAACGGTTGTGTCTTTCTTGGCTTCCTTTGGCAAGCTAAAACGAATACATGCATCATGGTCATGGGCTCAGGTAACAATAAGATTAATAACAAAATCAAATATCCTCCTATTATATGGTGGTGGAGCCAGGAGTTCTGAAAAGGATACAGAGCTGCAAGGCTCTGCCACTGCTATTCCAATCTTCATAATTTTACTATGCACCAGATATACATTGCCATAGATGAAAGCAAATCTCTTTTGTTATTCGAGTGCAGCTTGATGCATAGCAAGTTGTAAGCAGATAATTCGAGGTTGCAACCCTTTACTCCTTCTCCATATAACCTCTTCAACTGAAATTGGCACTGCAAAAGTTATAAAGAAAACAATTAAAAACTAGGCTGCTATATTCACAGTTAAAAGAAACCAACACACAACTACAAACAACCAGGAATTCAGATACCAACACACAACTACAACTACAAAAAAACATGGATTGAACATGCTCGGGTCAATTGGCCTCAATGTAGAGTTTTGTAAAACAAGTTGATGGAAGATTGAGATCATGATACATGACCATTTTTATTTTAATAAATTAATAAATTAATGTTTGGCATAGAGGTCATATTTTGTGTCATGGCATTTGCTTTCGACAACTTAATAAATCTAACTTTTATGCAAATTTCAGTTGCCTATGCTTCAACCTCAACCCTTGCTAATTCAAATCATCATATGATAGCATTATTATTTAGATAAGTCATGTGGAGTACATTCTTGTACGCACATAGCTATGGATAATTTTTTTTTTCATGTGAGCCTAATCCCATCTTTGGTCACTGTATTTCGAGGTGGCATGATGCAAAATGGGAAGTAATGTTTGGTAGCTATATGATGGGTGTGTGTTGAGCATCAAACTCAATATGATGTGTCATGTAGTAATGTATATGAGCGGGCAATGATTAATTTTTTCATTGTGTGAACTCTGAAACTATGTAAAGTACATTTGAACATCTTTTGCAAGAGCACGTGATCCATATGGTAAATTTGTGCATGGCGTTAAGCCCTTGTGATCTTTTTTCCTTGTGGAGGCAAGTTAGAGCTACGAGAGAATCCATGGATAAAACCCAAGCAGATCTAGCTGAAAGAATGCAACAACAGAGTGACAAATTTGAAGCTCAAAACAATTACACCAACAGTTTGAGAAACAACTAGTTGAGTTTTTTTTTTAATACAAAGAGGTTAGTGGCTTCAGCCTCTCACAAAGAGTGGTGAGGCAAGACCTTTTGACACCCTAAAAATTCCATGCTATATATAGTTTGTTTTTCTTATGATTCATGTATCATTGCAAATAAGATAGAAGAGTTTAAATATATATTTTTTGTGCTTCAAGCGAGTGCTATAAGAGGTCTATCTAGAATGAGCAGTCTAAGGTCGGAACATCCTAGCGTACCGATACAAAGCATCTCCAACAACTTCTCAAATTTACTTGGTATTCTTATTTTTTTTTTGGAAAAAACACGAAAACACCTCTCTAACAACTCCTTAAATCTATTTGGTATATTTACCAACTTGGTAAACATCGTCCCAGACTTGGTAAATCTCCGCACTCGATAGCAACTTGGTAAACATCGCCCCGGACTTGTATCGCCCCGGACGCGTGAATAAAAAAAAACCACGGCGCCGGCCGTCCCCGATCCGTCCGCGATCTCCACTCCACTCCAATCATGAGACATACGGAGTACAGACTGAACCAAATAATACAAGGGAAACTGCATGCCTCGTTCGGTGAAGTGCCGGTCGGAGTAGCGTCGCAGCCTCGAACGGCGGCGGCGGCCATACACGCGAGATCGGTGCTCGATTCATCGCGCAGGAAGGAGGAGCGTCGTCGCACAAGTAAGTGAAATGTCGCATGTGTGGAAGGCCCAGTACTGGTTTGGAGAAAGGTGGACCTATTTTTTCAATTTTACCAAGTGAGAATACTAACTTGTTAGAGACATATTTTTTTTCCACTTACCAAATAAAATAACAACTTGCTATAACTTAAGATATATAGCAAGTCAATTTTAAAGAGTTGTTAAAGATGCTCTAACATATTACTCATAAGGACAACCTAAAATAACCTTTTGTCGTTGCTTCTTGCGCGTCCTTACACTAGTGTATGAAAATAAGACACCCAACGCTTCTGACATTAGAAGCACTCGCGACTGCCTTGTAGAGCTCTCCTAAGCCTTCTTTAGAATAAATAATATGTGTATTATGTTTTTTTGGTTTCAATGTTCTATCTAATAATTATTATTAGTTGTCAAGGGATTCACGGCGCAATGGCAAAGGCCATTGGTTGGGGGGCTCCCACCCAACACTTTATTCTGGATTTATTCGTGAACTTCAAGATTTGCCGGCTCAGTCCTTCGAAGGTGCTCATGTGGTGACTTCGTGAGCTTCAAGATTTGCCGGCTCAGTCCTTCAAAGGTGCTCATAGGGGTAGAGTTTGCGTGCGAGTGTGCGTGCGTGTTGAATGTCTGCGTTGTACTGTGTACTCTTAAAAACAATAATTATTACTAGCTGGTTGGCCTAATAAACATTATTCCATAAATACATGTATTTGATATATAGGTACTGGCATCGATAATGAGACCCATATAATTTTGTCAAGCAAAGTATATCATAAACTATTAAGAGCAACTTTAGAGTCAGTTTGGTTGGGAGTATACAATATATAAAACACGACGCCGGCTCGATTCAAGAGGACTATCTATTAATGAGACATTTATCTGCATAGCTTTCTCCGTTCCACTATGAGCCTGTCTTCACTCTTCAGTTAACACAAAGGTGCCACAAAAGGTGCCAATCGCATCCAACGGCCGCAGATAGCGAGGGCGCCATACTATTTTCGTTGCGGCTGGCCGCCCAGCCACAGCCACACCCATCCCCGCGCGCGGCGGGCGGCCACCCGCGGCGGCGCACCTGCCCCGCGACCCCCCTATCTCGCCATGCCTTTCTCCATGGCCACCGCCTCGCCTCTTCTTGCCCCGGGGCCCTCCCGGCCCGGCTCCAACTCCCAACCTCGTGGCCAGCGCAGCGCAAGTAGCGGTAGCAGTAGTAGACGTTCTACAGGAAGGTTTGGACCGATAGAAACTAGAGGCGAAGGGCGAGGAGGAGGTGGTAGACGGGATAACGAAGTGACGACGGAGGGAGAAGACCGCGATGCTGCGGCGCGCGGCGAGCAACGCCTATTCGTGGTGGTGGGCGAGCCACATCCGCAGCACGCAATCCAAATGGCTCGACAACAATCTTCAAGGTAGTAATCTTGCCCGGTAAGATGCTTGAGAATAAATCCCCCTCATAACACGATGATATGAGAAATTGTGAGTCACAACCTTTTAACGCAGTGGAACCTTTAACATTGAAGTACATCGTTTCTTGTAGTATTTGGTCGCTAGCAGTACCACTTCGTTTTCTTGTGCGACAAATTTTCACACTATTATCTCTTTATAAGCAGAAAACTATGTAGCATTTATCATGATACGTATGTGCATTATTTTTCTCACAATTTCTTTTTTCAATGTATCTTTTGTTGGATTTGCAGAGATGGAAGCGAGGGTGAAGTCCATGATCAAACTCATAGAAATAAATGCTGACTCTTTCGCAAAGAAGGCAGAGCTGTACTTCAAGAACAGGCCTGAGCTGGTAAGCCTCGTCGAGGAGACATATAGATCTTACCAGGCGCTTGCTGATCGATGTGATCGGATATCAGGGGAGCTCCACAAGTCAAATCACACCATAGCAGCTGCGTTTCCAGAGCAAGTACAACTCTCGCTGCAGAATGACAATGGTGACGGATTCCCAAGGGGTATCACAGGGATCAATATCAGCAAAGGAACTAGCCCAGCTCCAAAGAGGACACAGACGCATAAGAGGATTACCTCTCAGATGAGCAAAGAAAAGGCACTAGAAGAGATCGAGAGGCTACAGAAGGAAATTTTGGTGTTACAAACCGAGAAAGAGTTCTTCAAGAGCTCATATGAATCTTCACTGGATAAGTACTTGGATATTGAACGAAGGGCAACAGAGATGCAAGAGGAGGTATGGAGCTTGCAAGAGACTTTTAATACCAGCGCAGTTATCGAAGACAATGAAGCTCGAGCTTTGATGGCTGCACGGGCCCTTATTTCCTGTGAGGATACACTGATTAACTTGCAAGATCAGCAAAAGCAATCATCTCAAGAGGCAAAAACAGAGTCCCAACGAGTCATAGACGCAAAAAAGAAGCTTAAATCTTTCAAGAGTGAGTGTGGGCACCCTGATAATCAAAAGGAACTAAGTGATCAGCAATATGTAGTGACCAGCTCTGCACATCCATCTACAGAGAATAAGGACTCCATCCCGCAAGACCGCAGGCTCCAGCTGCAGGAAATATGCCAAAAGATCAAACTGCAGTTTGAGTCGTGCTCAGAGGCATCTGTAGTGCATCTAGCAGGAATGGTTGATGAATTCGTGGATAAGGTGATCGCGCTAGAAATTGCAGCTACATCACAGAATGCTCAAATCAATAGAATGAGAGCTGAGGCAGATGAGCTGCACAAGTGTCTGAATAGTTTGGAGGAAGAGAAGGCAGATTTAGTTGGGGATTCCAGCAAGTTGTCTGAGAGGTTGAGGCAAGTTGAGGAGGTGATGCAAGTAATTCAGCGGATTGAGAAATCTGTGCACATGGAAAATGGAAATATTCACAGACAATTAACTGAAGCATGCAACAATCTTACTGATTTCGTGGATAAGATGGATGCTTCTCTGAGCGAAGAAACAGTAGATTCATCTGAAGGGTCTAAACAAATTGCTTCTGAAGAAGATGCAGATAAGCCTGGCACACTCTCTGATCCCTTTCAAGCCGATTCAGGCACTGCAGGTAAATTGATGGATGAAGACTCATTGGACTCATTTGATATCTCTAGTGAGGCACAGGAAGAAGAGGCAGATGGCACCTTAGGGTGGCAGCAACTAGTTTTGAACGGGTTAGAGGGCAAGGATAAAATCCTCTTAAGAGATTATGCATCCATCCTTCTGAACTACAAAGATACAAAGAAGCAGCTTTCAGAAATGGAGAAGAAAAACCGAGAATATCATCTTGAAGCTATGTCAGAAATGAAAGAGTTAAAGAGTGCCAATGTAACAAAAGATGATGAGATTCACTCTCTTAGGCGAATGTTGAGCTCTTTACAGTCCAAGAGCAACACCTATCCAATTCACTGTGTTGAGAAGCCTGAAGAATCATCCAAAGCAAACAACGATCCTTGTCTAGAAGACAAAGAGATTGGTGAGATAGAAGAATACATGAAGCATTGCCGAAAGGAAGAACCACGTGTTTCTTCTTTAGAGGAGAAATTCAGAGAAGAAATTAGCAAAGTATTAGAGGAAAGCTTGGACTTCTGGTTGAGGTTCAGTACATCGTATCGTTATATCCAGAAATTCCAAAAAGCATTTGATAGAGCGAAAGCTGAACTGGATGGACTTACTGATGCAAAAGCTCATGAGGGCCTAGACACTGGTTCTGCTGGTCAGTCTGCTAGAAAACAAGAGTCGGATATCCTTGAAAAGAAACTCCGTGACTTGAGTACTGATCTACAAGTTTGGTTGGAAAAGAATGTGTTGTTACAGGGGGAGCTTGAGAGTAGATTTTCATTGCTATGCAGCATACAAGAGGAGATATCTAAGGTCACAACATTGGGTCGAACCGATGAAGCTCATTTTACGCCTTTCCAGGCTGCAAAGTTCCAAGGTGAGGTGAGTAATATGAAGCAAGAGAATAACAAGGTCACCAAAGAGCTACAGGCTGGGCTTGACCATGTAAGGGGCCTCCAAGTGGAAATTGGGAGGAGTGTTTTGATGCTCAGAGACAATATTGAACTATCCATTGGGAGAAGCAACCGAGCACAAAAGAACTTTAGATCTATCAGCGAAGGCCGGGGTACCTCTACGGACTTTCTTATTTGGTTCTAAGCCAAAAAAGGCATCGTTATTTTCATGTATGCCTGCGATGCCAAAGCCGGTTTCTGATGTGAGGCCAGGGCTTTTTAGATAAGACTGGGTAGAGTGTCAGCTATTTTTTTTCTTCTTTTGTTTGATACGAGTAGTTCTCTGTAAACATGTTAGTTTTGATTGAATGTTTAGTATTTGTAGGTTTTAAACCGGAAAGGATCATGTAACCAACTTGATTTTTTCACTGATTTGTTTAGTGCTGTGTAATCTGTAGTCCTGTACATTCTTACTGCCAAAATACTAGAAAATTCTGACATGCAAATGTACAACGCTACACTCATTCATGCCACTACTGTGACTTTTGGGTGGGATAGTGTTGTGATGTGTTCAGTTGAAAACTTGAGTTGTTAAATCGCAACATCAGTTTGTTATTTGCCTACCCACTAGAAAAGGTAGTGGTGTAACTATTTGCAAGTTGACCATCTTTGAGAAAGTTTGGTCTTGTAGTGCATTGTACAAGGTTGCCAATCAAGTGTTGCTATCAGTGACTTATCTTTCCATTTTCAGGTTCTTTTAGGTAGTTAATTATCATGGATGAATAACACACTTCGGTGAGGTGTAAAATATATGTTGGCGAATGAGAAATAGGGTATGCATTTAGTCAAATCAAATGACAATCTACTCTTCCAAACAATACTCAGAGCTGTTAGTTTGAAGCTTCACATATTATTGTCGTTTCTGATGATGGCATTCATCATTATCAGGTGACCTTTTCTGGCAGGATTTTAGCGAAGCTTCATGATTTGATCATCGATCTTGCTTTCAGGTGACAATTTCAGTCTGCATGCAGGGCATCATAAAGTAGCAATACTAGAGATAAGTGTGTGAAAGCTTCGTCATGGTTGGTTCTTGGTTGATGTCTATCCAAACTTAGCTTGGGTGCATTGTCTGTTTCCATTGACATCAGTAAAAGAAGCCATGTTCCTTCTGCAACCGAAATGGCACTGCATGTGTCTTTGTTGTATTACTTTCTTTCTTATTTCACAAAATTTTGCAGGTTTTCCCATTTCATTGAGAAAGTAAGGAAGAAAGAGTTCGATGAGGTTATCCTCCAAGGAATACAAACCTGGTGAGATGAGTTTGGTAAGTTCACATGTTATACATTTGAAAAATCTTTGGATACAAGCTTACATGTCATCAGATTTTGATGTGTATCAAGAATAACAATTTTTCAGTCAGTCCATCTTATGCGTCACAGATAAATGATCCAGAAGTTTTAAGCATTTATGCATTGACTGTACTGATTCGCCACCTAAAGAAAGAAAATAGTGTGTACTCGATCTGCATCGTAATTTGCATTAATAATTGAATATGCTAGCCAAAGAGGATAAAAGTTGTCAAACTAGAAAGTTGTTCTGTTGGAGAAATCATCTCAAATGTCCAATCTTAGTGTATAATGTGGTTTGCGGTGTCATATCTGAACATGTAAGCATATCATGATTTTAGTAAATCCAATGAATGGTGGAAAAACTTGTAATATAATGAGAGGGCATGTTTTGGGGAGATAATTAGCAGTAAATTTGTGAATGTATCACAGGAAAAAAACGCAATTAAGCATTTAAGCTAAACCAGTAAGTAAAAGAAGTACTACTTCACGCTAGCAACTGCATAGAAGTTACTGTGAAAATTGGAGTTGGGGAGTACAGATGACTGTTCTAGTCCCATCTACTCTGCCCCATGCACGTTTTGCCTGATGTGGAAACAATTTCTCTTTTCTTAAACAGGTTTGCTTAGTGTTTTCTTCTGCTACAAGAGGTAAAGTGGTGAGGTATCTCCTATTTTTTTTTTCTGGTCCAATGCAAACTGTGTAGCATTGAGGCCTACAAGATCTTTGACAATGACGCATATCTTTCATATCAAACTGTCTTGGAATATTTCAGTAAAGCATCTCATGTTCGTCTAACACCAGCACTAGTACGTCTTATGGGGCTACATAGACCTTTGTTCTGCAGGACTGTTGGGACCTTACTGTAGCGAATGAAGATAAGTGCTGTTTGGCAAAGCTCACGCTGCTTCCGAGATAAGCTTAAGCCGAATCGAAACAGAAGGCTGTAGTCCAAAGAAGCATATCTTTGTCTAACTACAGTAAGTATTCTACACCTTTGGTTTCAAGCTGCATTTCAGGTTTGTGCTCCTGTATTCACAGTAACTGGATCGACAAGTGAGGTCAACACAGGTAGGAGTACTGGGAGGAGTTCATCTTTGTCTGTGCAAGTCAATGTCCAACAGTTCTGTGCTCTCAAAAACTGCTAAGTGGTGTTGACTCGTTATGGTCGCATTCTCGTATCTGACGGTGAAAGATCATCCTGTCTATATTAACTGCAGGGGAAACAAAAATACTGTGAACTTCATTTTCAGATGGTTCACGCACGCAAAAATATCTTTCGATCAGATAACCAGAGGCGACTGCAGTACCTCATTGATCCCATTTTATTTTATATATAGAAAGGGACACTGGCATCAAGCTCCTTGGGTTTGTTAATCGACGTATACTCAGACCTTAGTTGGAGCATATTCGCTAGCTTGTGACACCTAATTTTCATTCTCCTAATTGTTAACTTGAGAATGACCTTTTTTTCATCAAAGGGGTTAGAATATGTCTCTTTTGCTTCGGAAGGGAGAGCATCTGCCTTCCAATAGCGCCTTAATTTCCTATATAAAAGGACAAAACAACTTGTCCAGGAACTATTGCGCTATTCCTCATAATTCAGCAGTAAAAGACTCCGTTTGATGCTCTTGGGTCTCGCAGACTGGTCTAATTGTAATGGATGTGTGAACTTCTTTGGTAACTTCTTGGAGACTGGACTGCACCTTTCACTGCTATGCCCTTACGCTAAAGCGGTGTGGAACCAAATCTTGGACTGGGAACATTTTGATATACATCTCCCACAGACACATCATGACCCCTTGCACATTCACGATTGGTGGGAGGAGGCCGCAAAGAAGGTACCCAAGGAAGAGCGAAGGCGTTTTAACGAAATGACGATCTATACTTTCTGGAACATATGAAAAGAGCGGAACAGGCGGATCTTCAATAATATGTCGGAAACGGCATTACAGACCGCTTCAAGAGTAAGGGAAGATATTATGCTAAGAAAGAGAATTATAGATAGACTGACTTAGCAACTCTTAGTGAGTTTTGTTGTGCTCTGTCATTTTTTCGACTGAGTCCCGGAATGACATTTTGTACATAAAAACCTCTTTCTCATATCTTAATTGAAAGGCAGAGCTCCTGCCATTATTTTTTTAAAAAAAACACAGCGTGAAAGTTAAGTTACAGAGTTTGACCAAGGGTAAAACTGCTCGCTCGCCACATTTTTGGTTAAAAATGCTCTCGTATCATGTCCAACCGCCTCCCTCGTCCGTTAGATTCTCATCTTCGAGTGAGTTGCTACAAGATAGGTACTAGCTCCATTTCAAATTATAATTTGTTTCATTTTTGTTACCTCAAATTTGACCTCTCGTTTTATTTAAATTTTTATATTATTTTTTTATTGTGGCTTGCTTTATTAATAAAAAAATTGTTAAAATGTATACATTTTAACTATGTTTGTATATATTTTTCAAAAATAAAATAACTGATCAAACTTGAGGTTAAAAAAATCAAACGAATTATAATTTGGAACAAATGGAGCAGGAAGTAAATGCTCTCATGCTCCTTTCGGTTGTGTTACTATTACTACACATATAGCCTAGTATAAGAGATCGGATGGCTCAAATCACTCGACGGTGCTTCACACATAATTATGCCCGGAGACATATATACCATCATCAATCAAAGTTCCTACCTTCAAAATTCAAAATGGTACAATGTTCAACTACTGAAAGCTTGATCTGACTGCACAGACACATTCCCAGGAGCAGTACAATTATACTGCTGTGATAAGATTTTTTTGATTTGGTTGGAGGTGACCCCGCCACCTTTCAGCGCACAGTGCCCTGCACTAGCACTAGCACTAGCGGCAGCAGATGCAGGCCTCCCCTCCCCACTTCTTATACGCGCACGCACCCCTTCCCTCTCAAACTCCCCCCAAAGCAAAGCCCAGACGACCCAAACCACAGTTGGGCGGTTGACGCAAAGTCCCGAGGCTTTTCCACGTCCAAAAGACAGACATGTTCCGCCAGTCCTCCTCCTCCTCCCCGTCCTCCTACAGCGACGCCCTCATGCACCAGCACGCCGCGAGCTTCTCCGCCGCCGCCGCGCTATCCGTCACCGTCCCCCGCGGTGGCGCCGCGGCGGCCGGCGGGTACCTCGACGGCCTCGGCAATGCTGGCGCCTTCTCGTCGCCGCCGTCGTCCTGCTACTACTCCTCGCTCCCATCGTCGTACTACAACTACAACAGCATCCAGAGGAGCATCAGCTCGCACTCGCTCCCGATGCACCTCCAGCTGGCCGACGTGACGCTCGGCGGCGTCGGCGGCGGCTTCTACTCGCCGTCTTCTCCGTCCACGCACCAGCTCACGACGCTTCCGCCGCTCTCGTCCTCCCCGTCCTCCTCCTCCGGCGAACTCTTTGAGTTCACCTCGTCGTCGTGCCCCGTCCGCCGCGTCTTCAGCACCGGCGATCTCCAGGTACAGCCTCCGATCCATCGTGCATCTCCACGACCCTCTGGCCGCCCGGCACACAATTCAGAGCCGCGCGCGTCCAGGGGACATGCATATAGATAGTAAAGAAAAATAAAATAAAATCTGAAACTCTGCTGATGTACGTGACTGCTGACAATGAACAACAGGGGATGAACGGGTCGTCGCCGCCGCATTCAGTGCCGTCGGGCGACGGCTGCGGCCAAGAGGGAGCCGGGCCGTTCTCACAGAAGGTCGGCCGGTACAGCGCCGAGGAGAGGAAAGAGCGGATCGAGCGTTACCGTGTGAAACGTAACCAGAGAAACTTCAACAAGAAGATCACTGTACGTAATTGCTCCCTCGCATCGCGTCTCCCTCCCTTCCCTTCCCTGCAAATGATCGACTCGGTCGCATCTATTCGATCGTGTCAGCTAATTAACGTTCGGTCACGTACGCGCTGCCTGCCCCACGCAGTACGCCTGCAGGAAGACGCTGGCGGACAGCCGCCCGCGGGTGAAGGGCCGGTTCGCGAGGAACGGCGAGACGGACGCGGAGGCCGACGAGCGCGAGGCGTCCGACAACAGCTACGAGTACGGCTGCAGCCACAACGAGCTCAGCAGCAACGGCAACGGCAACACCTACAGCGCGGGTAGCTGCTACGACGGCGGCCACTACAGTAACAAGCTGAACGGCGGCGGCAACGGCGCCATCTCAGCGTTCAGCGGTGCCGGCGGCGACAATGGCGAGTGGTGGTGGCGGGCGCCGGGCTACGACGAGGCGCAGCGACAGGTCGGGTTCGACGTCGACGAGGACGAGCTCTGGGCGACCCTCGGCGACATGCTGTCGGTGAACCTGACCTCGTAGGGCGGGGCGAGCGATCATCGCCTGCAGGCAGGCAGGCAGGCATGGCCAGTCACCAGTCACTAGCTAGCCGATCGATCGAGCAGCCCCAGCCCCCGCGCGGCCCCGCCAGAGGGCAGGGGATGGAGCGAACGCGACGTGGCGTTGGTGGCCGGTGGGGTCCGGTGCACGCGCGAGCACTCTGCTCGATCGATCGGGGCGCCGGTGCGCGGCGCAGTGCGGTGTGGTGAAGAGGTCTGGTCGGCGTCGTTGACCTTCGATTCCCTTGTGTATGATTGATTGCCTTGTAAACTTTTAGCCAGAAACATCATGAAGAAGCAACAACAAAAAAAAAAGTTCGAAACATCGTACCCTCGAGCCTAATATCACGTGACACTGATAACAGCTTGTGTGCTGCGTGAGATCCGTGTGACTTCCACAAAAGGTGCTGCTTGCATTGATTTAGCCGCGCCTGAGGATTAGCCTTTGTACCATTGCTGCTTTAATTTGCACCCTACAATACAAGTGCAAGAGAGCTAATATGAGCTCCCGTGACATTTTTTTTTTTTTTGCTCGTAGTTTTCGTTGGGGTTGTGCCTGCGTGCTGGCAGGCACTGCACTTGATGAATGATGAAATGGAGCGGACGTATGATCCTTCAGTGACAGGTTATGACAAGTCATGTCATGGCAGTTTGCTCACTTGTCTGGCCTAACCACACACCCGTGGGGGCTACGACTTCTCCCGGTGTTGCGGATGGCAGGTGGCATTGCAATTGCAGTGCAATGGAGGCGCGGCCAGTCAACTCAAAGGGGCCGGGCCGTGGGGTGGAGATCACTGTCGCGGCGTCGTGAACGCGGGCGAGGCGTCCGTGATGCGCAACCAACCTTCCCGCCCGGCTTTTGGAGAGGGTCAGCTTCTTCAGTCACTTCAATGGCCGTCTCGGGGATGTTCGATCCCGATGGTTTGCCCGCGCACACGGCATACCACACGTGACCGGAAGCTAACTCGAGTCCAGTCGCCGCAGGATTGGCAAATCAGTAGCTGTTCGGTAGGGGTCGTGTCAGCGTCTGCATATGTTTTAGTTGGGTCAATAATTTGCGCATTGACGATGTGCCATGCGACTTATGACTACGAAAATGCGCGAAATGGCCTAATTCGGAGCAACATTACTAGCAAGGCGGCATAGCACGGGTAATTAGCTTTATTTCGTTATAATAATAACGTTTGAAGTTTTGTAATTTGAAAATGATTTTTTATATAATTGGTCCACACTCACTTGATATGCTCACATTGTATCTATTTGCGCGAACTTCATATAGCTGTTATCGAATAATTTATTAGTTCAAATAGGGGTGAAAGTGGTATGGATAATCTTCCGCTCCAATCCGCTCCGAATCCGATTTTTTAGATATGGAGAAGTGTTTTTAATATCCATATGGATATGGATAATCCGTATCTGATTTTATGCGGATGTGGTGTAGGATATGGAATCGGCGAAATCCGACGGATATGGATTATCCGATAATTGAACGCGGATTATCCAACACTTATAATAGGATATCCGATTTTTTAAGAAGCCCAAGTGGCAAGATTAGAAGTCAGCCCAACCCATATAGCCCGTATGAGAGCTAGTCAACTATGAACTATATACGCTAATTTAAGTATATTTTCACAAGATATGGAAGGGTAATAGTGATTGCCTATTTGTATGTGTTTATCAATTATTCGGTTGTATGTGTGAATGATCTTCGTAGACTAATTTCTGAATATATTTTGTGAGCTCTGAAATCGAAGTGGTAGATTGATGGTGATTATTTCGGTTGTATTGCCGCTTTTAGAATTAAGACTTTGGTTAACGAATTATTCCTTCAAATAAAAAACAACATATAAGCATATATTATCCGACTTAGAAAAGTCCGCTTCCGCTCCGACACCGGTCCGAATCCGTACCATTTCCAATATCCTAAAAAACTCGTATCCACATCCGAAACCGCATAATATCCGATCCGCTCCGAATCCGATAAAAAAAATAGGATTAGGATATGGGGAAGGCATTATCCGCTCCGATCCGATCTGTTTTCATCCCTAAGTTCAAAGTTTCTTAAACTTGTCGGCAGTACTAGCATGCCTTACCTGTTGAAATACAGATAGTCGGTAGTACGGAAATACGCCTTGCTTGCTTGAGCATGACTCCCCGGCCTTGATTCTAGCATTTTTATTCTTTCCTATTTCCTATATAGGTATAAGGAAGCATACATAAATAGGGAAAAACAGGAAAGAAAGGAAAAAGAAATTCGTCTCGGATTTTCAGTCAAGATAAGCTGAAAGGGTGAAAGTTATCACAAACCGATTGCTCCGCAAGGAAAAATTCGATTCCTTGGGAGAGCTGAAAATGCAATTAATCCCTACTAGAGTAGTAGCAGTACCACCAGCTTTTGACCACCCGAAGGCATCACGCAAAAATTCTATCGTCAGGGAATAACTTAAAGCAGATATCAATTGCGCCTCCAGATGTAGCAGGACAAAGAAATGTAAAGGGACATTTCAGGCAGCAGGGAAGAGGAAGACAAGGGCAGGCACCCAACGGGAGAGCGAAAGAATTCAGTTCCAATCCTTGACGATATCTGGAGTATATTTTCTCAAGCGTGATCTTGGGAATCATCCATCCAACTATCCGGCCAAGAGATAGAAGAAATGAGGGGGAAAAAACTTTTGGGCGATTGCAACGGGCACGATCATCTATCCAGTACACCGATCAAGGACAGGATACCGTAAAGATGAGTCAAACGAGAATAAGAACTAAAGTACAACTCTACAAGCAAGTGTGTTTTTGCGTCTCGCGATGATTAGAGTTCAGAAGAGCGACGGAGAAGCCTCTCCGTGGTCCGTGCAATCAAGGGAGGGAGAGAGGCGCTAATGCAATACAAGATGCAGCGGACAGACTAAAGAGGCCAGTTATGCTAATGGCTCTTGCACTTAGCAGAAGGCTAGCTAATAAACACTGCCTCGATCTCTCCCAGTTGCATTCCAATGATGGCAAAACTGTCCTTTTCTGACTGTCAAAGGCGGAGGAGGTTAATTTCAACAGTCATTCGTTCGTTACTGTCAGTCAAAAAGGTATGGTAAAATAAGTACAAGCCAAACTCCCCCGCATCGGCATATATACGGCATGTGACGATGGCGAGATTCAGCATCATTAACATGCAGGAGCTCAATTCAAACTCTTGGTGCAATTAACATGTCCATGATTGAATACTTTTGCATGTGTGACAGTGGGGCTCATGTGATCAGTTGCTTGGATAGTTACATCATGAGAGTGACTGATGCGTCTTTGCACTTGGGAGGAGGTCTGTCGACTGTCTCCCTACTTCTATAATTCACCTACTGAACTTTTTTCTAGCACAAGACATTCTGAAACTCTAGCTAGCACATCACATGAAGGCCATTACAGGCCAGTTTCTTTCGGCTGGCAAGTAAGTTTCCAAGGGGAGATGTTTTTCAAGTCATCGACGCGTAGGGTAGGAATTGGCAAAAGGGGTTAGAATTGAGCTAGGACGAAGAGAACCCTATAATTAAGGGCGCACTAATTCCCCCACTCGGCCAATCTGGTCAGTATTTTAGAAGAAGCAGCGGACTGCATCTTTCTCTCGCTGCTGCCTCTTTGGAATTTCTAGCTTTGGCCAAGGCTATCTCAGCTCTCTTCCTTTCCCTCATCTCCCTAGAGGCGGGGAGTGTGGCTGCCGATTCTTTGTCGGCCGGTAACAGGGGTACTTTGCGCAGATAATCTTTGTTAACCAGCTATGATTTCGGTTGCGTTGCGTGCAATGAGTACTGCTTCGTTCTTGAATTCTTGTTTTGATGCTCCAGTTCATCTGCTTTTGCAAATGCTCACGCTGAAAATGCTACTAATCTACGGCAGAATATAGGTAAAATGCCGCCCTCTGCAGCTGCTATCCTGAGGCTTTTTCAGGCAACGCCGCGCGACAGTTGATGTTGGCTAATAACGCGCTAATCTTTCAGGTAGACAGTAGCCTTATATAGCTCCATGATGATGAGAACTGGGGACAGAATGTGACATGCGGTTGTGTTAGTGCAACGCATATTAATTTTATAATGATCAGTAACGCGCAAAAAAATAATTTACAATTAATTTAAACATTTAGAATTAGGAGCACCAATCCTACCACTTTCTCCAGTGGAGGAGGAAGCAGAAGGGAATCATGTGAGGTGTTGCATTATATGTATATATTATTTGAATTACTTATACAAGAAGTGAAGGCCCAAGAATCAAATGATGGCCTTGCTTTCGTGGTATATCAATCATAAACGGAACACATGGCATGAGCATCAGAAAGTGCACACTTGGATGCTATTGTTGACCCTAGTAAGAAATGTAGGGCAGTAGCCCACCGCAGCACTTTTACCCAATTAGCAAGCTCTTACACGGGGGGAAGAGCAAAACCAAAAAGATGTGATCTTTGAGCACTCAAAGGGATCTTGAATGGGAAAGTAACATCAATCTAATGACGGATTCGAGATTAAGGACCCTGAATGCAAGAATAAGGTCAAAAAGTTTTACAGCAATTCCTTAGACAGGGGGAAGGTCATTTGTAAAAAAAAAGGGTGGAATCAGAGCAATGTCGGAACATTATTTACTGATGCTGCGTGACCCAACTGCTGCCACAGTGCTACGCATAATATCCTCTTAATAATGTTGATAAAATGTAGCTAGCCACTTAGCCAGTGGTACCTTGCCACTTGCTTAGTGTAGTTCTCGATATATATATGTTAGTCCTAATGGTAGGCTATCAGCTTAGACAATTTTGAACAATGCACGCCTGTCAGCAATTAGAGTTCAAAATATAATAGCTTCTATTATGTTTATCAAATAACATTTGCGGATTAGGTTTCCTACTATGTTCTCATGTGAAAATATTTAATATAATCACCATGTGCATTAAAAAGAATCATTGATACTATTGTCAAAGAATAGTGATCATGCTTTCTAGATTTATATTAGAATTTTTAATGATATTATTCTTGTAGTGGTAAGCGATGTGCTCGTCAACAACGAGGTGTGATGATTTTGTCAATTTTAAGATATATCAGTTCAGTGTCAGTTCTTCAAATACGTTCATAGAGGTAAGGATGTACCTACATACATTGATATAATGAGTATGTACGACTGTCTGCGTTGTACTGTGATTTGAAAAAAACATCAGAAGTACATAAACTTATTAAATTGAAAGCCGTGAAGCTTATATCTCATATCAAGATACATTTGAAAAAGATAATTTATCGCCTCATAAGACATACTAGCCTAGAGGGCGCGCTCCGCTGCGCCGGTTCTTGCTAAGCGATAAAGAGAGTTAGTTTTTTTTGTATATAATGAAATAGTATATCTACAATAGTATGGATAAGGACTCAAAATTGTTGTTATGGTCTAATAACAACTCATAAAGATGCACGGGCCTGGTAGAAATATTACAAACTCTTTATTGCCATGATTGATATGAATCACTATACTACATGTACTTTATAGGGTGTGATCGCTGCTTGTATAAATAAAAAATAAAAAAATGAGAATAATAGAGAATAAAAAAGCTTAAATAAATTTAAAACTAAAAAATAATAAAATATTTTAGAAAGTAAAAACTTAAAAAGATTAAAAAAATGACTCTAACAGTTTAATATAAAGCTATACTGGCATGATAGAAAGACTACATGCTCTTTATTTCTATAATTGATATAGACTACAACACTACATGCACTCCGATGCGTAGGATGGTACATATATAAAACAAAAGATAACAAATTGAAATACTATAGACTCTTTATCGCTCGCTTTGATTGATGTAAATCACACTATATGCACTCCGCTAAATAGGGTCATGTATAAAACAAAATATAAAAAACCAATAAGATAAAATAAAGTAAAAATAAATAAATTAGAACCTAAAATATAAAAAATTTAAAAGTATAATAAAAAATTAAAAATAATAAAATAAAAAATAATAAAATAAAAAAAAAAATATCAAGTCAATCAACAATGCTCGAACCTCTGTCCGGCCTCCAATTTATATGTGGTTGAAAGATCTTATATTGACATGCATTATCATCTCAGCACCTAAGTGTATCTCAGACCAACCATAAGCCATGTAAATGTAAATATTCTTCATTTACGTGAATTATTAACAATCTATCACCTAACTTAGGAGATGTCAAAGTTCAAGACCCTATATATAATAGGAAATGTGAAAAAATATGCGCTATTCGTTTGGCTTATGAGCCAGCTTAACGACCATCAAAACAGTGTTTTTTTCTCACAGAAAATAACTAAAAACAGCAACAGACGGCTTATCAGCAACAGACGGCTTATCAGCCACCGAAACGGTCAAGCGAACAGCCGGCTTATAAACTACATTTGTACCTCAGTGAATGCAACTCCTTGGCCCATGTTGAGCCCTATTTCCTCATAAATGCAGCTTTTCAGCCTATCATAATAGGCTCTGAAGAAGTAGCGATGTAGTCTATACACTTATTTTATATTAAATTCACATGCCCATTTAAGTAGCATAAACTATAGTTTTTCAGCTCCTTTTCAAATTTCATCGAGTAAACGTTTTAAGAGAAACAAAATAATTAAAAACATGATCCAACTATAGTTTTAGCACCATTTATGGCTATTGAGCATGTAGTCTATAAATCAAACTTAAATTTTAAGACATGCACCGAAGGAATTTCAGGATATTTCCTCAAGACATGCTTGAAGAAATTTCAAACATAAGACATGCTTGAATGAATTTCAGGATATTTCATTTTCATTTTCCTAGATGCACTGAATTTTGCACAATCGTCATCTTGCTAATTTAGCTTATCACTGGACTTTGCAAATTCTTCATGTTTTTTCTTTGTGACTTGCAAATTCTTCATGCTGGCATGCTTAATATAGCTTAAATTATAAATACAACAATATCAATCAATTGTTGAAGAATTGGTCACGGCAACAATTGTCTCATATTTCTGTATCAAATTTGATTGACAAACATACAAAAGGTAAACTTTACAAATAATCCCGTCAAATATATACAATTTGGTTGGATCAGTGATGATACATTTGCGAACATGGAAGTAAATTAGCTCTAAGTACTGCACGAAGGCAATGCTAGGGAGCTTGTGGAACAAATTCGAGAAACATGAAATCTATATATATCATAAATCCACTAAGCTAGGATGTGAGATGCTGGTGGCCAAACCTTGGGTTTAGAGTGCATCGATGGTATGTGGATGCTGGCCTCCAAATATTTTGGACTTCGATATACCGACGATGTTTGGTTGCTGGGGTTTCCGCGGTCCAGTCTAGGGAAATATTGGCCGATTTCGGACGAGCATCTCTTCACAAATTCAGGCCCGGACTGGATGATGGATGCTGCTGCTCCTGGATAGGTGCACGACAGAGCAGATGCACCTGATCATGCTCATGCTGTGGCGGGCGTGGACGGTCCACAACCACATCACGCACGAATCGGTCGCCTCAGGTATCTCTGAATCTGTCCATTTCCTCTTGAATTACCGAGAAGTCCTGTTGCAGGTCCGGCAAAATCAAGATCCAGCGGATGTGAAGGGCAGGGCTGTGTGCTGGAAAACTGCACCCATTCCTGTACCTCCACCAACTCGCAAGAGATGGGATGGGAGCCCCCACACCAGATGGTTTGCTGAAGATGAATGTCGACGGTTCCTATGTCGCCCAGATCGACTGGGGAACTCGTGATCAGAAACAGCGAGGGCGAGGTTCAGCTGACGGCACGGAGCCATGGAGGGTGTTGTTCCACTGCGCTTCTGCGGATGAAGCTGAGGCCAAGCATTCACCGCTAAATATTTATACTATTTCTATAAATTTTGTAACTAAAGAGGTTTGGAGGTGTACCTAAATGTTACCCCTTTGCACCCCTATTTGTCTAGCCTCCCATTCTCCCAATGGTGCCCGGGTCCGATTATTGTGGAGTCGGACAACGCAAGGGTGCCGGTGCTATCAGCGATGAGCGGTCCGTGAGTACTAAACTTTAGCCCATATCATCAAATGTTTGAACACTAATTTATAATATTAAATATAGATTAATTATAAAATCCATTACACATATTGAGTCTAATTTATGAGATAAATCTATTAAGTTTAATTAATATATAATTTAACAATGTGGTGGTACAATAAATATGTGCTAATGATGAATTAATTATGCTTGATTGATTCGTCTCGAAAAATAAATACGGCTATGTAATTAGTTTAATAATTAGCTAACATTTAATCCTCCTATTTAGCATCTAAATGTCTGATGAGACACAGACTAAACTTTAGCCTCTGGATCAAAACATCTCCTTCGTTATATTTTGTCTGAAGGCCAAGGAATACCTGCAGCTGTTGGTGGAATGGAAATTCTAGAGTGGAGAGAGAGAGTGTGCAACAAGGTGGCTCATGAGCTAGGTTATTTAGCTAGGCGAACTACTACTCGTACTGCTACTTGGATGAGGCAAACACCTGTAGTGTGTCTGGATCCTCTTGAGGCTTTGTTTGGATTCGCATGTATCTACCTTAAAACACATGTTTGGAGTGGATTGGAGTGGATATTAGTTCAAATACACTCCAATACATGTAGTTTGAAGAAGATACATGCACATCCAAACAATGTCTAAATGATGATTGTAATTCTTTGTCCAGTTAAGCTCTCTTTACAAAAAAAATTCTAATCAAAGTTATTTCCCCGTCTCTATGCTAGTCAAAGTTTCTTAAGTTTACTAAATTTATATAAACTATTAAAAACATTAGTATATTTGAATAAATTTATTATAAAAATAGAGTCAACAATTTTTTAATGATACTAATTACTTTCTCTGTCCCAAATTACAAAACATTTTGATATTTCTAGATTTAAATCTAGAAATACCAAAATGTCTTATAATTTAAAACATAGAGAGTATATATATTTTTTTTGTGAAATACACAGAGAGTATATATTATGAATGTTAATATTTATTTTATGTATTTAGTTAAAGTTACGTATATTTGACTTCTCCGAAAGTGAGAACGGAAGATAAAAAATAGACAGTTGTCTAGAAAAAATAGAATAACTTATTATTTAGAATGGAGGGAGTAAATGTCTCTTATCCCTTACAAAGGTTGGATTATTTCAGTAAAGAATAAATTAAACCACCACGCAACAACTTGATAGAGAGTGCAAATTGGTCCAAAAACTTATAAAACTGCACAAACAAATACAACAGCTTAGCAAGGTGTCTCTAAGGTCAAAATATCTTTCATAAAAAAAATGGACCAAATATCGTTA
>CM039137.1:31145720-31325720 GCA_022036555.1 Microstegium vimineum | reverse complement strand
GGAAAAAGTGAGTGGTTTGTGGTTTAATTTGAAAGCACATGAGAATAGCTCAATTTGCATGGAAAACAAGATATACCAAGGCAGCCTGAAAAACAAATGTCCGATAAAAACATAGAGTTGATACTACATATTATGAAAAAATAATACACATAAAGGTTGATAAAAAACAATTTGTGCTTAATATAACAGAATTTTATTGTCAAACAGATCAGAGGATATATTGTTATGGCTAATTATCTAACGAAGTCACAAACAAATATATATAAATATATATATATATATATATATATATATATATATATATATATATATATATATACATGATGAAAATTCAAGCATAATAAGTCACGCCTACAAATCAGGAATATTACAAAAAATGACCTTTGTGATCCCTCGTGGAGTGTAGCTGGAGGGTGCTTTGATGGGGAACGCCTGGGATTTGCACACAAAACCTATGAAAAAACAAAAGAGAATAAATAACACTACTGAAATTATTAGCTGTAAAACCACGAAACACGATCAAAGATATTAAGTATGTCTGCATGAAACATTGGCACCTTTGCCACCTTCTGATCCTGAAAAAACGAGCAAACTAAGAAAACTAGTAATAGAGCTTAGTAAATGCATATTAGAAATAAGAAAATAATAGGATACTTGTTAAAAAAAAAAGGTGGTATATATTGTGAGAGAACTTTAGATGAACTATCATGTCCAAGTGGAATTAGTGTAGGACTCGTGGATGTGCCCTCATGAGCATCACATATGACATCTGTACTCTTGTTCGCATTGGAGGACTGTCGATGGCTTGATGGATCCATTGAAGCAAAAATTGAAAAAATTTGTAACGCACATGCTGAAAGTGTAGTTGGATTAGGAATTCCAGAAATGAAATATAGAAGGGAAAAAAAACAATGAAGCCAAAAAAGAAACGCACAATAACCCTCTACAGAACTGTTTTGGGCTGGCATCTTCTGTGGTGGCGTTTGCTAATGGGGACATAATCAGGGTCTGAACTAGAGATTGTGAGACAATAGTAGGATCAATTGGGAGAAACAAGTTTGGCAATGAAATTTGTGGTTTCATATTGAAGTTAGAACTGAACTGTAACTATGGATGATCGTGTACCTGATGAGGTGCCAAATAAACTAGGGCCATGATAGAAATGTGCTACCTGGTCAAAGCAAGTTGTTAGTGCTTGATAGAGAATCTGAGAACTTTGTAGTATAAAGCCTTTGTTACTTCGATTTGAATGGAACTATTGTTAAGATATTTAAGGGTTGCACGGAAGTATGTTTTCAAAATCACAACGTATTCACTTTTGAATGGTACTAGTACTTACTCTGAAGTTAGAATTTCATATTCAGTAATCCAGCACAGAAAAAAGGAGAAAAAAATTGGCTCTGGAAGCAACATAAAACAATTAACCATCTTGTCACTTTTGTGATTTCATTCCATTGAAGCAGTACCAAACGGCATGTTCTCTGAGGAATGCTAGTTTAGGCCCACCAAAATGCATTTTAGAATTTGCAAATGAACTAAATGACATTAGAAATTGTGCGTGATCAGAATTATAATCGCACTGTAACTAATAACATAAGTGTATGATCTGATCAATTAAAAAAATATTGAGAAGCTAAAATCAATGTCTTATAGGGGTGTAGATTGATTTAATGAAGCACAAAGGGATTTCAAAGCATTATCTGTTCATACCGCTTATCAAGACTAGTACATTATACATTAGAAAATAAAAGTAAACAAAATCATAATAAATGAATCAAACTTTAAGCATAGAAATAATACCCATGACATATAACCTAAAAGTGAAACCAATGTGATATAACTTGACTAGGAATAATGGAGTATGAAAACAAGATGCGTAAGAAAGTGATTTAATTAAGGAGGTTATAAAGGGTATATATTCGTATAAAGTGACATCATGTACGAGTCATCATATTTCTTCTAAAGCTGACAATGCAAATGCTTAGTTAGCAAGCTTCATATTTCTATAATTTTCTAAATTTTCTTGAACTCAATTTGGATGCGAGTCTTGATATTATTTTTATTTGCCTATGTACATGTAAATTGAAAGACATGAACAAGAAGGGTTAAACTATTTTCTATTTTATGTTGCGGGAGATAATTATTATATGTCCATGGCTTTGAGATGTTTACTTATTTTAGAAAGATTAGTGAACTGACTTTCAGATTAAAGAGCAAATAACTATTGTAGCTGCCGTTCTTTATTCTAAAAATAGCTAGAAAGCACGAGCTAGAAAACAAAACAAGGATAGGAAAGATATGGCAATAATATGAATAGCACACTAGCAACATGTTAGATTAATCAAGCAAAAGAAGATTAGAGAACTGGACACGTGAACATGTCTCAGAAATGTTGAGTGAAAATAAAAAACGAGTAAGATGCATAACTGAGCTGATAAGAAAAATATCAAGCAAAAAGGCCCCTCACAGTAATTTGTAAATGATAGTCACAGATAAGTTATGTCTAGTAAGCTAAACAACCTCCAGGCTCATATATCATAGATCGATTTTAATGGCAGATGAGATCATGTCGTGTTGCTGCAGCAGTGCTGTATTGCTGTTTTGCACCAGAACAATATAAAGAACGAAATTAAATACAAAAGTTGATATGTGCATATATACTTAAAAAAACATATGACCTGAAATTACCTCAACTGCATCTTGGTGCAAATAGATTCCAGATCCATGAGCAAAAAGATTAGAATTAGACAATCTTCTTTAGGGTCTTCGATCTACACACAACATGAAAAATCATATTGTCAATCAATCGTTTAATCCCCATTCCTAACAATAAAAGGAATCAAAATTGGAGCATCTAATATGAGTCAAGATGGATGGTACCATGCGAGGGAATGGTTGGGATTAATGATTCTTCTCGTACGGTTGTGGAGTTGCGCACCTGAAGAAGAGGATGCTGATGATGTCACGACAGGAAGGGCAGCACCTAAAATTCATCCAGCGTCGGCAGCGTTCTATGAAGCTGGGGCTCTGTGGAGGGACAGTGTGGATGCCGCGGATACAACGCGGCAACCTCATGTATGGCGAGGACGCCGCCGACGCTGAATCCCTTTGGCCACCACGGATTCACTCAGTACTAGTCCGTTTCTAGCAGACAGATAAAGTGTTTGCAAAAGATATCTTAGAGCTGCAGCAAGACAACCTAAACACCTGTAGCACTGAGAGCAGGTGGGCAAATTTCAGTGAAAATAAATGATAATATCCTTGTAGAATTGGTCTGAAATATAACCAGATAAAATATTAAATACTTTGGCTCATTTCCTAACATCATTGATTGCATGGGTTCAAACATCTATTTCTTTGCAGATTCACCCACTCATTTCACCAAACTGGTTCCGATGCAATATGCCTTTAGTAATATGAAATATTCTTAAGATCTACTCATACAAGGCTTTGCATTTATATCTTAAACCATACAAAATAGTACTTAAAACAGATTGACAGATGGATAACAGAAATAAATTGGTTGAACCAACCTGCTATGGATATCATTATAGTTCTGAAAAGGACGATTGTGTATTACTGGTGGCATGGGAGGTGGTTCGACAATGTTTCCAATGAGCTCTAAATTCATTGGCTTCCCATCAAGTAGAACACCATTGTATCTCTTGATAGCATCTACTTTCCTTGCAAAGACAACTTCCGCAGTTTCCTAACAGATTGAAGGTTTCAAAGGAGTCCAAAATGAGAAAAGTGCTAATGATAGAGAAAGAAAGAGTAGAGTCAACATTCAACCTTGGATCTCCCATCCTTGTCATAGTTCATTGAAAAACGCTTTAGCTCCCAACCTCTGAGAAGAGTTCCTGATGAGACAGAACAACACAACTCATCAGTGCTATCACATCGATCAAGATTAACTGCTAATAGAAAGAAGGTAAGATTTAGGTATCAGTCCCTCCAAGATGAAAACTTGAACCATCAAGTTTTATCAGAGGATAAGAATGCGTTCGTAGAAAGTACATAAATATGATGAACCTACATGTCCTATTTTCATGTGACCGACAAATATTTAGAATGTTAAATGCAGTATATCAAGGACAAGAAAAACCCTATAATCAGGGGATAAAAATTTCATGGACCAGTTGATCCTACAGTAGGAATTAAGACCACATAGTATCTATATATTGCAAAAAGCTACAGACAAAAAATATTAAATTTATTTGCATATTGCGAACACTAAAGTGAATGTTGCAACTTGATCACACAACTATGGACTACATAGAAATAGACTACTACCTTTTTTTTCAAAGAATCATGTCATGGTAAGTGCTAATAGATCAATTCCATCATACAAGCATAAAAGTTGTGTTCATTTAGAGGCTAAGGACAATATTCTGAAATCATATACACAATTCATGCACTGCCGACAATCAGGATAGCAAGAACCTTTTGCGTGGAAGGGTGGATTATGACATCCATAGATCCATGTGACCACAGAACTGTCAAGTCAGTTCTTGAAAGAAAGCCTAAAAAAAGGGAAAGCTTTGGACGCAAAAAGGTTCTTGTTAAATCTTTAAAACTGTGTCATTCCTCCATTGACTGACACCAGAGATTCCAAAAAAAAAAAACGTTACAGTAAATAGCTAAGACAAATCACCAAACATAGTACTGCTAGTCTGAAAGATTCATTCACATGAAAGTACAACAACTTTGAGTTGCTCCCCACTCGTATAATTACAAAAACAGGGAGCTTATGTCCTTCAAATAACACACTAGAATCGAACCTATTGCCAAATTTCTGAGTGACTTGCCAAGCAACAGGAGCATGGGTAGCACCTGTACATCCTCGACGGTGACGCCGGAGTCAAGGTTGGAGATGTGCAGCTTTGTCCCCGTCTCGAGCGACGGAGCAGGCACGGCGGACGAGCGTGAGAGGATTAGAAATTGTTGGAATCAGAATGGCGCCAGCGGAGGATGGGCAGAGGAGCGGCGGCGGCGGGGGGTGGCAGAGGAGCGGCGCCGGATGCGGATGGGTCGAGGAGCCGCGCCGGCGGGAGGTGGTGCGGAGGTACGGGCAGCCGAACTGAAAAGATCGTGGGGTGGGGTGGGGTGGGGCCGGGGGTGGGAAGTGGGACGGTGCTCGGCCGCTTGGGCCACGGCTAGAAAAGAAATTTGGGCCGGGCCGAAAAATTAAACGGACGGATGCCCAGGAGCATGGAAAAGGAGATCGGGTACCGAATAACTATTTGGTACCCAGGTAGCATATAGTAATACTATATATATATATATATATGCCTACTAACTTCGATTTATTTGCAAAAAATTCTGGCTGTATAAGTGTACACAGTAGAGTTCCTCTGATGCATGATGTCCATCCTCCAATACCTTTGATGCTTATGTTGTTTTCAGCTGCAATGTTAGTGTCGGTTCTGGAAGATTGCAACATCCATCAGAACCTTTTTTTGCTAGTTTGCAAACGTTGGGAACTATAGCAACAATTCTGCCACCACCAATTTGCCAAGGTGAAGCCCACCACAGCGCTCTGCTTCTAGGTTTCTGGCTTCCCTGTTTGTCTTCCCTGGGAGTGTCTGTGTTCGGTGCCATCAGTTGAAGGGGAAGATGATTGCCCATGTTCAGTGCCATCAGGGGAAGGGGAAGAGGAATAGAAGATAGATTACTTAGGGACCTTCCTAACTACCGTGAAGGGATTATTTACCTCCATTCATTTCCTTCTCGTTCCTCCTATCTGCTGCACCGACTTCAAGTTCGGATCTTCGCAAACTGGGTTTTGATTGATTCCTTAGCTAGCTGGTAAGTTACTCTAGCTTGTTTGAGTGGATTGCTCCAATAAGATTGAGTTTTTATTTCCTGTGACTGAGCAAATTTTAGTGGATTCCGCTGATGGGGCTGATAAGCCAATCAAATACTTTCAGTTTTTTTCACTTTTGTTTGGGGGCACAAATGACACTATAATTTCCTGTTGAATTGGGGAGCAACGCCTGGGGGTAGGTTGTTCATATTTATTTCCAATATTTGTTTAATGGATTGGTGTTTTAATGCTGCACTTAAACCTACTGAGGGCAGACATGATGTTGAAGCTTGGTATAATATATTAATACTGACACAACATTTTCTCAGTTCAACTAAAGATCTAATTAACTTAAGCTCTGAAGTGTTCTGTTCACAGTGGCCACTCTAAGCTGACTCTTTTGGCCCAAAAGACCTATAACATTGACCTGTCATCGACCTGATTTCTATTACTACAAGTTCTACTAGTGGAATAATTTGTTGAGTCAGTTAACTCTGAAACGGTGTTCCTTTTTGCTGAGGAATGTTGACTTAAAATGGTATCATCATTAAGAATGCTGGTCGCAGAGGGTTCTTATCTTCAGATCATGGGCAACTGCTGAACTTGTATCGTGTTAGGGTAGCCAATTCCTGAATCCTGTTGTGTCATATTTACTTGTCTGATTGACATAAGTCCAGTGAGCAAATCGTGGCATTTTACCTAATTTACCTCATTATTTGTACTAAATACCTTATTTGTTTCACTGGAGAATGCACAGAGAAGCTGGTTCAGCTTAACATCTACTTGTGTGTTCAATGTGGTCATCCATTGATTATTCCACTGAAATTTCTAACCTAATTTGTGTCTGATCCAAGCAGAAATTTCATGTACTCATTTCTCAAGCAGACTTAGCTGAATTCTAATGATTATCTGAGTAGTGGGTTAGTGTTAGAAGTTGGATTTCATGTAAAGAAGATTAGCTTTCACCCTTCCCCTACCCTAAACAGTCCTTGGGAAAAAAAGTAATGATACCTGTCACTTCTCACAGCCTTTTCCCTGGAATGCCTAGTAAACTAGTCTCAATTTAGTTTAATTTTGAAACAATAGCAAAAGTAAAGCTGATGTAATGATCATTACTGTGTTTTAAATTTCTATTTGATTATGTGGAAGTTGACTCCTAAACCAGAAATCCAAAACTTGACCTGTTGATTGCTGATTGCTAAATTATATCCTAGTACGATGTTTATATTGTTACTTGACAGATAAAAGTATGTAAGACATAAGCTCCTGCTGATCACTCTCCTTTTGGTACTCTCGGTCAGCTCTGCTGAAAGAGGTACAGAGATGGCAATAGGCCACTCTTTGTTACTGTTCTAGGTACAAGAGTAGTTAGAAGTACATCAGCTTCTAGAAGGCTGGTACTAGGAGTACAAGTATGGCTGATCTAAGCCTGTACCTTAGGTGTAAGGAGTAGGTAGTTGTGTACGTTGTATGGTACATGTATTGTGTATATAACACTATGCTATTGCAATGGAAAAGGCAGCTTCTTTGCCACCATTCAGTGTGTTCAGTTTCAGCCAACGCAGAAACTGTGTGTGTGTGTAGAGAGCTCAAGCTCTTCTTCTACCTTGGAGCAGGGGAGAGGGAGAGGAGAGGAGAGCAGGTGCTGCTCACCTGGGCATTGGGTGCAAGTGCCAACAATTGGTATCAGAGCTTTGATCCTTGCTGTGCTTAACCGCCGGTAATGGACGGGAGCGCTGGGGCCAAGAAGGACGGCAGCTCGGGGAAGGGTGAGACGGTGACACAGCCACTGGTCGTCCAACCCCAGGCGGAGGTGCGCACGGTGCGAGAGTTCGGCGGAGCCAGCTCCTGGCCAATGCTCACCCGCACCAACTACGGCGAGTGGTCTGTCCACATGAAGTGGAAGCTGCGCGCGTGGAAGTGGTGGGCTGCCGTGGAGACCGGCAACGCTGGTGAGGATGCGGAGGTGGGCGTCATGGAGGCGCTCATGGCGTCCACTCCCAGCGAGTACCATGAGGCCATCGGCTGCAAGGACACCGCCAAGGAGGTGTGGGAGATGCTGGCGTCTTTCCGCATCGGCTCGGACCGGGCCAAGAAGGCCAAGGCGCAGCAACTGCGCCGGGAGTTCGACGACCTCCGGTTCAAGTCCGGGGAGACGGTGGAGGACTTCGCGCTGCGTCTGCAGTCGCTGGCAGGCCAGCTCTCCACCTACGGCAAGCCGATGGAAGACGAGGACGTCGTCGCCAAGCTGCTGCGCGTCGTGCCAGCCAAGTACGCCCAGCTCGCTCTGTCCATCGAGACGATGCTGGATTTGTCCACGCTTTCGCTCGAGGACGTGACTGAGCAGCTACGCGCGATGGAGGATCACGCGCCGGCGGAGAAGGCGAAGGGCCAGCTGCTGCTGACGGAGGAGGAGTGGGCTGCGCGGATGAAGGACAAGCGCAGGCCCGGGGAAGGCTCCAACAACCGGAGCAACGGTGGTGACCGCAGAGGCGAAGGCAGCAAGCCGCGCGGCAAGGCATCGGCGGACAAGAACAAGCGCCGCACCGACCCGAACGCCTGCCGGCGATGCAGGAAGGTAGGGCACTGGGCGCGGGAGTGCCCGGAGAAGAAGCCGGAGAAGAAGGAAGAGGCGCACCTGGCTCGGGACGACAGCGACGATGGATGCGCGCTACTGATGGGTGAGTACTGCGCGCTGCAGGAAGGCGAAGCAGAGGAGGAGAAGGTGGAGCAGGGGACTGCGCCGCCGGCTGTCCACCTCGACGAGCCGCGCGCGCAGGTCCACCTAGGCGCTGTCGGCGACAGCCTGGAGCAGAGGTGGTACCTTGACTCCGGGGCCAGCAACCACATGACAGGTTGCCGCGCTGCGTTCTCCGACCTCGACGAACGCAAGACCAGATCGGTCAAGTTCGGCGATGGCTCGCGGGTCCAAATCCGCGGCCAAGGAACCGTCGTGTTCAGATGCCGGAACGGCGAACACCGTGCGCTGAGCGAGGTCTACTTCATCCCGGAGCTGCGCTCAAGCATCGTCAGCTTGGGGCAACTCGACGAGCACGGCGCGGAGGTCCTGATCCGCGACGGCGTGCTGAGGATCAAGGACAGAGAGCAGCGTCTTCTAGCCAAGGTATCGCGCTCTCGGAATCGCCTGTATCTCCTAGACCTCAAGGTGGAGCAGCCTGTGTGCCTAGCTGCAGTGAGCGCGGAGGAACCATGGCTTTGGCATGGCCGGTTCGGCCACCTGAGCTTTGAGGCGCTCGGACGGCTAGAGAAGATGGTGGTCGGCCTACCACTGATCAAGCACGCCGGCGAGCTGTGCGACAGCTGCCTGGCGGGGAAGCAGCGGAGGATGTCATTCCCAAAGAAGGCGAAGTACCGGGCGGAGGATGTGCTCGAGCTGGTCCATGGGGACCTTTGCGGGCCGATCACTCCGGCGACACATGGTGGCCGGAAGTACTTCCTTCTGCTGGTGGATGACTGCAGCCGCTACATGTGGCTGCGGCTCCTGACGAGCAAGGATCAGACGGCGGAGGCGATCCAGGCGTTCAAGGCCTGAGCAGAAGCAGAGTCGGGGAAGCGGCTCTATGTGCTCCGAACTGACCGCGGCGACGAGTTCACGTCGGTCGAGTTCGCCACTTACTGCGTTGACGAGGGAGTAGTGCGCCACCACACTGCGCCTTACTCGCCGCAGCAGAACGGCGTGGTGGAGCGCCGAAATCAGACCATCGTCGGCATGGCGAGATCGATGATGAAGGCGAAGGCGATCCCGGCTGCGTTCTGGGGTGAGGCAGTCACCATGGCGGTTCACATACTGAACCGGTCGCCAACCAAAGCCGTAAGGGGATGACACCGTACGAGGCATGGCACGGGCGCAAGCCTAATGTCTCGTACCTACGCACATTCGGTTGCGTCGGCCACGTGAAGACCACCAAGCCAGGCCTCGGCAAGCTGGAGGACAGGAGCATCCGCATGGTGTTCCTCGGCTATGAGGACGGATCAAAGGCATATCGCCTCTATGATCCAGTCGGTGGCAAGGTGGTGGTGTCCCGGGACGTTGTCTTCAACGAGGCTGCGTCATGGAAGTGGCAGCGGCCAGAGGTGGAGGAAGGCGACAGGCTCTGGGATTCGTTCGTGGTCGAACACCTGGTGGTCCAGGGCCATGGCGAGGCGGTACAAGCGCCGCAAGTGGGGGAAGCACTGCAGGAGGTCGGGGCAGGCAGACCAGCAGAGGCAAAGGGGTGGGAACCACCCAGTCCAGCTGAGGCGGCCCCAGGATCGCCGGAGCAGCCTGCGTCGCCACCACCGGGAACGCCTACGTCGACGATCGAGTACACTACTCCACCTTCTAACGTCTCGTACTTCGTGGATGCATTTCATGAGGGGGAGGAGGTGCGCTTTCGTCGCACAAGCGACGTCGCGGGCACAGGAGCAATGCCCGGGCTGGCATCCAGGGTGCTCGACGACGACGACCCACACCTCATGCTGATGAGTGCAGAGGAGCCGGCCACGTTCGCCATCGCGGAACGCGACGCGGCGTGGCGGCAGGCGATGATGGAGGAGATAAAGGCGATTGAGGACAACAAGACCTGGGACTTGGTTGATCCGCCGGCGGGATGCCGCTCGATCGGACTCAAGTGGGTCTTCAAGGTGAAGAGGGACGAGCGCAGCGCAGTGGTGAAGCACAAGGCGCGGCTCGTCGCCCGTGGCTTTGTCCAGCGCGAAGGGATCCACTTCGAGGAAGTCTTCGTGCCGGTGGCACGCATGGAGTCAGTACGACTCCTCGCGCTCGCAGCGGCCAAGGACTGGCAGGTCCACCACCTCGACGTCAAGACGGCCTTCCTCAACGGCGACCTGGCGGAGACGATCTTCGTCAAGCAGGCGCCAGGCTTCGTCATCAAAGGAGCAGAGCGCAAGGTTCTGCGCCTGCGCAAGGCGCTCTACGGGCTGCGCCAGGCTCCGCGGGCGTGGAACGCCAAGCTCGACGCCGCCATGGCGGAACTCGGGTTCACACGGTGCGCGACAGAGCACGCGCTGTACACCCGTCGACGGTGGAAGGAGCACCTCATCGTCGGGGTGTACGTGGATGACCTCATCGTCACCGGAGCGCGCGCGCAGGACATCGCCAAGTTCAATGAAGAGATGGTGGAAAAATTCAAGATGAGCGACCTGGGCGCTCTGTCTTACTATCTCGGCATCGAGGTAAAGCAGAGCACGGACGCCATCAGGCTCGGCCAGCGCGCCTACGTGCAGAAGTTGCTGGAGCGGGCAGGCATGGTGGGCTGCAAGACGGTGGCTACGCCAATGGAGGAGCGCATCAAGCTCTCCAGGGAGAGCACGACGGCGACGGTGGATGCGACGCTCTACCGGAGTATCGTCGGCGGGCTGCGCTGGCTCACTCACGCACGGCCAGACATCGCGTTCGCGGTGGGCTATGTGAGCCGGTTCATGGAGGACCCGAGGGAGGACCACTGGACGGCGGTCAAGCGGCTGCTACGCTACGTCCAGGGCTCGGTGGAGATGGGGATTGTCTTCCCCAAGCGCGGCGGCCTCCAGCTGACGACGTTCAGCGAGGCTCCGCCCAAAGGCGGGGAACCAGGACTCACTGCGTACAGCGACGCAGACATGGCCGGGGACATTGATGGGCGGAGGAGCACCTCTGGTGTGCTTGTTTTCCTCGGATCGTCGCCAATCGCGTGGCAGTCCTTGAAGCAGAAGATGGTGGCGCTGTCGACCTGCGAGGCAGAGAACGTCGCAGCGGCCACCGCAGCGTGCCAAGTGGTGTGGCTGCGCCGGTTGATGGGAGAGCTCACCGGCGTCAAGGTTCATCCACCAGCGCTCAAGGTGGACAATCAGCCAGCCATTGCATTGGCAAAGAATCCAGTCCTTCACGATCGAAGCAAGCACATCGACGTGAAGTTCTACTTCCTTCGGGATTGTGTGGAAGAAGGGAAGATCAACATCGAATTTGTTGAGTCTGGGAAGCAGCTTGCAGATATCCTCACCAAAACACTCGGGAGACTCAGGTTCTCTGAACTGAGGCAGCTGATTGGGATGGTGGAGGTCAAGGCATGAGTCAGCAGCAGGTTAGGGGAAGAATTGTAAGACATAAGCTCCTGCTGATCACTCTCCTTTTGGTACTCTCGGTCAGCTCTGCTGAAAGAGGTACAGAGATGGCAATAGGCCACTCTTTGTTACTGTTCTAGGTACAAGAGTAGTTAGAAGTACATCAGCTTCTAGAAGGCTGGTACGAGGAGTACAAGTATGGCTGATCTAAGCCTGTACCTTAGGTGTAAGGAGTAGGTAGTTGTGTACGTTGTATGGTACATGTATTGTGTATATAACACTATGCTATTGCAATGGAAAAGGCAGCTTCTTTGCCACCATTCAGTGTGTTCAGTTTCAGCCAACGCAGAAACTGTGTGTGTGTGTGTGTGTAGAGAGCTCAAGCTCTTCTTCTACCTTGGAGCAGGGAGAGGGAGAGGAGAGGAGAGCAGGTGCTGCTCACCTGGGCATTGGGTGCAAGTGCCAACAAAGTACTCCGTACCAGCGTTAGTTTTGAGGTTCAGGATGCACTGTAAATTTTCATTTTCTAACACAACCATGCATGTACTTCACTGGTATATTCCAGTGTCCATGCTGAAACCCACCATTGGTGTAATTGAGTCCCATGTAGAATCAATTTTTCTTAGGTGTTTGCTAATATAAGTTGTATGCCTTAAATTCACTGACGCATCTAAATCCTGCACAATATGATAGTTTGGTGAAGCATGAGTTCCTTGGTTCATTGCCAATTGTCCTGTGAACTCTTGATTGAACTCTTTATAAGTGCTAGCAGTCTAGCACATATGAATTTGTTTCCTGATTTTTCCATATTTTTTCTGTAGAAAACCATGGAAGGGGCTGATGGCAAGCAGGATTCAGAAACCACGTTTATCATCAAAGTTCACAGAGAACCTGCCATCATTATCAATGGCATTCCAGATTTGCCCTCTGATTCCACAGCTGGTTCTCAACCTGTAGTAAAATTTGACGCAGAACCTCAGGTTGATCCTCATTTTGGTGAATGGTTAGAAGGCAGGAAAGTGCGGAAGCTTTTTGGAGACACACATTACGTCGGGAAAGTGGCCAAGTATGACAGTGAAAGCAACTGGTACAACGTTATTTATGATGACGGAGACCAGGAAGATCTTGAATGGCGTGAACTTGAGGAAGTTCTACTGCCATTGGACATAACTGTTCCACTCAAAACACTTGTTATGGACAAGTGCAAACTTATGGGATCAGTTTCTGACTTCAGCAAACCTAAGGTGGGTAGACCAAGGAAAATATATACGAAGAAAACATCACATATAGTTACAATATCCCAGGGAAATGATGCAAACAATCAGATGGCGATAGTTAGAGTAGAAGGCCAAGGGCAACAATCAAATAATGTGCCAGGTTTGCTTTCAGCTTCTACGTCCAATGGCATGAGTGGCCAGTTAGTGACTCTCATAACAGAAGGAAATGCTAGTAATCAACCTAAGAAGAGGGGCAGGCCTCGAAAAGATAGATCTTTATCCACTGATATTCAGCCTAAAAAAAGAGGCAGGCCTCCAAAAAGCAGGAATGCACCTGGAAATTCTCAGAGCGCCGAAAACACACCAGATTCTTTGGCGCTTGTGCCAGTTCAAGATGATACACAAGAATCTTCTAGGATACAGAACAGCACCCTTATTCGCAATGCAATGACAGCTCGGGCAGAAAAACTGAAAAGAGAAAATTTGCGTGTTCAAAGCACACGATCTGGAACTCGGTTATTCTAGGAAGAAGGTAGTTTCACTTCTCCAATAGTAAGCATTTCAGAATCTATGTATGATGGTGACATCTAGCTTTGTACACATATATATTTTGTACAACCCTGAGGACATCAAAACTTGTAAACCTAAATCTGCTATGCCAATGCTATCGTATTCTTTCCTATACAATTCTGTTTTCAATCCGTCGAAGCTTCTGAGTATATGTGGTCTCAGAAGTTCTCCTTGTGGAAGTGGAACCTAGTTGTGGTTGTCTGGCTGAATTCTTTCGAAAGATCCTTTAGTTGTTTCGTGAGCGTTGGAGATCCACAATAGAAAACTCCTGGAAATTTTTTTTAGAGAAAATATTAATTGCTGTACTGAAGCTGAAAACTTTCGTGTCACCCAGTGTTCATTGACAAGTGGCTCACCTATGCGAGAGTTCCTGTGTGCATTGGCCAAATCAGAGAATACCTTTCTCCAGTTTGGTCTTGCAAAATGCGTTCGAATCTGCAACAGAGAGCTCCGTTAAACAAAACAAATAACACATGCAAAACAATTTAAAGTTGAGCAAAAAGGAAATTATCATATACTTTGCTGCCGGAGACGATATCTACGCCGTTTTTGGCATGCTGAAGTGACTGGACCATGGCAATCAGAGCTGACCTTGCATCACCTTCTTCATACACGCTGGTCAGGTAATTGTGCATCTCTATACAATTCTGCAGTAGCCAGATTTCATCTTAGTTTATGTTCTACTGTAGAGGGATGGCATGTGAAGACCCACTTAAGAGAAATGAGAGTGAGACAGTACGCTGTGATCGCTCCCAGCAACCTCATTCATGACTCCTTTGAACCATTCGAAAGATCCTTGCTCTCTGGTGACCCAGTAGAAGTAAGCCCTTCCTGGACCATTGTTCTTGAAGCTGCCTATCTCAGAGCCGTGGATGCTTTCCACCTCCTGTTTAATCAACTCAGTACAGTTATCAGCTATCCTTGATTTTCTTAACAGTATAAAAAATATGCATTAAAAAAGAAAATTACTTCGTTGGATTTTAGGTTGTTCAACATATCCTTCAGTATGCTGATGAAAGGAGTTGCTCCTATTCCAAGACCAATAAGCAGAAGAATGTCATATTTCCTGTAATTTTGTGCTGGTGCACCATATGGCCCATCTATATAGACCTTGGGAAACCTAAAGAAAACACAGCAAAGCTCACCAGGTTAATAAATTCTTAAAGTCACAGTAACTTCTCAAAAACCAATCAAACAAACTATAGGATGTGCAAAAAAAAAAAGGCACCTAGTGTCTTCTGTCTGGGCGTCTGCCATAACTGTAGTTTCAAGTCTTGTAAGGGTAGCCTTCTTGGAAGTTACTTGTGCCTCACAAGCCTGTGCGAGCAATCAACATTATTCTTTTCTGATAGTCCACATTATTGATTATTCTTCTATATTTTTTTATAAATTTTTTAAAAGCAGTCTGGCTAATCTTCCAACTTCTACAGTTGTGCTGCCTCAAACTAACCTTCCCAAAAAGCATCCGAAGTTCGGATGTCCAGTCACCCAGGGTGCGGATATGCACACTCAAGTAGTCATCGCCTGGTGCCGAAGTTATAGAGAAGGGGTGCCTGCAAATATTGGAGAAATGTAAGCAAGAACAACAGATAGACTACTTTTCCAAGATGTATGCAATAATTTACGAAATGATACCATTCGAAAGGTGAGACTTCTGGGCACTTGACAAACAGATACATCCCACTCTTGTACTTGAAACCCGGTGGCTTCTTCATGTGAATAGAGAGCACATCTCCAGGATAAATTGCTGCCTGCATATACAGTCAGAATTTGATTAATGATTGACAGTCAGAATGAACTAAAATTTAAAGCCCTATGTGGATTGACTAAAATAAGTTGATAGCTGCTAAACAAACTCTAGCTGATCTAAACAGTTTATAGCCTTTTTGAACTATTCAACCAACCCGCTTATACAATCCCTCCACCTATTGCATCTTATAAAAAGTTTAACTGATCCAAACAGATCTTAGTTCAATAGCTTACCCTCAAAATTGACGCATGGAAGTTGTTCTCACGAAATTTTCTGATGATTCTTTCACAGGCATAGAAGAGGACAGGTACAATCAGGTACATCCATGTCTGAATGAACAATTGAGATCATTGTCATGTCATTTCGCTGCTCCCAACGGAGAGGGGGTGGGGTCATCTCAAATCTCAAAGTATGGTGTCTGAGGCTTACCGTCTTCTTGTACCACTCCCTCGTGAGGAATATGAAGTAGGAATGCACCACGAGCAGGATATACGCAAGGACCAGCAGGTGGTGGGCGTACCAGAAGGCATTGAAACCGGCAAGGTGGTGCAGCGGTGATGGCAGCTTCACCACACTCCGCCTGAAGGAATGCATTGCCAGGGTGAAGGAGAAGGACATTATGATGATCATGACGATTCCAGTGACCCCGGGTATGCTCTCCAGCAAGTCCAGATAAGTCGGCTGCTTGTAGTGGAAGTTGGACCCCAAGGTAGCCATGAATTTGTCCGTTGGGCAGCTGATCAGCCTTGGGAAGTCGCAGGTCACGTGTGCGACCGTGTGGATCGCTGTGGCGATCGCGATCGACAGCGCCATGATCTTGTGGAAGTTGATGTTGTCATCGAAGGGTATGACATGGTTGAGCGCGGTGGACCTGAGCGTCGTCAGCGTATTCCGGCAGACGGGCAGCAGGATGAGGGCCATGTTGAGCTTGAGGATCTCGGCGGCGCCCTTGGCAACGCAGACACAGTAGCCCATCACCTGGAACGCGGTTCGGCGCTTGTACTGCTCGAACTTGTACACGAACAGGGCGAGGTTGACGACCAGCCACAGTGTGACGAGCCATATCCGCTTCCAGTTCTCGTGGATGAAGTCCACCGTCTTGGACAGGTGCCTCTTCAGCGGGTTCCGGTACCGCGACGGGATCATCGTCCGCGCCAGGCTCGACGGCGACCGCTTCAGCTTCTCGGGCGCCTGCGCGCTCACCATGCCCCGGAGCAAAGTCTCCAGTTGCCAAATCTGCATTGTTTGTTGGTTGTAAGCAACGCAAACCATTCATGATTCATCCCTGTTGGACAGAAAGCAAATGTTTATGTTTCTCCACGAGCGAGCACGACCTCGATGTAGCCGCGGTCGTCCGGGTCGAGCTCTTCCATGATCAGGGACGCGTATGTCGCGGCGTGAGTCTTCAATCTGGCCAGCTTGTTCGCTGACGCGCTCAGTATAATAACCTGCCAGGAGAACAAATAAAAAACAAACCAATTCTTTGATAAGTTCATCTACTGCTAAATATTTTATCATCCCAATCGTGATAAGGTTGCCCTCGCTAACCTCTTTGACCTCATCTTCCGTGAGCATCCCATCGCCGTTCTTGTCGCACCTGAGTCATCAGACGCAGAGGAGAATTCGTTTCATCAGTAGTTGAATAATGGCTGTGCCCGTTGGGCGGAAACGAGGGGGGCGGTGGTGGGCCTTTACATGTCAAAGAAAATGCGCAGCCGCGAGTCGAAGTTCTGGTCGGTCATCTCCTCCCAGAACTCCTTGAGCTGCTCCTTGGTGATGCCGTCCTCTGGCTCCAGGTTCCGCCTCCGCGCCAGCGCCACGAACAGCTCGCCGGCAAACTCCTTGGAGTCCCCCATACCTTGAGAATGGGATCAGTCAGTCAACCACGGGCACCAGCAACACGAACAAGCTTGCCAGTTGCCAGCAAATGATTTTATTGATACCATCGCATTAGCGTCACCTACTTCAACTTGAGCATGGGATGAAAGCATGGGGTGGAATTATATGGTGGTGACCCATGGCGTTACTAGCTAGAATCGAGCTGATCGATTACCGCTCAAGGAGCCTTGGAGAAAAATCATTAAAATCTGGGAAGAGTCTTTTTCCCGTCTGATTTGTGAAGACCCCTGGGGAGCGAATGACGGTGGATCTCACTTAGGTAGGCCTGTGAGCTTGTCCTGCCAACTCTTTGAGGAAACAGGCGCAGTTCAAGGCACCATGAAAGAACTGTTTGAAGCACAAAAATGAAAAAGAAAACAGACAAGAATTCCTAAAGCAAGCATAAGGTTTTGATGCACATATAACCATTGCTGTGCCGTCATGTCAGTGTCTAGCGGTTTTTATCAGCATCTCAGCGATCGGATTATTTGGAGTTTATTTCCAGTCTGGATCACACCACTACAAGGCACTTAGGCAGCAGATGGCCAACCGACAGAATTGGCAATCTCGACACCAGTACTCTACTTACCGATGCACTTGCCGAAGCTCTCCTTCTGGAGTCGCCCGCCGCTGCCCTTGGCCATGTCGTCGAAGCGGCGTTCGACGGCCTTCCAGCCCTCCTTGCCGCCGGAGGTCTTGTCGAGGAAGCGCAGGCCGCGGAGCCCCATCTGCGCGCTGGACTGCATCCGCGTCATCCGCCCCGGCCGCATCCCAGGCACCCCCTCGGGCACCTTCATCGACACCCGCGACGCGAACTGCCGCACCCCCGACGCCAACCGCGACGGCTGCTTCATGAGCCCGCGCGCGAACCCTCCCGGCGGCGGCGGGAGCCTCCCCGCCCCCGCCCCGGGAGACTGCGCCCTGCTGCCCCCATCGACGACGGTGATACCCTCCAGCGGCGGCGATCGCCGGTCCCCGTACCCCGCCATGTCGCGGCCCACCAGATAACCCGCAATGCCGGTCACCGCCGGCCGGCCGGCCGGCCCGCTCTCAAAGGAGGAGGATGGCAGCTGGGCCCACCTGCTGGCGAGGGGTGGTGGGGGGAAGCAGGGGACAGAGATGGCGGGTAACATGCGCGTCGTCTCCCAGTTATAGCCGTTGAGGCGCCGCTCTGCCACGGCAATCCACCTGGCGACGGCGCGCGAACCGTCGGATACGAGATCGGTGGTCCGTGTGTCTCCCCTCACCCGCCGCGAGATATCGGGTCGGTGGGCCGTGTGCTCGTGTACAGTACAGTACAGTTTTGCTTCTGGCGCAGGAAAGACTGGGCACACGTGGGCGTATATTCACCGTCTGATGGATGGGGACGGGCGGTGGGAGATGGGAGCGGGGAGGGGCGTTAGGTAGGGCTGGTTGAGAAACGTGGCGCCTGCTCTCTTTTGCCAGGACGGCGGTGCACGGAGGCTGACAGCGTGGGGCCCGGCGGAAAGGGGGTTTATTGGTGCGTGTCGTGTGTGCACGGCTTTGCCGCTGGCAGCTGGGCCCTCACGGCAGTCATTGGAAGGTGGAGAAACAAAAGCGAGGCATATCAATGTCCATTTGTTGTGGAGTTTTGGACTATATTATTGTATTGATGATGATGAACTCAACTCTCAACGGTTTTGGTTTATATAAATTATATATGATGGAGAAACAAAAGCGAGGCATATCAGTGTCCATTTTTTTGTGGAGGTTTGGACTATATTATTGATGATGAACTCAACTCTCAACGGCTTTGGTTTATAAAAATAAACTATATATGATGGAGGGGTAAAAAGGAAGAATAATAATGTACTCCGTATATAAGAAATGAAGGATCATGCACGTACGGGTTTTTATCGTGGGAGCCACGTTTCAGTGAAACGGTACGGTGCATGGACGTGCCAAATTGCCAGCCTCTCAAGTACATCCTATATTCTAGTATAATAAGAGTATAATACGGCATGCATAGTACTATGTGATCTGTACTGGATTATTAGGACAGAAGTACACTACTGGCGGTATCAAGGCCCCTACAGAATTTGTGCCAAGCCCCACCACGCACACTGTCACACTGATGTCGAATAATACTTGTCGCGTACGATGAGGAACAAAGTTTTATTTCTCCAATGCAACCTTTCAAATATATTTTTTTCATGAACCGAAAAACGTGCAATGTTATAATCTGGAGCCACATTTCGACCACTGGCTTCGAGTCCGATTCAGACAAGGTTATCCTGCTGATGGCGATGTTACTGTCGCAGTTGCGTGCAAGGCCCGTTCATATGCATAACGCCATCTTTAGTAGGAGTATGCAGTACGTATCGCCAAACAAAGCTACGGAGTATACTCCTGTGTATACTGTCTCCATCAGAGATAGTACATGCAAATGACATTCTTTTTGGCTCCCGTCTTAGATCTCAAAACAACTTTTTTTTTAACTCTAGACAATCATTCCAACAGTAGTGTGTATGCATGCATGGTGAAGTTTTCCTGTTCCCTGCAAACACACACGGGGCCAAGCAACAAAACCCTTTTTTGCTGATTGAAATGACTGAACTGCGGATGGTAAGGGTAAAGTTTGATGTGATTCCACGGCAAGAGAACCAATTAGTATTAATTATCATCCATTGCATGCCCGAGCTGCCGCCCATTTCGTAATCTCATGCCGGAGCAGCAACGAGACTCACACATGTGGCCTGTTCGTTTGACAGGATTATGCACTGTTCTGATAAGATTATTCACTGCTGGCTGATTTTTTGTGAGAGAAAAACACTGTTTTGGCTGGATTTAAGCCAGCTGAAAAGCCAAACAGATTTGGTGAGGTGGGGATGTCAGGCCCGAGCAAGCCACGTGATTTCTGACGAAGTGTGATCGGGTTCAGACAGAATTCGTGTCGCAGGTTGTACCTTGCTTGCGAGTGCGTGAATGTTGCACATCGATCTGAAATTCGTAGGCGTGCGTGTACTGCGTGTCGTCAGGTAGCCTCGCTTCTTTTCAGTCTGCAATGCAAAAGGCCAAAAGCATCAGATATGCAAGCCATGCGTTGCCCGGTGGAGCTTTTCCGAAAGTCGCCAATGATCTGAAATCCTGTCTGCTGCTATACTTTATTTTAGGCATCTTGATGATCTATCATTACGGTCTCTGAAAAAAAATGCTCAGGACAACTTTACCATTACCTTCGACTTGCCAATGTCATCAAATACTACAGGACCCTGCATGCAGAAAACACATTTCGATGAATGATACCCCACCACGCCCACCCACACAATGATTTATATGCAGCAAGCAGTAGTCCTTCGTGCTTGCTTGGTCATTACACACGGAGGTTAGCTCACCAAATCTCTTGACGACGCACTCTTCTCCAATTTGTGACACAGCTAATCGCTTCTTTCGGTCGTTGGCAGCTGGAAACTGCATGCAGTCGCAAATCTGCAATGCAATGCAATCAAAAGCTGCAGAGCTGTCTACCGGTAGGAGCTGAAGCTGGCGCCGAGAGACCGTAGAGAAGCAGTGGCCGTTCATTCATTCGACCGACACGCAACGCCACACCCGTGGCCGCCGCTTTCGCAGTTGCGACGGCTGGGAGATGAGACACCTGAAACCGGCCAAAAAAAGAGAGGGCGAGAGCTAGCTAGGGAGCGAGTGAGACGGCGGCGAGAGTTGCCGGTGACTAATCGGCTTTCGCTTTTGCCCGCGAGCAAGTGGAGGTGGAAGGAACTCGCTGTCGGTGGGTCTCTCTCACCGTCAGCCACCCCACAGACCACGGTGGTTAGCCGCACGTGCTCATCGGCCAGCCATCTGGGACCCTCCGGCCATGGCCCTGCCCCTCTGCGGCTCTGCTTTGCTCCTTAATTGGCCTGCCTCCAGCTCGACTGACAGTGAGTTTAACCATAGTGTTTGGGTTTCCTTTTGTGATCACAAGGAAAAGGGAGATTGTCATGATTCTCCTTATTATATTGTACGTAATCAATTAATTTAAAAGCTGAGTTGTTCATTGAAAAATTGCGCCTCGACCAAGCAGTGTTCACACCCGACCAATGCAATATTAGAAGACGGACACATCGTTTCTAGACCAAAGCTCCCTCCCTATGATTAGCCGATTAGGTTGCCAGAGTACGTTTTTCCTTTTTAGGTGCGCTCCGATCTTTGGCAACGGTTCACCAGATTCTTCAGCTAGCTACGCGGAGAGAGATCACAGGCCGGCCTGGCCTGGCCTTGTTAAATCCGTAGCCGTGCGACGTTGTGCCCGGCATGGAATGTTCCAAGCCGCTGTTGTTTATACGCTAAGTCAAGGATACCGGCCTCTGTAGTCTGAACACTATAGGCCTAGAGCCTATAGGAGGAGGCTGGGAGGGGGACGAGCGGAGCAGTTGACGATCTCGCACGAGACGAGTAGCGGCGTGGTCGTCGCGCGCGAGAGGATGCACGAGACCAGCCTTCCCCTGCACTGCACCACCATATGTCCCGCACGCCGCCCGATCAATCAGGCTGCGTGCGGCCCGGGGGGGGGGGGGGGGGGGGGGGGTCGGTCGGTCGTCGCAAATTTGGTGCCGAAGAACTGGGCCGCACGTTGGGTTTGGTGGGGGAGAGGGAGACCACGCCACGCCAGACACGTACTACCAGCAGAGTGAGAGAGAGCTGAGAGGCAAACGCCTCGGCGGCGTCCGACGCGATTTTTTCTTTTCATGCCGCGTACTACGCTGGCTACGGACCTCGACGAAACTATAGGAAAATGCAGGTGCGGGCGTGCGTTCGTCCCAGCCCCTCTTGTTGTTTCCTGTATAGTCTGCTTCGTTCGATCGGCGACTACATATATATGTGGCAACTGGCAAGCGGACCGAACGATTATTTTACTTACTTGGGACAGGAATTAGTGAGATACTAGCTGCTTTGGATTACTAGTACATGCAGTATTAAATACTTTGGATGCGCGCAGCACATGGCTCTGATCACTTTCTGAGGGTTGTTTGCCTGTTTCCCTCGATCGGTGTCAACTACGGTACGATCGTTAGGAGAAACCGAGCTGATCCACCGGTTTCAATCATCAGCTAGCTAGCGCTCAATCGATCCAGCTTCCTGCTGCTCTCGGCCACCAAGGGAAACGTGCACGGTCGAGTCGTCTTGCTTCTCACTGGTAGCTCGTCGTTTTCAGCGATCAAACGAGCACTGAGAGCGAGTCTTTCTGACGTCCGGGCCAGGTGTTCCCACAAGCTTAATTAGAGATGTTTGGCAAGTCCATCAGTATCCCCTGATCGAGATCGTATCATCGTGCGCATCAGTGTCAACCAGCTATGAGCGCAGTGCATATGCATGAGGCTCTGCATAATTTGGACAGCCATCATGCATCATGAAGAGATCGAGATGGTTATCCTATCTTCATCATACAGGCAACGGGACATGATGCATGGTGCGTGTAGGTGCCGTTGCGCTGCTGCCCTGCAGGTGACCATGCAGCTGGTGGGGGTTGGGTTTCAGTACAATACGATTCATGAATGAAGTGGACACTTCCTTGCTTGCACATCAGCAAGCTGGCGGGGATGATGCAGCAACCATTGGAAGGAGTAGACAAATTATATGGGGCATTAACATTATAATACAGCCAAGTTTTTGGGCATTTGTACAGTCATTTATTAGGTGGTAGTGTGTATATGCATTTTGGTCAAGCAGGACAGGCTAAGGCTCTTTTTTTTTTTGCGATCTGGACAGGCTAAGGCTCGTCTGGCGTGTATGCACGCACGGGCTATCTCTCTTTCTCTGGTCAAGCTTACACAGTTCAGTCCTGGCTTCTAAACCGTGTGTCCATTTTATTTTCCGAAACGATATCGTTGAATAAAAACTGTACTCAATAAGGAAATCAAGTAGGGGCAAATTGAAAGGGAATGTATGGCCATCGCTTGCGATGTATCAGTGCACACCCTGGTCACTAATTAACCAATAGTTACAATGCATTCCTAATAAAAGTATAATGGCTGCAAATGATAGGTTGAGCAGTGTAGAACATGCCCGGCCGGTATCACACCGGTTGGTGGTGGCTGCTTTCAGCTGGTTGTCCAATTGGAGAACAGACCAATCAGTAGTGAGGATGAAAAAGCTGTCAACGCCTTCCTTCATCCTCTTTTTCTTTTTTTTCATTTCTCAGCAAGTATGTATTTCTGACAAAGTCACGCTGTCCTTGATCTCTCCAGTTTGTAGCACAATACTTTTTTTTGAGGGAATTGTAGCACAATACTTCTCTAGGCATTTTACTTGTAGCAAAATTACTAGAGTAGTGTGATAAGGTCAACCTCACTTTCACTGTCTGTTCCGATCAAGAAAATAACTATAGCGAACTCATCTTCACCTTTCACTCTTCAGTCCACAGTAAATTTAACCTGAAATCCTCAGCATGATTCCTTACCACTTCAGGTAAAGAAATGGCATTAATGATCAGCTAGTAGAATGATGCACTGTCTTTGTTCCGCCACTGCTGAGAGCGCTCCTTAGCATAAACCTGCTGCCTCCTTATCCTCTGTTCGGCGCCTCTTTTCCCTGAAACGTCGATATCTCTGTTCAGCATCTCTCGCTCGCACAGGTGACAGGTATGGCCGCGCGATCAGACACGTGGATTACAGCGACACTGACGCGGGCATGGAAAGCATTCGTTTCGACCACACCCACCAGGGCACCAGGCACATACTGATGGGATTCGCCATCGCCCTCCATCTCGCGACCTGTCCATTCGTACTCCTAAACAATACTGCCGTTGTCGCTTTCGGCTCTTCCATCCGCAATTCAGAATTTGGCTCAATTCATATTCATATCCATGGGATTGGAATCGATGCTTGGCTAGAGATCCAATTGTGTGGAACACCCCTATTGCACTAGGACAATGCTACGGTACATATTTTAATTATCTCAAATGAATCTGAACCATTGATTTTTCTAAATTTTTTTGAAACACTCATTTAATTAATCTAAGAAATAAAGAAGAAAACATTGTCAAGACTAGCCGTGGCCCCTTCATGCACAGCCTTCCTCACCTGCATGCACAGCTTTCCTTTTTTTTTTCTCTGTGTCTCGTTACTTTTTTTCCTCACTGTATTGTATTTTTTTTCTCACTATATTTTGTACTCTTTCTTTTCCTTTTATGAATTTTAATTTATTTTTACAAATACATAAATACTATATACATTGGAATATTTATGTATAGTTTTATTGTTTGATATATTAATAACCAATTAAAATATTTATGAATATTTATGTTATCTTTTCAGTTTCTTTAAAACAAATCTCTACGTGCATGGTATGGTTCTATTAAAATAATTGAAAAAGAATATGAATTAATATTGTATAAAGATAAAATTTCATATGCATATACGTACGTTTGGGCAAATACTAACGTACGTACACCTTAATGCGGCACACATATGTGTATAAACTAGGTAGTTATGTTAATTAAATTTTATCATATCTAAAGTTGCACAAACAAAAAGATTTTACCCCATTCAATAGATCATGCAAGCCAGGGTTTTTCTTTCCGTTTCGAAACCGGTAACCGCCGGGGGCCGGTCGGGCGGTTACCGACCGGTTTGACCGGTTACCGGTCCAAACCGAACGGTTTGAATTTTGAATTCAAACGGCGTAGTTCAAACGGTTTGGAGTCGGTAACCGGTCGGTTAGGGCCGGTTACCGACCGGTTTGGGCCGGTTACCGACGGTATCGCCCCAAACCGCCCCAAGCCAAATTTCAAATTTGAAAAAAAAAATCGAAAATGCTGAAAAAATTCCTAAAAATAGTTCATGATTTATAGAGTCGAATGGTGTACAAATTTTTCAATTGGAGTTCGTTTGCTATTTATTTTGACGCGTACAAGTTTGGAAAAAAAATAGAAAAGATCCTTTTTCTTTTTTTTTCAAACTTGTACACGTCAAAATAAATAGCAAACGAACTCCAATTTGAAAAATTTGTACACCATTCGACTCTATAAATCATGAACTATTTTTAGGAATTTTTTCAGCATTTTCGATTTTTTTTTCAAATTTGAAATTTGAATTCAAACCGATACCGAAACCGAACCGGTCCCGGCCGGTTTGTCGGTAACCGACCTGTTACCGCGATTTTAAAAACCCTGATGCAAGCATCAATTAGATCTAAACAAAGATTTTATATCTAAATTTTCCTTATTTATCATATTTTACAAAATTAAAAATTAAATTATTATATATTTATATTATTATCTCCTAGTAAGTAATAAATGATTTTAGCCGTCTGATCTAATTAAATGAACGGCTCACAGTTATTTGTAGGTACCACAGCAAACTCCATTGCACTATATGGTCGCTGGACAGTTGATACACAGTGCAGTGTAGTAGTACCAGTATACCACCACTGTACCGAACTCATCAGAGTCTGCGTAGCACTGTAGTGTAAGACACTGATGAGGTCTTGGACTCTTGGTCAGTGCGATCTTTTGGGGGGGGGAAATGAGGACTTAGTCAGTGCTGTCTGTGTTCAGGACTAGCTGACGCCTCCTCTTGGCATCAAAACAATGATGATGCTGGACCGGTTTGATGAGACCCAGCCAGGCTACCAAGCCAGTGTCAGCATAGTGAAGGTTATGATCCGTTTGTTAGGAAAAGAAGCCTCGATTAAGACATTGATTCAATCCCATTCCCATTTGCTTATGACCCATTTCTTTATTTTCAGGAAAAGCTGTATCCCGTTGTTGCAGTGCAGCGAGGCATTGTTGACAAGGCATGACAGAGGCTTTGATTGAGCTAAATAGACACGCACAATGATTAAACTTTACTAGTTCTACCGTTATCTCTAGTGGAGACCTTTCTTTTGCCTAATGCTAATGGAGTGAGTAATCAAGCTACTTACGTTTTGCTTTCTCTCTCTCGCGCGCGCTATACATCTTGCAAGAAGGCGACCGAATCATCCTGTTTATTTAGAAAAGGAAATGACCGCCTATGACGGTTGTATTTGCTCGGTAATTGGACGACAGGTGTATGTAAAAAAACAAGTTAATATTTAACAATGCTGCTTGCACTTTCCGTTGTAGTCTTTTTTTTTTTCTTGAGGGGATACTTTCCGTTGTAGTCTAGCTTGTCAGGATACTCGGCTCTCACCCGAGAGACCCGGGTTCGAGTCCCGGCAACGAAAACTTTTTTTTTCGGCAAGCTCGCTCCCGGTGTGAAACTGTGCATGGATTTTGCAATCCACCCATCGTCTGATCGTCGTACGCGTGTCTGAGGCCAAGCGCAGGCGGGTGGGCAAAAGCGGCGGTGCTGTTGCTCCGGTCAGCCCTGGCCATGGTTGCACCTGAGCGCGCTACCTACCATGCGGCGACGGAACGGAAGCCTGCACAACCGGTGCGATCGAACAGTGCTTCAGATTCTTAGGGCCCCCCCCCCCCCCCCCCCCCCCCACCCCACCCCACACACACACAAAAATAAATAGCCTAGGGCTTGTTTGGTTGCCTGTTTTTGGATGCAGCTATCGATTGTTTGGATGCCTGGACCATGCTCCCGAGATGCAAGCACACGCAGCCGGCCAGGCTTTCGGGAAACGAAAATGAGATTCGTCTTTCCAGGGCCAGGCTCACGGGGTGCAAATTCCTACGGTCGCGGTTGCTGTCTCTAGTGTGCACGAGCTCCTAAACGCTGCAACCAAATAGCTTCCGAGTATATCAATGTGTTATGGACACAGAGAACCAAGCAGAGACATGTTGCACCGCTAGTGCCTGGCCATCGGTAGCCTGGCTCTCTGCGTGCGGTGCAGGCTGGGAGAGAAGGAAACCAAACAGACCCAATATTGATTAGGTGATTAGGTCCAATACTTAGCCAAGTCTCGAGTCTGCCTGTGATGAGTCCATGACGAGCGCATCCATATAGGGCCTGTTTGGTTGCCTGCATCCGCCTGAACCAGGCTGGCGGGATGCAGGAACCGACCGTTTGGTTGCTTGGTCGGCCGGGTGAGCCCGGCTCTGCACATGCACGAGGCACCCCGCAGCCAGGCTCTGCGGGAACGTGGAAATCGGCCGTTTCTGCCGGGCCTGGCTCGCTGGATGCACTGATTTCTCTCCTAATGACATTGTTAGTGAATATCAAGCTACTAATATGTCTCGAGTAGTCGAGTCCGTATCGTCAGGGCATTGCTTCCCGTCCATCCGACTCCATGGAGAGCCCGCTCAAACTCAGTAACTTGCCATCTCAGCTAGGGAGCAAGACCAGATAATCTCAAGTCTGCTGATTTGTCGTAGTGCTGAACTCAGGTAAAGTAAAATATGCTCTTGAGAGCATGTGCTCTTAGCATGTGGTCCGTTGAATTTGCATTGAGATGCGTGTGTGCACACATCTCAATGTGAATATGTGTTGAGATGTGTGCACACACGTATCTCAATGCGAATCCAACGGACCGCATGCCAAGAGCACATGCCCTCAAGGGCAAAAAAAAATTGTGCGCTGAACTCACTATAACAAAGAGTATTATAGTTTAGAATTACTTTTATACTCTCTTTGTATCAAATTATAAGACATTTTGTCTTTTCTAGATATAAAATTTCATCTTACGCTTAAATATACACTATATTTTAAATGCATAGTAAAAATAATATACTCTTAAAAATCCAAAACACCTAATATTCTGTTTCAAAACAGGCTGTATTTTAGAGTGGGCCTCAGATTATGCCGGCACGGCCCTGACGAGGTGCCGAGCAGGCCAGCGCTCCTGTTGGACCTGACGTCTGGTACTGAGAAGACGAGTGATCGACACAGGCACACAGGGGCAATAGTGGAGACTCCCGTGCAAGCCCTGTATCGAGACTACTTTGGTGGCACGATGGCGGTTGGTTAGAGATGATTAATAAGTCTTCAATCGAGCCCAAAATAGGATCCACAGTGATGACACTGCGAATCAGACAACCAGGCTGAGAGGCAGCTTTGCTAGCTGCAGATCATTATCAAGTCGAGAATGTACGTGTGTATTTCTTGTCAAATACACGCATACTGAATCTGCCATCAACTATACGCATACTGAATCAGTAGGGCAGATTTAACTTTCTCATCAGTAGGGTTGCTCTTCTAAATCCTAAGGGCACTCCCAATGATGTATTTATAGTAGTTTCTATGTCTATTAATTGTGTTAACAACTTAGTATTTTACTGATGTGGCAACAAGATTAATGAAGAGAGATAACGTAGAAGGGAGAAACGGTTTCATGTTCACGAAACCGAGTCTTCGCTGGAATCAAGGCTCGTAGAAACTGCTCAAACTCCGTTGGGGAGACGCTGCTAGTTTCCATCCGGATCGATTGCTCCGCGCCTCCGTCGTCCGCGTCCGTGCGGGCTCGCGTTGCAGGCTCCCTCACGCACGGCGCCGTCAGGGGGATGTGGTTGGTGGTGTACTAGTTGGAGCGCTTGCCGGTGTCCTGCTTCTTGGACCGTCACAGCTCTTGCCGGCGGCGATTGGCGTCCCCGCCGTACGCGAGCATGGTGCAGAAACTAGCAAAACATGCCTGGTGCCGGCCATGTTGATTTGTTTCTTTCTTCGTGTCGAAAGGCCATGTTGATTTGTTCATGTACGTGCGTGGATAAGCTTGCTAGCTTCTAACCTCTGAAGCGCATTGTATTCCTGTATCGTTCTTTGACGTGAGATGTTTGATCCGATCTACAGAAAGCAATCAGGCTATATGGTTACTTGCCACAACTGATCTATTCTTTTTTACTTTGCATTTAAGTTATATCTCATATAGAAACTGTTGTAGAAAGGATAGTTTCTACAGCTCATTAATTCTCTTGGAAACTGCTTCAAGAAATTATCCATTGAAACTGCCTTAATCAAACACCCCTTCCAGGCTCCAAGCAAACTTGGATTAAAAAAACAAACTACTCCCTCCGTCCTAAATTATAAGACGTTCCAAGAATCTTGGAGAATCAAAGCATTTCAAGTTTGACCAATAATTATAGAAAAACTATAAATATTTATGATATTAAATAGGCATGTTATGAAAATATAATTGATAACAAATCTAATAAAACTTAGTTGACGTCGTAAGTGTTATTATATTGGTATATAACTTTGATCAAAGTTGAGATAGTTTGACTCTCCAAGATTCTTGGAACGTTTTATAATTTGGGACGGAGGGAGTATTTGCGTAAATGTCAGCACATGAGCCAATATCAAATCAAACGCTACAGAACCCAATCGTTCACTCATCGTTCACTCATCGATTCATTAATGATGCGTTTGGTTTGCTGATTCATTAATGATGCGTTTGGTTTGCTGAATTGAATGAAAATGGATGGGATCATTCATAGATGAGTAGTGTTTGGTTGAAGGACCGGATAGAATTGAATGATACCAAAAAGGAATATTCTGTGAAGATGCTGTATTTGTTGGCCCCCCAAAATATCACGGACCAGCTGCTCCACGCGTCCGCCCGTCCGTGACTAGCGAAGCCTCGTGCTTCATCTTACCCTCCCGTTCCTCCGGATATTCTTCCAACCAAACAAAAAAATGATCGGTCTCATTCATCCAACCAAACATGCATCATGAATATTCTGATTCCTGTATTCATGAATCATTACATCCCATACAACTTGGTCCTCCAACCAAACACATCCTAAAACTTCCGAGACATATTGCTAGCCGAGACAAGGTTATTAGTTAATCATTACATCCCATACAACTTGGTCCTCCAATCAAACGTATCCTAAAACTTCCAAGACATACTGCTAGCCGAAACAAGGTTATTAGTTCTATCATGCCACAAGGCAGCTAAACTTCGGAGACCATGGCATTACCAGATAGGAGAAGCTAGGGACGGAAATTTATTTACTACTCTCTCCATTCCAAATTGTAAGTCATTCCAAGAATTTTGGAGAGTCAAAACATCTCAAATTTGACCAAGAATTATAGACAAAACTATAAAGATTTATAACATCAAATAAGTATACTATGAAAATATAATTGATAACAAATCTAATGATACTTATTTGACATTATAAATATTATTTTATTGTTATATAAGTCTGGTCGAACTTGAGAAACTTTGACTCTCCAAGATTCTTAGAATGACTTACAATTTGGAATGGAGGGAGTAACTAGGGCACTAGGCAACAGCAATCAGCCCCCTCATGATTGGACGGGAAAGCTCAGTCGAACACCTCGAGCGCGTCGTACTCCGAGCCGGAGATGGCGTCGGCCATGACGGCGGCGGGAGTGAGGTTGCCATCGGCCTCAAGGAAGAGACGCACCAGGTTCTTGGAGTAGCCGCTGACCAATGTCGTACCCTTCTGTGCCGCCACCGCCGGCATGGAAGCTTTGGACGTCCCCACATTCCAGACGGCGCCGTGAACCCAGCGTCCACGAACCGACTGCCGATGGCCTGGTAATCCGTATCCCACGCCGCCGCGGAGCCGGCCCACCCGTCGAAGTCCATGTCGCTCAGCACGAACACCCTCTTCACCATCATGTCGCTTGCTCAGCCCGCCCGCCACCGCCGTGTTCAGGATCTTGTTGAACACGCCCTGCAGGTTCGCGCCCATCTTGCGCGTACCGAGGGTCGCCACCAGCGGCTGCAGCTTCTCCTTGAGGGTGTTGCCCTCCAGTTTGTGCAGCTGGTGCGTCTCGTCGAAGGTGATCACCCTCCCCTTCCATGGCACCTGGCTCACCTCCGAGATCAGGAGCCCCAGCGCGACGGCTGCCGAGACCGCAGGGTCGGTGGCGGCAGTACCGGTCATGAGCCCGCACACCGCGATGCAGTTGTCCAGCCGGCCCTCGGCGGACAGGGCGGACACCATGCTGCGCCACTGGAGCTCCGCGGCATCGTCGTGCTCCCCCTCGAGAGCCGCGGCGATCAGCTCGTGAGGCAGCACCGCGCCCGCAGCCATCCCCTCGCGTTGCCCGTGCGCACCTCTTCGAAGAAGCCTGCCACGCGGGGCTTGTCGCGCTTCTGGAACGCCTCGCCTGCTTGTACCTTTGCATCGCCACGGACGCCACGCGCTCGTACGGAAGATCTTCCAACTTGCCCGCGCTCATGTATACCTCCGGGAGGTCGAGTGCCTTGCGCAGTGGCACCAGCACCTCGCGGCGGAGACGATCGCGGACGCGGTAGCTGTAGTGCTTGTCGGAGAGGTCTAGGTAATCCTGTCTGCACTCGCGCGGAAAGATGCGGCGGGCGATGGCCTCGCAGAGCAGGGTCGCGCGGTCGTAGGACGAGCGGAGAGACGGGCACCACTTGGCCGCGAGCCCGATCTTGGTGGTGGCCCCGACTCGCAGGTGTTCGACATCGGACTTGAGCAGCTCGGCGAATGTGTCGGCGACACGGTCATAGAGATGGCGGAAGGTCTCGTCGGAGGCGTAGCGCGCGAGCGCCACCTCCGCGAGTTGCGCCTCTTTGTTGAGCTTCTCCTTGGCAACCTGGGCCTGGCTGTCGCCGCGGCGGCGCTTCACGGGATGGCGACTGTTGTCACCCTTGTGCTCGTCCTCGTCGCGGGGGCCGTGGAGGACAAGGTAGAGGATCTCGGGGAGGTCTTTGAGGCAACCGAACCTGGCGAAGTTGGCGAGGTTGGCGGCGAGGGTGAGCGGGTGCCGCTCGTGCATCCAGATCGCGGCGGCGTAGAAGCCGTCCCTGTCGGACTTGCCGAGGCCGCGGACGCCACGGAGATGGCAGACGAGCTTGAGGGTCGTGCGCGCGTCTTGGGACCAGGCCTCGTCGAGGAGCACGGCGAGGTCGGCGTCGGCGGTGACGCCTCGACGCGAAGCCTCACACGCATATTTGGCGGTGACGCCTGGGACGACCTGGAAGAAGAAGTCGACGCAGGGGTCCCCAGAGGAGGCGTGCGCTAGCGGCCGCCCGGACCGCGGTACCACCTCCTCCTTCGTCGTCCGTCCTGGGTCTTCGTCCATGGGTGAAGCTGTGTTCTCGTTGGGCGAGTGGTTGGGGGATGAGCTGCAGATCGGCTTCGGTGCATCAGCGATGAAAGCGATCGGAGGGCCGACAAGGGCGGAGGCTGTGGCCATTGCGGCGGCGGCGGGCTTTCGATCGACGACGCGAGATCGAGGGGAGGGAGGCGAGAGTTGCAACTACGGAAGCCTGGAAGGCGTAGGGGATGAGATCGTGTGCGGATTGAAACGCGAGATTTATGGGAGGACGGAAGGGGGAGGCGGCGGCTTCAGATCGTAGCGAGCAAGAAAGGTCTGCGCCCCTGCGTAAACGGTGCATGATGCAACCGACTTCATACCTGGGATTCTCTGTGAAGATGTGGATTGTAGCGCTGGTATTTCCATGTACTGTGCAGCTCCAATCAAAATTTCAACTTCTTCGATAAGTTCAGGGAGTCGTCAGGCCTCAGCGGAGTAAGGAATTCTGAAATATTGGAGGAAGTTTTTTTTGAAAAAAAAAATGTAAACATGCTAAGCAATCTCGACTGGCATGTACAAAAAATATGGACAAGGGAAGTGCATAATTTGATCGTGTGAATTAAGGTTCTGACATATAAGAGATTTCTAGTTGTCCTAAATCAATTCTCAACTTGATCACATTTATGACACTAAATTAGCATTATGAGTACATTATGAAAATTTTTCATATTTATGGTAGATGTTAATACTTATATATTTGGTTTAACTCGCTCGGTAAAATCTAGTGTATAGTCCGATTTTTTTTTTAATTTTGTCAGAAAGATGCACCCAATTTCAATTTGGCGACAAAGCTTCCTTCTACTGTGCTTTTGTGCTTTGTGCGTCGTTGTGCGGGCCTTGTGCAGCTGCACGGCCGAACAAGCCAGTAACCTAATGAGTGTTAAAAGGCCCAAACAATAAATAGAAGGCCCATACAACGAAGAACATGTTCAGCCCATCTAAGCTAGACGGAACCTTTTCTCTTCTTCTTTCTTGCCTATCTAAAATATTTTGAGTTTTATTTTTTTTTATTTTGCAAAAGGAAGTCTATTTAACACCCGGTGCCCATCCAAAATGCCTACACCGGGTGTTAAATAGACATTCCCAGGTAAAACGTTTCCTGAATTGCTTCAAGTGCGCCACAAAAAGGGAAAGAAATCATACTGAATTGCACGTATTGTCTGCTAAAAGCCTCAAACAATGCTTGCCTATCACGGTCACGACTCCAGCGTGCTGAGTCGCTCATTTTCTTGTCAGGACGGCCGCTGGCCCACAGGGACCCTGTTCCCTGCTAGCTTTGCTAGTCGAATTCGATCTAGCAGACATCTCTCCCGTATCCCGTAAACCGTTAACGCCTTTTCGCACCGGTTTGCTCTCAGGCTCGCTGCTGAACCTGAAGGTCATACTACCGTATAGCATGCGTTGCTTCCGTTAAATGTGCTTGACAGGACGTCAGGACGGAGTGGTTGCTGGATAGGTGTGTCCGGAGACCGGACTTGCGGTGGGCGGTGGCCAAATCTCTGCCAGCCAAGTGATGAGACGGAATGAACTGCACGGTTCGTGCCACTCTGTAGCTCGCGGGTCGCGGCAAAGCGTGGATGCAGCAACCGCTGGAAACTGCGAGCTGCGCCTCGCCTCAACGGTGGTTGCATATCTCTACAATTAAAAAATACAGAGAGGATCCGTCTACCCGGCCATGGTCAAGCCGCTACGGGTTCCTACCTCCGTAACTCCTATGCGCGCCGACAAGTGGGCCAGCCGCCCAGGAGCATGTCGCCCACCTCCCCCTTGCGCTGCCATCGGATCTGGCCCTCCCAAATTCCCATCCGTTGCCGCCCACCTCGCCTGGTCGTCAAGCCGCCGCACCACCTTGACGCCATGCCGCCCGGCCACCTCGCCCCCTGCTCCGTGGCGCTAGGTCACCTGGCAACCGCCCCCGCCTCCCTCTCTTCCCTGTCTTGCTCGGCCACGGCGCCATGTCTCGTGCCGCCCCGCTTAGCTTCCTTCGGTCAGCCCCATTGTTGTTGCCACGATCTGGGAGTAGGAGGCAAACTGGCCCGATCGGCATCCACCCCGCGTCCCCGCCTGTCCCCACGATGCAGATTCACAACGGGCTATAAGCAGTCTCTTCTTCATTGATCAATGGGGTAGAAGACATAGGAGAGGAAGTCATCAAGAACAACGTCCATCACCGAATCCTAATGTCGTTGCCCCCATCACCGTATCCTGCATCACTTGCAAGTGGGAACGGCGCTATGACCGTGATCGTCGGCTCGGCGCTGGTCTCAAGCGACAGCCAAGAAGGAGCAGTTTCGCCGAAAGGAGGAGCAGTAGCGCTTCCTTGGTTTGTTCTTCGCTTCTATAGTTACTAATGTATCCTACTGAAGTGCCGCAAGGAAGCCATCTAAAATATTTGTCGCCTTTATAACTCCCATTTATTATATGATGCTTAAGCGTGCGCAGCTGCTTGCCTGACACCAGCATAATGAAATTTTCTTTTGTGTATCAGCAAGCAGTATGGCACAAGTTCTACCACTGTTGAGTGTTGATTGATGAACTCATCAGCAAGCAGATCAATATCTTTTATCTTCGGTCCAAGGACGCAGGATTGTGGTAATAATGTGGTTAATTGGCTGTTGAGAATGATTTAAGATTGCCATACATCATCAAGAGCATCTTGTGCACATCGAATTTTTATACTGACAAATGAACATGGTGGAAATCTCCGAGGGCACTGCCATTTTTAAGATAAGCATCTTCGCTAATTCACTTGTTATTTTTCTTACATTGGAATCTTGCAGCTTACGTGCACATACTACTTATGTTTTTTCTTTGAAACAAGAAATGCTCTAAAGTTAGTGTATCATGCATGCCATCTAGGAGTGGAGGCAGCAAAAAAATTGGGCGATGGCACGGCCATTAGGGAAGCAGTAATGCATCAAGCATCATGAGAGAAAATATGCAATAGCCTGATGTTCGGCAACAGTTTTTATTAATATGTACAACAAAAAAGTACGTGGATTATTCTTCGTTTATCATACAGTCACTCAAATTTTCTAATATTCGTTTTGTCTGCAGTTTTACCTGGAAGGGGTTCTGAAGAAGCTGCTCATTTTGGCTTCATCTCTTGCATCTCGTTTTGGAAGGGGTTATTACAAGGGTTTAGAATTGCAAATGTTTCCTATGTGCCTCGAACCCACTTATCAATGTAACCTGGTGAAGTGCAGCAATCAGAGGCTAATACAAAAGTATAACTTAAAATCATTATGATATTTTTTTTTCGTTGCAACGCACGGGCATAAACCTAATTTAAACAAAACATCCAACGTATTCCATGGGATGGAACTTGGGAGGACGTTAAACTCGCTGAGACGCTGATACATTGGATCTCACCTTTGTGTTTTTTTAAACCAAACACGAGAAGATGACAGTGCTGTAACATCGCGTTTAGATCACGTCGCCTGGGCTGTCTCTTTCCCCCTCCCTCCCTCCTCCCTTCCAACAGCTGCAGTGCAGTAGTGCATCCGTATAACGCTGAGGCAAGCAACCAACAAATCGCGTACGGTACGGAAGATAAAAGCGGTTGACAGTTTAATAGTAGTGCTCCATAAAACAGGCGCGGAAAGTGGCCGTAAAAAAGGCTCTACGGCGCTCCACTGCTAACTGTGTGCCTGTGCCTACCTGCTGCAGATGTTTCCTCCTGGGCCCTGGGAGGCTTCAGGCTAGGCTGGTACCCTGTGCCTACTCGCCGTGACGGATCGCGCGCGTGCAGGAAGAACGTATCCATCAGTTCGGTTTGGACCGACACCCAACCGGTATTTGTGACAAATCAAACGCACCGACGGAATTCCATTCTACTGTACTTTCTTGTCTGCTAGTAAGACAGTATACTCCTGACAAAAAAAGTACTATTATATGGTATGGTTCCGTATCACGTAACGCATCACTGATGCACGATACTTTCAGACCACAGAAACGGCCACAGCTACCCCTGACACGGAGGATCGGGATCTCGGCGTGTCACTGATCAGTGAACACTGAACCCGCCCATCTCTCCGATGTCGACGAAGCACAACCGGCCACGAGGGGCGCCGGCTGCCAGGGCCAGGGCGTGGGGTCACCCACTCACTTCGTCACTCCCGCGCTCCCCATCTCCACAGTCGCGAAGGTCCCTCCGTGGGCCAGAGGTTGAACGAAGTGAAATTTTTCTCCGATGGAGGCTGTGCCATTTGGCGAAACGAAACAGTACTGGTGTGCACATAGGCAGCACCATAGATCTTGCTATCCTTTATGTACGCAGGTACCATGACGGCGAAGGCGGCGAAGCTTTCGCTCCACGACGAAGGCGGCAAAGTTTTCACCCTGCGGCGGAGCTAAGCATAACGTCATGCGAAGGTCCCAAAGCAATCGGCTGGGACCTCCGACCCGTCGACTAAGCCGGCGGTGTGCGCAGGTACCATGACGGCGAAGGCGGCGAAGCTTTCGCTCTTCGACGAAGGCGGCAAAGTTTTCGCCCCGCGGCGGAGCTAAGCAGACCGCCGTGCGAAGGTCCCAGAGCAATCGGCCGGGACCTCCGACCCATCGACTAAGCCGGCGGTTGAGAGCCCTCACCGCCCAACTCAGGAGCTGGCGTCCAAGATAAGGCGTTGGACCGGATCAGGTGGGCCTCCATTAGTTCCCTTCGAGGCCCAGTAGGCTTCAGCTGATTTTGTTTTCCTGAAAGACCCCCGGAGTCGTTAGAAAGACTCCTGGAATATTCTGGAGCAGGTAGAAGGGCATTTGTGTAACCAAGATTGTAACGTGAACATTGTACTATAAAAGGGGTCACCACCCAACGTAATGAGATAGACAAGATCCCTGATTTCTAGGGTTTCCCGTTTTAATGTCCTTTTCCGCCGCCATCCACGTTGGGTCCCTCAGCACCGCGATGGCCCACCGCATAACCCTTAATCCTTCTCACCCGGTTGGAGAACCTTCCGCACTGCGAAGTCTCCCTAGTGATAAACCCGAAGGCTAACCGAACGAGGCCTTCGGCATCCGCGGAGCTTGGGGCCTTCGTTCGGCCTTCGGGTTCTGTTCGGAGAAAGACTTTTTCCAACAGTGGCGCCCACCGTGGTTGGCCGAAGTCAAGCCCACGATGACATCCAAGAGAGCGATGATAACGGATTACCATGAAGAAGATGCAACCTCTCATGACGGAGAACAAAGGCTACGTCGCAACGTGCGAAGCACCTACGCCACAACAGACGGAGCGCCAAGAGCTGTAGGAGCAAAGCGCGCCCGTCCCGCACCAACGCATTCCCCACCGCGGGATGCAACATGACCATCCCCAGCACGGGGTGAGCAACCACCACCTCCAGCGCATGAAGCTCAACCAAATGAAAACAACGAAGATGAACCACCACCCCAAGAGCAAACACAAGAGCAAGTTTTGCAAAACCTACAGCAAAAATTACAAAGGGCGCAGGAAGAAAGAGATCGCCTAGTCGCAGAACAGCAGGCAACTCAAAGAGCGATGCAGCTATCACAGCAAGCAGCGGAGGTGCGACAACAACTCGCACTCCTTCAAGGCGAAATACAAAGCATGCAAAAAGCCCAGGGCGGAGGAGTTCAGCAGCCCATGAACGAGCAGCTCTGAAGGCCTCAAATGCCACTCCAGAACGGTGAACCGATATTCATGAACACATACAACACAAGTGACTATGATCAGAACCATCAGCGATGGAGAATGGACCCAAAATCACCTATGTCCGAAGGCCTGCAGAACACGCCTTGGCCTCAGAAGTACAAACCAACTACACTGTCAAAGTTCAACGGCAAGACTGATCCAAGGAAATTCATCATGAGATACGAAGTGGCAGTAGCCTCCGCGGGTGGAAATGACGTTGTTCTGGCCAAATCCTTCGTGATCACAGCAGAAGGCGATGCACTAGCCTGGTACTCCATGCTCAGGCCAAGCACTATTTACTCATGGGAAGACCTTCGCGACAAAATCACGGTGAATTTCAAAGGCTTTGCCAATGAGTCACTAACCTCTTCGAACCTGTTTCAGTGCAAACATTGGAAAAAGCCTTCTCCAAACAGAGCCCGAAGACCGAACGAAACTGTTGAAAAAAGCCTTCTCCGAACAGAGCCCAAAGACCGAGCGAAGGCCTGCCTCCTGCGGACTACAAGGGGCTCGCTTGGTGTAGCTCCGGGAATTTCACTGGGGAACCTTCGCGTGAGCCAAGGGTCCTTCACTCGATGAGATGAGCGTCAGGCCGGGTGGACTGAGCCCACTGATTTCCAGGCAGTGATCGGAGGACCTTCGCAAATGTCGGAGGCCTCTCGTGTGCAAACTGAGAACCGTATGAAAACAGCAGGCCTTCGCGATAAAGCTCGGAAGCTTAACAAACTCAGCCCGCAACCAATTGCAAACGGCAAGGGCCGAAGACTCGTCAGCAGGCGGAGGAACCAACCCTCCAAACTCAATCAACGCTTCCCTGTAAGCATTAACGGCTGATACACCAGCAAGCTTGGCAGCCTCCAATCGCCCGTTCAGCATTTCAAACTGAGCCTTGACCGTAGCAGCAAGCGACCGTTCACCCTCAAGTTCTCTGCGAAGGCCCTCGGCCAGTGATCGCTCACCGTCAACCTCTTTGCGAAGGGCTGCAACAATAGATTTCGTCCTTTCAAGTTCATCTCGAGTAGCTTTCTCGCTGTCGGTTGCCTTTTCAAGAGCACCCGCCAACCTACCCACCTTGCTCTTGAGTTCCTCATCGGACTCAGAAAGGGGGCGAAGGCCAACCACCTCCTCCTCCACTCGGAAATGCGTGCTTCCTTTCGACCAATTTCCTTCTCCGCGAAGGACAGAGCATCTCGGCTTGTGAGAAGAGCCAACGACAACTTCTCCTCCATAACTGTCCCAAGATGATGGCTCTGCGAAAACGGCTCACATGTAAAAAAACAACGGAACAAACGAACCCCCTTCAGCAATCAAGTCATAAGAGTTCTTACCACACACTGGTGCTGGAGGTTTGTATGCAACAACTCGTAGATATCACCCTCATTCAGGCGATCACGTATCCGATCTACACATATCAAAAAGACAGTGTATCAAAAATCAAGAAAAAAGTGAAGATAACATCTCAAAAATAAACCACAAGAACCTCCGGTATCCTGGTAAAGGACCAGTAAAGACTCAGTCCACCCACTTAGTGTCTCCGACGAGGCACCAGCTGCGAAAAGAAAAAAGCAAGTGACGATATATAACACGCACACAAAGTAAAAGCACGCAATTGAGACAACAAGAAATAAAATTACCTCCGGTACAAGCGCCAGCGCCAGTCGAAGACCCAGGCAGAGACCCGGGTGTAAAAATGGTGCGAAGGCCTTTGCCGGCAAGGCCAACCCGAGCAAGGTCGGTTTCCTCAGGGAGCGGTTCATCCCCAGACATCGCCTTCAAAGCTTCGAAGGGGAAACCTTCAATCACAAAGACAATGCATTTAAAAATAAAACAAAAAAGAGCCTCAATAGAAAAGCAAGCACAAACACTAAAAAGCTTAATGGACAGTCCCTACCGAGGGTGGCATCTACGCCAGCAAGATCACGACCTGCCGACGAGCTTTCACCAACACCGCCCAATGGAAGCAAGTCCCCCCGATAACCTTCGGAGGGGTAAGATCCCGACGCGCGGGGCTTTCAACACCAGCCTCATCAGAGGGGACGACGAGTGCATCAGCTAAGGGCCTGGGACCCATGACCTCCGGGCTCTGCTCTCGAGCATCACCATGTAACACCCTAAAATTTGAATAGCAAATTAGATTTGAATTTGATTTAATTTAAAGCATTTTGTGTGAAGCATAGAATTAAATATATAAAACTAAAATTAAATATCATGGTAGGGTTCCACATGTTTGTGCATCTCATGCCCCTGCATTTTTATTGTGTGGCTTGGTTTTCAAAACCCAAAGAAAATCATTTCAAAATCACTTTGAAATTCAATTTGCAAAATTCATTTTTGAAATAAAAAGAAAAGGGAATTTCCCCTCCCTCTCTCTTCTGGCCCAGTGGCCCAGCCGCGGCCTGCCTCTTTCCCCTTCTCTCTTCGTGCGCAGTGGGCTGGCCCAGTTCCGCGCCCGCGCCCCCTCTCTCCCTCTGCCACCCCAGGCCCACCTGTCGGCACCCCTTTCTCTCTCTGATGCAGTGACCCCACGGGTCAGACCCCTCTTCCTCCTCTGTTCGGGTCCGAGCGGGACTCCGCTGCGCCGCGCCGCATCGCGACCGCGGTCTCCCCGCAACCACCTCCTCCGCGCGTCCGCGCCTCTCCTCTCCTCCTTCTCGCTCTGACCGCGTGGCCCCGCAAGCCAGCCTTTCTTCCCTCCTTCCTCGTGTCCAGGTCGGACTCCCGCCGCGACGCCGCGTCTGCTTCGACAGCCATAACCGCCGCGCACGGACTCTATCCTCCCGTAACCACATAGGACTCCCTCTCTGCCTCCTTTAAATAGCCGGCACCCGCGCCGTTCTCCCCCAACCGCTCGCCTCGTTTTGACCCGCAGCAGCGCCGCCGCTTGACGGAGCACGCCGCAGAGACGACCGCCGCCGTTCCGCTCTACTCCGACTGCGGTAAGTGCCTCCGAGCCTCGCATCACCTTCACAAAGGCCCCGAACGCCTTTCCCCTCTCTTTTCTTCCTCAATCATGCTCGGTTTAGCCTCGCCGCCATTCTACAGATAGCCGCCGCCGCGGTGCCATGTCGCCGGCCATCCCCGGTTAACCCCGAGCCTCGTCGTTGCTCTAGGCGTATTCGCCGTAGTCCCCTCCCTCTCCCTGTGTGCTCGGATTTGAAAACCGAGTACCCGAACCCCCTCTTCACTCTCGCCGGCGAGTTTTGGCCGTCGGATGGAGAGCTCCGCCGTGCGCCGCCCTCTACCGGCCACTGCGCCACCGTCACCCTCCCCCATCTAATCCTATCCATCCATCTTGAATCCAATAGCCCAGAGCTAGCCATACCCCTTCGCCCTGAACTTTTGCTAAAGAGTCCCTGGACTCTTTGACTCTGAACCCGCCGTCCTTAGCAACTTCAAAGGATCCGTTTCCCCTTCCGGAAAACGTAAACCTCGCTTTTCTCATCCGAAGTACGCTTTCTGTTTTCAGAAACGTAAACCCCTTGGTTTCAATCCAAAACACGTTTTCCAAATAGCAGATTCGCCACCGAATTTGAAAACCCTATATCTCCCTCGTTTCAAATCCGTTTTGGCCCAAACAAGTTGCGTTAGGTCCATAATTTCAAGACCTATCTAATGGTACAGTTTTCATCTATGTTAAAGTCTTTTGAAAACAAAAGTAAATTAACTCTTTAATGTTTTAATCTTGCCCTCTTCAAAATCTTGTTTAATTTATAAACCTCTCGTTTTAGATCCGTTTTGTTCCGTTCGAGTTGCGTTGGTTTCGTAACGATAAACTCTATCTGGTAGTAACAATAATAAATATGTTTTATTCTCTGAAATAAAATGATAATTGATTAATCTATATAATCAATGGTTTTCCAATTAAAATCAAATAGGGTTTCCACCTCGGCTTTTCATAAAACAAAACATACTTAGTTTAATCTTGTTTTTACAAAGCAAAGTAATGTGACTTAATTTAATTTGGGTATTTCTCTGAAATATCCTAACCATGCTTTTTATAGATAAAATAAACGGAATCTAGTTTTCTTTTAAAAGCTAATCTTCGGTAGACGTTTCTTTTCCTTTATAGATCCGATTGGCGTGATTCTCACGTCTGCGTGATCGTAGCAATACGTAGATTTCTTTTAAACCTTTTTCATTGATTGGTGTATTGTTCTGAAGTAGATATATTGTATGCTTTGTATGATTGTTCAGATGCTTGTGTGGTGATCTTGTCCAATCGGTGAGATTTACGTGGAGATCAAGAAGAAGTCATCAGAAGATCGAGAATCAAGTGAAGAAAGGATCTAAGAGTTTAAGGCAAGTTTAACATGGGATCATCCTTGTTACCTATTCACCATAATTCAATCTAGTCATTATTGCATGTGTCTAATTTGATTCCTAATCGATCTATACCATAGCTTTGTTATCCTTTACCTTGTCACCATTGGTTATATGCATATGGGTAGCTTTGCTATGCTTTACAATAATGGATCTTGAGATGAATCTTGACTAATGATATATGCAACAATGAGATAAAATTGGCTTTTATAGCAACATGGAATAGGACCCCACTGTAGGGCAAAAGTTGGGATTTCAAATACAACCACGAGTGCTATAATGGCTCTGGCTTTAGTCAAGTATAAAGATTCGTACTAGCATGTTGGCAGTTCGTGAAAGGCACCATTGCCGAGCTGGTTGCAGGGCATGGTCCGGGGTGGTCACCGTTTGGAAAGGTACCATCGAGTGGAGGCTTTGTATACCCCTTGCCCTTGGGTCCGTAGGGTCTGGCAACATGTTGGGAAGACTTTTGAAAGACTTCATAGTGTTCCCTGCCCGCTCACCTTGGAAGTGTTTTGGGAGTCATGATCCCGGGCATATGGGTAACATGGCTTGTGGGTAAAGTGTATAACCTCTGCAGAGTGTAAATCTATCATGATAGCCGTGCTCACGGTCACGAGCGGCCTGAAAAACTCACAGTTTTAGATGCTCATGTTGTTGAACAACTTATGATGGTAAGTTTGGAGATATGATATATGAGATTGTTTCATTAATGATCATGTGGTTACCAACTGGGTTAAGCATAACTAAAGCTAAGTGTTGGTAAAACTTGACCAAGTTAAAAGCAACCGCAGTAAGCCAGTGTCAGCCTTTTGAGCTTCATAACCCTGTGTTAATCTTGCTGAGTACGTTAAGTGCTCACCCTTGCCTAATCAACCATATCAGATTGCAAAGAGCAAGAGTTAAAGGAGTTAGGCTTGTGATCAACCAGTCAGTTGTCCCTGTGAAGTTGGAGTCTTCGCCTGAAGATCGGAGTCGTCTTTTCGCTGTTCGCTGTGTTGAGGTTATCCTTTGACCTTATATGTTATATATTTAAGTATTGTCTTTTGATACTTCCTTAATTTGTGGCTATATGTGAGATTTGACTTCCTGGGCTCACATATGGTGTAAATCTGGTTTTGTTCTTAAAACCGGGTGTGACACACCAGAATGCCGAGTAGAAGAAATAGAAACCGCGTCCCCAGAGGAAGAAGGACAGCCGAACGCGTTCGGCAAAGCATCCTTATCAACAAGGACCCCAGCTTGAAGATCGGCCGACTGTGACGGAGCCTGAGCAATGATCAGCGGTAAGGTTTTCGCCATAGCGTCACCAGCTGACCCAACTCCAGGCAGATCTGCCTCAAGAGAGACAACCTTCGTCGGAGAAGTCTTGGAGGACGGACAAGACGACGCGGAGCCCTCAATGGCTAGCACGCCCTTAACCCCTGCAGCCACGGCTTCATCTGACCCAGATCCAGCTTTGGACGGTGAAGCCTTAGGGGATGGACCTGGCAAGTACAGTTGACTTCGACTGTCAAAATCCAGAAAGAAAAACCAACCTTCACGAGGAAAAACTTTAGGGTCAGGCTGACCAAAACGGCTAATAGGAGACCCACCTTCAGAAGACGAGCCGTCAAATCTAAAGAGATCGGCAGTCTCAGCTGCTTTCCGAGCCCTTTTAGTAGGGATCTTCGACTTGTGAGCAAGAGCCTTGCGCTTCACCAAAGGAGCAGCATCGCTTGCAGCGGCCATTTTCTTGGCAGAAGTTTTCTGTCTTTTCTTCTTCTTCGCCTCGGCCGTCGAAGTGGCAACAGAGCTCGAAGCGTTACACTTTTTCGAGCCTGAAGCTGGAGCGTCAACCAAGGCAGAAGCCCCCTTGCCCTTCGCAGCAGTAGCAGCGTCGGCGCCAGACGCCTTTGCATCTTTCTCTTCCGCTTCTTTCTCCTTGCGAGTAATAGCGGACAGGACCTTCGTAGGAACATTCCTGCTGACAAAGCGAGCGCCAACCTCTTCGAACACCCAGTTGAAACGGTGCATAGTACCAGAGGGAGACCTCCGGGACATATATTCCCTTTCAGTCACTTCGCCGACAACTGCGTAGAGATCCATCTCAGTCTCATGAACGAACCGTTCGCAAGGCGTATCACCCAACTCAATCTTGAAACGAGGATAAGGAACCGCGAAATCAACGCTAGCGACGTAGACCTTCTCAATAGTAAATTTAGGCCGAACAACACCAAGAGGCCAACAGCTTGCAGCGCACATCTCTTCCACAAGATCACGGCCGCCAGAGAAGCGACACGCACGTTCATCCTATTCTGATATTCAGGACCAAGAGGTCCTGGATTCTCTTTCGGATAGGCCCTGAAAGGAGAAGAGAAGCTGAAATGCCAACGGACCTCTGTCTATTCTCTAATTCACCCGATCCGATAGTACCCGTTTTTGGAACGTCCAGTGCCAAAGTCACTGAATGGGTAAGTCACCAATCCAATCCCTTTGACAAATCGGGTGTCATAGCAAAGGCTTCGTCACAGGCCTGACGGGTATCATCCACCGCCCCCGAAGAAACAACCTTATTCTTCGGCTTCATTGGTCGCGAAATCGAAGCGTATGGATAAGTAGGATGTTGAGTACCATCGCTGAACGTCAGAATTGTTGCTGGTGGGGTAACATAAAACCAATATCGAAGCCATTCCCTGTCCCACTTATTCTTCTTACAAAACGAAACCTTCGGACCCCCCTCGTTGGACCTCCGGAGGGGAATGAACGTACAACTACCAAACTGGATACACTTATCCCCAATCTTCTTCGGCTGGTGCTGAAGCTCATAGTTCGCACAAAAGGTAGCAACAATAGGCTTCGCGCCATACGACTCACAAGCCCAGCAGAACTGACTCAGCGCGAGAATACCATTCGGCGTCAGATCATGAAGCTGGACGTCGAAGGTTAAAAGCACGTTGCTCAGAAAATCAACGGACGAAATCCGAAGACCGCAAACAAAGAAGTCGCGAAAGACAATCGCCTCATTTCCCTCCAGTTTTGGCGTCTCTTCACCCTTCGGCGGGAGACAGTACGAAGCCTTGGGAATAAGACGGTCCTTAATAAAATGATCTACCATCTCTTGGGTCATCAAGGAAGTACCAATAGTAAAGGTCTTGCCCTCCATCTCGGAAACTTCTTCAACACCAACCAGATCCCCAATGGAAACCTCCACGCTATTCAAGCTCTCCCCCTCCTCCAAAAACTGGTCTTCGGCACTAGTCTGCATACACTCTTCGAGAACCTTTGACCAACAGAAACAGAGAAAGGGCCGGGGAACGAAGACCACAACTCCGAAGGGAAATAAAAAGTAACAGCGCGAGCGAAGGCAGCTCAGGAAAGCGAAAGCAACTGAAAGCAACGCAAGAGGCAGTAGCCCTCCGCGTACCTTAACCCCTCCTTTTATAGAAGGGGGAGCCACCGCCTCTGTCACATCAACAGGGAAGGCCAAACGTCGCGTCACATCAAGTAAAGTAGAAACCCTAAAACCAATCAGAACCCGCCACAACATGGCGCGAGGGGAAAGGAGGCCCACCGGGAGAAACAAACCTTTGCAACTATCATATGATTGTTTCGAGGGCCACACCCCGCGTATGTCGGGTCCGCCCCTCAAAGGGGGAAATTGTTGGGACATAAGTCGCGAAGTTCCCCCCTGTGGGCCAGAGATCGAACGAAGCGAAATTTCCCTCCGATGGAGGCTGTGCCATTTGGCGAAACGAAACAGTACTAGTGTGCACATAGGCAGCACCATAGATCTTGCTATCCTTTATGTACGCAGGTACCATGACGGCGAAGGCGACGAATGTGGTAGAACCGCTCAAATTATAAGAGATCAAGTACCAAAGTAGCCGATTTAACGACCACTTTAAAAACTTGAGCCCATATTATCCCGGTAGTCCGGAAATCTCGAAGGATTTCTAACAATCGTATCTCCAACCAAGATCGCGCAAACTCAAGTATGCACATTCGAACGAACCAACAATTAAACGAAAAACTTGAAGTACGAAATAAAGTTATTACAACACTTTGTCCTGAATAAAATAGTACTCCCGCCACAACACATGTGGCCAAATGAAACATTGTTTTGAAACTCAACCCAAAGTCTTACTCCACGCAAATACCATACTAGATAGGGGTGCCCACGAGATCACATCCAACAACAACAAAAGATGAGCTCGTAGAAGACCTTGCCCAAAGCCTACTCCTCTTCTCCTTCGACAAGATAGAGGCAGTGCTTACAATAGCCAAACTATACTTGACCATCTGCAATAAACGGGATAAACCCTGAGTACGGGAATGTACTCAGCTAGACTTACCCGTCTAACTGAAAATAAAGACTTCAAGGATATGCATGGCTATTTATGTGGATCTGGATAAACTTTGCTTTTGTGGAAACGCGGAGAAAGATGAAACAACTAAGATTATTAGAGAGCAGCCATTTTCCATCCTATTATATATCTCTAGGTTTTGCACCTGTACTAGAGCACTCACTTGATCTACTCAAACAATAAGATAAAACCATATCCAGTTCATTTGTCCATATTTTAGTAGAACCATTACGATGTCACATGGAGTTGTACCGTGGTGAAGCTCAGCATAATCCCCCACTATCCGGTGGGAGGCGGCGATTCGAATCGATATACAACCAACTGACAAGATTACCTTTAACACACGCCCACACTTTCCCTGTCGGGTCCATGCATTGGGTTATCGCTCAACACTGCCCAGGTAGTAACATCGTGAGCTTAGCGTAATCCACCCAATTGGAGAAATCAGTTGGCCACCACGGGGCAGGTCGTATCTCCAAACTAGAGGGAGCCAAAAGTAGACTAAGAGTCGGCCCAGACAGTTTTTACTCGGCTTCGGGGTCGAAACTCACATCGGCCCCTATGTGAAAGGGCGCATTCGAATATGTAAGAGGGCCACCATCGTATACAAACCTATACGATCCAACGGACGAACTGTCCCTAAGTCTAAACCACTTGGTGTCCTTGCCTTCCAGTTGACCGCATTTCATTACTATCATTGGTTCTTTCCCACGATAGCAAAATATAGCCAACCGTGATTGGTACTATCCCTATGGGATAATACTATAAGTATAAATGTAACCATTGGTTCTAAGCAGGCTAAGCGGTTGCTTTTACTTTTATTAACAAGGTAACAAGGTAGGTAAATTCAATATCAAGGAAGATAATGCATCAACTGGGATTCAATCAACTCCTGTCACCTAATGCATCACAATATAAAATACTCAAGTAGATTAATTATAAAATGTTGGGAGACTTAAGGATGCTCCGAGGCTTGCCTTGAGTGAAGGTGGAGGGCTGGTGGTCAAGGCACTCAGGGAGGTTAGTGTCGAGCTCGTGGTAGTCCTCGTTCAGCTCCTGCACCTCCTGGACTCCTTCCTCTGAAAGTGACACCTGTGGTTCCTCTACTAATCCTGAATGTTTGCAATGCATATAAGTAAACTTGATGGTGCAGGGATGATGCGTGAACAAGAATTAAACACTCAAAGATTGCTTTTAAAATTAACCTAAGCATTCATGCTAGTTTCACTTTACACAGCAAGCCTAATATAATCTGTTCAGAAAAATCTACAAAAATTACAGAGGACAGAACAAGCCTACTGGATGCTACTGCAGAGAATTCATCTAAAGCAAAGCTACCAGCTAGCAGATACAAAAGGATGAATTTAAATGCAAAAAAAGCACTTAGAACTAGACCTATTGGCTAACAGGGTGAAACATGATATATCTTATTTTTAACAGGTTCTTTACTTGGAAACATATTTATCTAGAAAGTTCCATGATCAACACTACTAGATTATTTTCTATAGAAATTTCCAAAGGAAACCCTAGAAAGGAACACTTGAACTACAAGTATCTTTTCTGCCATACAACATACAACATATTATATTTTTTCTAGATAGACCATGGTATACAGAGACTACACAAAAAGTTTCATGATTTATCTCTGCACAGATTTACCACAGGAATTAATCTAATAAAACAACAGAAACACATTTTAATAGGTAATAAATAAAACTTACACAGAAACATAGCATGTTATATTTTTCCTAGCTTTTACACAGGATAAAAAAGCTAGCATAAAAACTTCACATTTTTATTTGACCATTTCAAGCAGAAACACAATTAATTTTGATAAATGCAAAAAGAACTATTTCAACATTAGTACTGAAGACATTCTCAAAAAATTTCTTTTATATTTTTAACAGAAAGATCTACATTTATAGAGTCTAACAAAATTGATTTCACCAAATTAGGATTTACCAAACTCCAGGTATGAAATAAACAAGCATTATCACATTTACTGAAAATGGAAAAAGGAAAAACATTTCAGAAATCGGCCCGTGGATGAATAGTGTTGGGCTCGGCCCAGTGCTCGCGGGAGGGTGGACTGACAGGCGGGACCCGTAGTCAACGCAGGGTCCACCTGGCAGTGAACCAGGGCAGAGCACCGACGCTGACCGGCTCGTTCTCGCTCGCCGTTGGCGAGGTTGGATGCGCTGGACTCGTGGTGACATCGCGCGTCGACTGGTGGGGTTGGTTGAACCGACGCGACCCTGTAGCGAGCCGGCGGCGTGCGGTGGCGGCGAGATGCGGCGGTGCGAAGCGACGACGTGATTACCGGCGGTGTGGTGCTAGGATAGCGGTTGTGTGAGCACCGCGGTGGTGTGGGGAGTGTAACACAAGCGTTGGTTGAGCCGGAGGAGCTCCGAGGAGGTCCGGCCACGTGCGAGCTCCGCGGCGGCGGCAATGGCGCACGACCAATGGCGCTGTGATGTTCTAGGGTGCAAGGGTGCTAGCGGACGGGTGTTCTCACCTCTACTACCTCCGGTGAAGCTTCCACGAAGATGGAGGCGACGGAGGTGGTCGGAGAAGAGGTGAACGCGGTTTGGTCGTTGTTGTGGCGACTGCGAGCCGAGGAACGGCGGTGGCGTTCCGGCGACTGAGAAGCTCGGCTGGCAACGACGAGGCGAACAGGGCGTATGCGAGGCGAAGGCGAGACAATGTGCGAGGTGGATCGAGCAGAGGCGCTCGGACGGTGACGAACGATTGAAGGGGGTGTTTGCTGCGCGTTCGGCGCTCGGCGCGGCGAGAGCAGAGGCAGAGTGAGAGAGAGAGTGAATGCGGTTGAGTGCTGGCGAGTGCGGGAGGGCGAGGGGGTGTAGGCGCTCCCTTTTGCGCGGTCATGGCCGACCGGCGCGGCCGATGGGGGTCGTGACGCGACGACGCAGCGGTCGGCAACGGGGAGGCGCGTCTGCGGCGCGCGGGGCAGGGGCTGCAGCACGCGGGGGCAGAGCGCGCTCTTGGTCCTAGCGCCGTTAGGGCGGATTCGACACTTGATCGCGAGCGAGTGAGCGGCTGACCGGACGCGGCACTGCGGCGGCGTTATGGCGACGCAACGGCGAGCAGCGCGGGCAGCGGCGCAGCGCTGCGTTCTGTGCGACGCAGAGGCGAGGAGTGGGCGAGTGCGTGGTCGGCGCAGAGCGGGCAGGGTGCGGCGTGACGCGAGTGGCGCAGAGCGGGTGTCGGTGTCCGCGCGCAGGCATCGGCAGCCACGTGGCAGCGACGCCGGCGTACGGCGCGACCGCGGTCGGGCGCGGGTGCTCGCGCGTGAGCGGCGCGTGAGTTGCACGTGCGTCGTGCGTGCGCGGGGCGCGCGGGCGTGAGCGGGCGCTGGCTGGGCCGCGAGTAAGGCCAAGCGGGCCGAAAGGGTGGCGCCAGCCCATTTCAGTTTTATTTTCCCTTTTCTATTTTCTTTTATTTGTTTCAAACTAAAATTACTTCAAAACAGTTTCAAAAACTCAAAACTAGGTTTTGAAATATAAACCAAAGTTGCTCAGAATAAAATGCTCTACATTTTTCGTGTAGGTCTCATTTTCTGAAAACCATTAATTTACAGGGTCCTAGATTAAAAACTAATTAAGTCATTTTAAGAAAAAAAATTACTTTTATTCTTAACAAATAAACTAAGCTTAATTAGGCAGGTTAATTAATTATAAAGCACATCATTCTTTATTCTAAACATAGCAAACTTATTTAAACATGTTAATCAAGAGTAGAGCACAAAATACCTATTCAATTCTAGTGTGAAGTATATAAATAAACACACATGAAATGATGGTATAGATAAACATGAATGCAATGCAATGCTTATGCTTAGTGGCTAATGATGATTCTAATGCAAGCTTGACACAGGGTGTCACAGTGAAGCTTTCGCTCCACGACGAAGGCGGCAAAGTTTTCGCCCTGCGACGGAACTTAGCATAACGCCATGCGAAGGTCCCAAAGCAATCGGCCGGGACCTCCGACCCGTCGACTAAGCCGGCGGTGTGCGTAGGTACCATGACGGTGAAGGCGGCGAAGCTTTCGCTCTTCGACGAAGGCGACAAAGTTTTCGCCCCGCGGCGGAGCTAAGCAGACCGCAGTGCGAAGGTTCCGGAGCAATCGGCCAGGGCCTCCGACCCATCGACTAAGCCGGCGGTTGAGAGCCCTCACTGCCTAACTCAGGAGCTGACGTGCAAGATAAGGCGTTGGGCCGGATCAGCTAGGCCTCCATTAGTTCCCTTCGAGGTCCAGTAGGCTTCAGCTGATTTTGTTTTCTTGAAAGACCCCCGGAGTCGTTAGAAAGGCTTCCGGAATATTCGGGAGCATGTAGAAGGGTATTTGTGTAACCAAGATTGTAACGTGAACAATGTACTATAAAAAAGAGTCATCACCCAACGTAATGAGAGAGACAAGATCCCTGATTTTTATGGTTTCCCGTTTTACTGTCTTTTTTCGCCGCCATCCACGTCGGGTCCCTCAGCACCGCGAGGGCCCACCGCATAACCCTGAATCCTTCTCACCCGATTGGAGAACCTTCGGCACTGCGAAGTCTCCCCAGTGACAAATCCGAAGGCTAACCGAACGAGGCCTTCGCCATCCGCGGAGTTTGGGCCTTCGTTCGACCTTCGAGTTCTGTTCGGAGAAAGGCTTTTTCCAACACCTCCTATCTCCATGCAACTCGTAAGTCGTAGCTCCACCATATCGTTCAACATCTGGTAAAAAAAGAGAGATATAAAAGAAGGGAAAAATAAATAAAAAACAATATTTAGATCCTCTTTGCTAGAGCGTTTTTAGGGGTTTCCCCTTTGCATGACAGCGCCGCGGCACCTTTGCATAAAAATATTACACACATACAGAAGTTGTCACAGTGGTCGCTCTTGTTAACTGCTGTTAGTAGAAAAATAAACACCAGTGGAACATAGAAAAAGAGTTACCTGCATTGATTATTGAGAATTTTGAATTTTTCCAATAGCATGAGAGCAATTGTGATCTTTTATAATAACGCTTCTGAAACGGAAAAAATCTTTTTTAAAAGGGGGCTTCGATTTCGAGTACCAGCTGAGCCAGCTCCGGAGCTCCCAAATGCCAAATCCCCGTCAGCCAGCCAAGCGGGCGTCTCCGCGGTTTCACGCTGCCACGCAGCCACGCAGATCAAATCTCAGCAGCTGAGCAACAGTACAATAATAATAATCGGGTCGCCACCGACTCCTAAGCTAGAATCGCACTCCACTCTCCAGTCCTTCATCACTCCCACACCCGTACGCTTCGGGGCGCGTCGCTTTTGACAGCCATACGCCAGCGCCACCGGCCGACGTCGCGGGATTCGCCGGAGACGCCACGCCACCAGCCGCGGCCGACCAGGCAAACGAGCAGGGTTGGTGCTGGTAGGGTGGGGGCGGCGCTGGGTGGCCGACGCCGCGGGAGATGAAGGCCAAGGCCCTCCCCTTCATCGCCTTCGAGCACAAGCGGTTCGTTCCCGCCCCGCCTCGCTGGCCTGTACACGCGCGCGCATCTCGGGGCCGTGTTGGTTGCTCTATGCTGTTTTCGGGGGGTTTCCAACGGAGTTCTCGAGTTCCTGTTCGAAACGTTCGCCCGTGTGTTTCGGAGATATTTTGGGATTGATTTATCTGCTGCGCGGGGATCTCGATCCGGGCCGAGATACTGGGGGCCGAATTTGGGCAATGCAGAGCCTAAATCTCCGCATTTCTGCTGTCATGAATTACTTTTGGTATCGAGATGCTCGAATTGTGCGCTAGCAGGATCCGTGTGATGCGAAACTGTCGAACTTAATTTTCTTACTGTAATTAGGATAGACGAAAATCCAAATTTAGCGGGTGGGGTGAGTTTCAGCAAAACCGAATCACTTGTAGCAGCATTACCTGCAACTAGTACATTTCTGACTGGTGCATTGGGTGATGGTACAGAGACGCCTATGGCTTCGCCGTGCGCCCACAGCACCTGCAGCGGTACAGAGAGTATGCAAACATCTACAAGGTGGAAGAGCCGTCCCCCTGGTGATACCTAATTATGCGTCGTGTTGTTTCATCTTGCTGAGTTCCGTATTTGGTGCTGCTGAGTCTGCTGCAGGAGGAGGAAGAAGAGAGGTCCGACAGATGGAAGAATTTTCTGGATCGGCAGGCTGAGGATGGAGAATCATCTGGAGAGGATGCCAAGGTTGCGCCATCCAACGAGGATGAAGGAGCTGCTGGCAAGAATGTCAAGGATGGCAGGACAGAGCCAAGACCTCATAAGATCCAAATATGGTCTGAAATCAGGGCCTCTTTGGGGCATATCGAGGAGATGATGAACTCACGAGTGAAGAAGAAGCAAACTTCTTCTGTTAATGAGGGGTATACGAGGGATGAACTCCGTCCTGATAATTCTGAAGAGAGCAAGCCATCGGAGGATTCTGATGATGAGTTCTATGATGTAGAGAAGGTTGATCCTAGCCAAGAAGTGCCTGCAACTGACATAGCCAATGCTGACTCAGGTACAAATAAAGGTGCAGATCAAGAAGAACATTATCCTTGGAAAGAAGAATTAGAATGCTTAGTCCGTGATGGGCTTCCAATGGCTCTGAGAGGAGAGGTACATACTGCATTTTTTCTAGCATATAATTTATCAACTGTTCTATTAAAACATCAAGTTCAACATCAAATCCTTTTGATCTGTGGCGGCAGATATGGCAAGCTTTTATTGGTATTGGAGCTCGTCGGATCAAAGGGTACTATGAGGGCCTCCTTGCAGCGGACAGTGAAGGAGAGGACAGCAAATGTTCTGATTCTCCTACTACAGAATGTGGTGATGGAAAATCGAAAACATCTCAAGCATTTTCTTCTGAAAAATGGAAAGGGCAAATAGAGAAGGTATATAAAGTTTATATTTTTTTAACCAGATTATATATTCATCTGTTGATATCATCTCTTACTTTGGACCTTTTAGGATTTGCCTAGAACATTTCCAGGACATCCTGCCCTTGATGAGGATGGCAGAAATGCCTTAAGGCGCTTGCTCACAGCTTATGCTCGACATAATCCATCAGTTGGTTACTGCCAAGTATATCTCCACCTTAATGCTCATTACTATTACTTTTCATGTCAATGAATGCCATTAGCTAATTATGAACCCCTTACAAGTTTTCAGTTGTGATTCTATTTCACTGTATCCTTTTAAACTTTTTATGCTGTTTTCTTCCAATGATAGTCAAAATGTAATGCAATGGTGTAACATATAGCTTAAATATGTTTTTGAAGTTCTAGTATGCAACCATGAAATGTAATTTGTAAAAAGAAAAAAAAACTCCTTTTTGCCTGGAGTATTATAGTTGTCAAGCATTTGCACTTGCATGCTCACTGACTACTCATAGCTAAGACTAATCATAAAAATATTGTAGGCAATGAACTTCTTTGCTGGTTTGCTACTTCTGTTGATGACAGAGGAGAATGCATTTTGGTAGGTTCTGCAGTGGAATTTTATGGAATATCTGTGGTGTTTTATGTTATTTCTGCTGAAATGTTTATTTCACAATTGTACTGCTGAACTAAACATCCTTTTCTATGTTTCTATGGTTTCCAGGGCATTGACAGGCATTATTGATGACTATTTTGAAGGTTACTTCTCTGAAGAAATGATCGAATCTCAGGTATTATGGAGTATCATTTTCTGTATGTTAATGTTTGCCTGCTATTCTATTCTTTGACCTTTAATCTGCTCTGTTTCTTATTAAATCATCTGTATTTGGTTTCCCCATAGGTGGATCAGCTTGTTTTAGAGGAATTAGTCCGAGAGAGATTCCCAAAGTTAGGTGTGTAACTTATTCCATTATTTATACCACATGACTATCAGACATATTAACAGTACATGATTGACAAGAATATTCATGTATATTTTCCAGTAAATCATCTTGATTACCTTGGTGTACAAGTTGCGTGGGTCACTGGTCCATGGTTCCTATCTATTTTCATGAACATGCTTCCCTGGGAAAGTGGTAAGCCTTATTTTGCATTATTTGGAACATTTACCTTTTCCTTTTCAAAATGATGTTTCTCTGTTAAAAAAGAGGGACCGTGTTGCTATTGCAATACTGTAAAGTGGCACTTTCTACGCTGGATAGTTTTTAGATAAAGGATAACAAAATATCCGGCCTCTACATCCTTGGATGTACACAGCCACACAATACAAACCGACTCTTGACACAAAGAAGATAAAAAAGCAGTCCACGGCCTTGAAACAAAAGACCGGAAACACTAGAGCAAACAGTAAACATGATTCCACCCTTTATTATAAACCTCTAAAGCAATTATCTCTAATCTCTTGCTTATCGAAGATAGGATGTCCTTGGCTTGCTCATCACGCTGCAGCGTTGCCCAGAAGCGGAGCCAATACGCTCCCCTGAAAATAACTTGCATGAACGAATTAGATTTGAGTTTGTTAAAAATAACATCATTCCGGCAACGCTAGATGGCCCAGCAAATCGCAGCCACCCCCACCCAGATCAAACCTCTGAGCCCCTTATTTTGATTTCGAAGCCATGAGCCGAACATGTGACTGATCGAACGGGGTGGGGTTAAATTAGTAGCGAAAAGGATTATCCTCCAAATTATTTTGGCGAAGGGGCAATCGATGAATAAATGTTGAATAGACTCATTCATATTACAACAGATACACTTGTGGCTCCCTTTCCAGTTTTTCATAGCGAGGTTGTCTTTGGTTAGGATCACGCCTCTTTGTAGGAACCAAAGAAAGATTTTAATCTTTAGAGGAATTTTTATTCTCCAAAGTTTCTTATGAGGGCAAGGTAGATGTGTATCAATAAGATGGATAGTTGTAGTGTAAGATCTGTTGTTATTAACTAAAAGTGGTAAGCCTTATTTTGCGTTATTTGGAACATTTACCTTTTCCTTTTCAAAATAATGTTTCTCTGTTAAAAAAGAGGGACCGTGTTGCTATTGCAATACTGTAAAGTGGCACTTTCTACCCTGGATAGTTGTAGTGTAAGGTCTGTTGTCATTAACTATTTCTTATAGTTGATGCTTCCTTGGTCTCTGTGCAAGTAAGCTTCGACTAATATTGTGTTTTTTGAGTAGACTATAAGCTATTATATTCTCTAGAAACATTCTTAGCATTTTACTGCTATTTTAAACATTTCAGTGCTTCGTGTGTGGGATGTTCTTCTCTTTGAGGGAAACCGTGTAATGCTATTCCGGACAGCCCTTGCACTGATGGAGTTGTATGGTACTGGGGTCACTCCTTTTCTTAATAATGCCAAGTATCTTGGAAGTTACATTCTGGATAGAGATTTCTGACCACTATTAATTGCAGGTCCTGCACTTGTGACAACAAAAGATGCTGGGGATGCAGTAACCCTTTTGCAGTCTTTAGCTGGTTCCACTTTTGACAGTAGCCAGCTTGTTTTAACAGCTTGCATGGGATATCAAGCTGTAGGTGAAGCAAGATTGCAAGAATTGAGGAATAAACACCGACCATCTGTTATCTCTTCAATGGAACAGAGAGCAAAAGGTCTTCGTGTCTGGAGGGATACCAACAGTCTTGCATCTAAGCTATATAATTTCAAGCGTGACACTGAACCATTGGTGTCGTTATCAGAAGAACAGTCAAATGACTCTAAAGATGGCGATAAGAACCAAGAAGTCAATCCTAGTAATGTGGATTATATGTATCATGGCCTCACTGTAAACTCTGAGATTGACTCTCTGCCTGATCCTAAAGACCAGGTATCCTTCTCAATATGCTCAATTTCATCTCCAGATCATAAAAGGTTTCATTGAACTTAAGGGACAAACTGAATAACATAAAGAAATATAATTAACCATACATTTTAGATAAACATTTCCATTAGCGAGGTTATTCGATGTTCAATGTATTTATGTGAAGTTGATAGTCTCATGCACAGTTAGCATTTGAAGAAAGTGTTTGCACCCATACTTTTTCGTTTTTGCTTCATATGTTAAATGAAGGATAAAATGGTTGGTCAGAAAAACAAGGGATGTTATATCTAATAGGTTAGCCGGCTAAATTGCTTATTTATGAAGTAGATGACTATCAACTTCACATAAATACTGTAACTACTCAGGAACTTGTAGTTAGCCGGCTAACATGTCCCTCAGAACTGTAGTTACAGGTTTTCAGCTCGTTCGGCTGGCTTCAAAACCACGCTGCCCGCGACTGCTGCTTGTGACCGCTGTGTCAGTAAAGTTCTGTACGATGGCTGCCGATTGGCGCTGGAACTGGCAGCCGAACGAGCTGTTTCTATCTTGGTGGTGTCTTGTAGCAATTTCTGCATCCTGCATATCCTCCAGCATTTTGAACAAATCTGAATACCGGTCTTCGGTTCCTAAGTTTTCTCCTTGAGTTTCTGTACTTATATTCATAATCTTAAGATAGTTACTTTTGCTCTAGTAATCTAAGGATTTATATTTGGATGTATTATCTCAGGTAGTCTGGCTGAAGGGTGAGCTGTGCCAACTGCTAGAGGAGAGAAGATCAGCTGTTCTGAGGTTTGTTTCAAATATCCAAGACTCCGACCCTTAGGTTGATTGAGTCATTTCCTATCCACATAATATGAAAAAACATGTACATGCACCAATGTAAGTAGTCATTAATCAATTCTCGAAGTTAGGTCAATCAGGTAACAGTTCCTGTCATGTTTACCACTTGCTTTGATTGAGATATGTTTACCACTTGCTTTTGTTGAGAATATGTTTACCACTTGCTGGATCCACTGTTGTTCTGCGGCTGAAACTTGTTTTTCTTCCCACCTTCATCACAATGCCCTAACAACAGAGCTCATGTAGATGTACTCAAAACAGTTGTCTTTAGGCGCCAAAAGTTTGTCAAGGTTGATGGAATTCAGTCAAAATTAGTTGAGCTTACATGTTTATCATATGGACATTTGAAAATTACTTTATTCACTGATGTTATCAAATCACCAAAGTTATATTTTATGACTTAATTGTGTGGGTTGTGACTTCTGAAGTGGTAAGCCAGTGATCCTTGCATATTGTTTACTCGCAAGTCGCAACCTTGGATACTGATGGTTTATGTCTGGGCCACTTTTTCAAAGATTAACAGGAGAGGGTGAGGAAGATGAGATATATTTTTTTTTCAAAGATTAACTGTTCATCATTATCTTAAGAGGTAAAAGGACTCTAGTAGACGATTTATACAACCTGTAGTGGGGCAAAACAAAAAATTAAAAAAAAGAAAAGAATGCCAAGTAAACACTGAAAACACTACCACTGAAAGATGAGAGATATGTTCCTTACAACTCATCTTCAACTTTTTTCCAGGAAAGCCTTTCACCAAAGGATGGTGGTAATAGAGTATAAAAATATTTAGGAGCGGACAATGTGTTCCTTTCAATTCTAGAAGAGGCATAGCCTCATTTAGTGTGTCCTACATTATAAGAGTCAATCCTTTTGTTGAGTATTCACTTGGATTAAATGTTGGTGCTTAATGAATTACTCTTCATATTGCTTTTTCCTGTCATCTGTATCCACAGGGCTGATGAATTAGAGACAGCACTTATGGAGATGGTTAAGCAAGATAACAGACGTGAATTAAGTGCAAAGGTAAATGCAAATATTATTCTTTAGAATGGCTGTTTCTTATGATGTTGATTTTGTATGTTGAACCCAAAGTTTGGTATCATCTCTTTTGAAGTCAATTTAACGGTTAGAATATGCTTTCTGTTTAATAATAATTGTTCTTAGTTAAGTAGTTAACCTTACTAGATGTAAATTTCTTGTTTCTACATGTTCTATCTCCTAGGTTGAGCAATTGGAACAAGAGTTATCCGAGCTAAAGCAAGCTCTATCAGACAAGCAGGAACAGGAACAAGCAATGCTTCAGGTGCAGTTCTCGCACATATGATGCTCTAAATGAATCTTGTTACCACTGTCATGTTAAGTCACCCACAACTAGGTCAACTGCAGGTCCTGATGCGTGTGGAACAAGAGCAGAAAGTCACAGAGGACGCCCGTATCTGTGCGGAGCAAGATGCTGCTGCTCAGAAATATGCCTCACATATACTTCAGGTTAATTCAGTTTGATCTATAATCCATGCTGTTGTGTTTGTGTGCTATGTCTTGATCTGAGTTTGACTGGCATGCTTGTGTATGAAATAACCTTTTTTGATGTTCCTGATCTGAAAAAGATGTTCCTATTGCATATATTGATATCTGAATGTAGCTACGTGTTGTAATGCATATGCACCTATATCTAGGTTGCTTCAAAAAACTGCAACAGTCTTTGCAACAATTGGTGGATACATTTCTATTGGTATACACAGCTATATGTTGCAATGCACTTGCACGCAGGGGTGGAGCCTTTTTTTTGCCACTACTTGCAGATGTCTGGGTTGATTAAATAAATATATTATGTTTTAAAAAAATGAGATACCTCTGCTTATATTGAAACGAGATACCACTGCTTAATAAATTGTATTATTTATTAAGTCTATGTGGCTGTATCTAGAGTGCTAGGAGAAGATGTTGAGCTCTCTCCCATTTTATAAGACTGGAGCTCTCTGGCTTTATTATTAATATTTGGGCATGAATATGTTGCATCATGTAATGAAGCAAGTAAATGTTTGCGTGTTCAGTTTTTATAATTCGCTGCTCGTATACTTACTCTATTCAGGAGAAGTACGAGGAAGCTATGGCTTCACTTACTCAAATGGAGAACAGAGCAGTTATGGCAGAAACTATGTTAGAGGCAACCATTCAGTACCAATCTAGTCAGCAGAAAGCACAGCTTCCATCGCCCTCTCCTTCTCCAAGGTACTATTGCTCTGGTCTTGTTTAATGCTGTTATTACCAGATTGGTACTAACACTGGCAAGGCAATAGCACTAAATGACCAATTTAGTTAACTACCCCATTCCTTTTTTTCTTGTTGGTTATCTGCTATTGCCCCCAGTTAGGAAACCCCCTTTTCTTTTCCATTTTCAAATGCAAATAGATGTGATTTAATAGCTAGTCTTTCCGTTAGACATATTCCACTTGTTTTCTGTTCTAATGCTAACTTGATATTTTTTCCAAATATTTTTCCTTACAGGACCCCAACTCGAGATACATCACCAGGCCAAGGGAACCAAGATTCGTCACAGGAGTTCCAGCCTAGAAGAATAAGTTTGCTTGCTCCATTTTCCCTCGGATGGCGAGACAAGAACAAGGTACATTCTTTTGGCAATTGGATTAGGAATTTAGGATTTTCTCAATATTTTTTTTTCTCGAACACGCAGGAGGGCTGCGTATCAATATATTAAGAAGAAAGAAAGAAATACGGGTGTAACACTAACACCCAAACTAGAATACAGAGGGGTGTTAAAAAAACTCCCCACACACAAACGCACGCACTAGATCACCTGTTACCAAATAAACAACCCAAGACCAATCTAACTGGAGGGCTGCAAGGCTAGAAGATGAGAAATTCCTCGAGCCCCAGCCAACTCCCACATAAACATATCATCCCTAATGGAGGAGAGCAGTCCATTAAGATCGGGTTGTCGTCCATCAAAAACACAACGATTCCTGTGATTCCAGAGAGACCAAGCCACCAAAATTATAACAGAATTCAGTCCCTGCTTTGCATGATCAGCCACCCTTGTGGTCACCAAAACCCACCAATCCTCGAAGGAAAGATCATCCGACTGTGGGACTAAGCCTTGTAAACCAAGTCGTTGCAGGACACTGAACCATATTTGGCGCGAGAAGACACAAGATACCAGCAAGTGATTAATCGTACTAACACAATTATAACAGTAACTTCTTTACCTTAACTCCTAAATGGCAAATGTCGCAAGGTGGTTTCCCTGATGTTTTTTCCCTCTTTGAAACATATGGCAGGAGCTCTGCCTTTCACTAATTAGAAGAAAATAAAGGAGTTGCAACCTCAAAAAAATGAACTGTAACCTTGCTAGCAAAAACAATAATGGCACCATAAAAGCAACTAGGAGATTAATTTAACAAGACACCTTATTGTGGGAGTAGAAAAGCTTGCCACCTGTTCCCAGCATGGTCCTTAATATGGTTGAATTCCTTCTTGGCTGATCCATGATAAGTCATGTTTGTCTAGGGAAATTTTGGTCATGCGCATGTAGGTGTTGAAAGTGTGTTTAAGAATGCTATAGCACCTTCTGTCTTCAACTTCATGTGAGGTAATAGTGTGATAAGGTCTACAAATTTTGTGCACATCTATTTCTCATACTTTCCAGCTAACTGCAAAGGGAGCAAAAGATTTCACAAACTTGTTTTCTCTAGTTTGTGAGCGAAAAAGTCTGCCCCCTGAAAAATCCTGAGTGATGTTTCTTTTTGCTACTGTTTAGATGTTGAAGGCAATCTCTGGCCTCTGTACCAGCCAAAGATGCGCACAGCCATTTTTATTAAAAACATGAACTTGCCATGACTTATCTTGCTGTGATGTGTCTTTTGCATCATTTGGAATGGCTGTTCAAAATATTGCACTTTCCATGACTTATTTTGCTGCTTGCAATCCATACTTGGCAAAATTTGTTCCTATATACAACCTAATTAAATTTATACAAGTTCAGACTAATATTATACTCAAGTTCTTCCAACTGATCTAACAGTCGGAGGGGCTGACATTTGTCATTCTGGAAAAGTGCCTGCTTTGTATAATTACTTCTCTAGATAAATTATACAGTTTCTTGGACTGTTTGTATGTTTTGATTTGTATAGCTTTAGGTCTGTCTCTTCTGCTTTGCCTTTCATTAAAAAACAACAGTTCTGCTTTGCCTGATCTTACGATTTCTGTACCCTGCCTTTTGCATAGGGCAAGCAGAATGGCACTGATGAGTCAACAAACGGTAAGCTCAATAATAACACCGATCAAGGGGTTGAAACACCCCAAAAGGACGATGAAAAGAAAGGCGACTCACCAAAAGAGGGTGAACAGATGATCCAAACACCCCAAAGAGATAGTGAGCCCAGATTAGAGACGCCCAAGATGGATAGTGAGCCGCCAAGTGTCGAAATGACGACAAACAATATGAATGGGCAGGAAAACCAGTTGGAGGAAATAAAATTGGATTGACCTTTGACTGGTCTTCACGAATGTTGCTAAGTCACAACATAAGGTGCCATTAAATTATGTATTGGTGTATTCATTTTCCCCTCATTTGTACCTCTTTTTCTTTAGGTTTATAGATTCTTTGAACCATAACTTGAGGGGAGAGAATGAATAAGTTATATTTTGCCTGTTATAGTTTTGTTGATCGCCTGTAACTTATCAGTACACATGAAAAAGACGTACCAAATAGAAGATCATCACAAAAGCAATTTTTTTGGAACAGATTGCGCCCTACTCCGTAGGTCGCTACCGTTGTCCTGGTGACTTTGTGGTTGATTGTATCGCCAATTATCTTGTTGGCCACTCCGCCACTGCATCCGACTCTTTTTTTTTTTTGACACACACTGCATCCGACTTGATGTAGTACAACAACCCGGGTTCTGCCTATCTCTTTGTTCTCTTCTCTATCATTATTCATTTCCATCTCTTTGTTCCGTGCATCTTGTTGTCACTTTACTTCAGCGCGCTTCCTTTTGAACTTTGAAAGCGCAAGGGCACTCGGAGCTTTTTTTTCTTCACAGGTCCACTGTCAGACATCAACACAACATCTTTGTGTCATAGTCAGTGATCCCGCATTGCAGCATGTGCCATTCGTGCGCCTTGTGTGCATTCAGACAGGAGGTGGTGTCACGTCTTGCTAGGGTGCTAGCACTACCGTTTCCGGTCTTTATACCAACAAGGCAACAACCCGCCAGTTCTATGGTCCACCTGAAAGCTCCGTCTCACTCACACGTTGGCACCACTCACTAGTGGGCTAGCGGCACTGCAAGCGAGGTGACTGAACTTTCTTCCAGTTCCCACTTCCCATTGCCACAGCCCACAGGTGACGGTTTTTCTTCTTCTTACATTTCCAAATTCCCAGCCGAAATACAGCTGTAGTTTTATACAAACTACGGTATGAGGGCGATATAGGTTGATGTGTGTGTGTGTGTGTTTTTTTTTTTTTAATTTCTTCGATTCCAAACAGCGGCCATCAGGCAAATCTCCCTCTATCTCTCGCTCTCTCTCGCGCACCAAGTTGAATTCCCTGATTAGACGTATGTTATCGGATTCATCTCAATCTAGGTATGTTGAAGTGGATTAGGATAGAATTTAGTTTAAATTGCACTCTAATTCATCCCAATACACATGAATTAATGTAAATCTAACTGCATTGAAACAAGTTCTTAGTCGATTAACAAGCACTCTATTTCCCCCGTAAAGGCAAGCACTCCAAAATTCCACACGCCATCTCAGTCTGAAGCTAGATTGTCTTTTGGTTTCAAGCTGAATTGCTGATGCTGCATGGCTGCTCCTATCATGCTACCCTCCCGCCGCGTACCGCGTACAGAAGAGGACAAGACGTGGCCACGGTTCCATGAACCGACACCGGTGCAGAAAAAAACCAAGCCCCACCGGTTACCGGCCACCGGACCACAGTAATAGCGGCCCCTACTGGGCAGGCTTTGTATAGTGTGGAGTGGCAGTGGTATCGCCGGGCCGGCCATGCGATGCGCACAGAAACCAAAACCTTTAAGGCCTATTTAGAATACGGGAAAATTTCTTGTTTCTATATTTTTTTCTACGAAAATGAACTTATTTTTTTAAAATTCCTACGTAATTTTTGTGAAATTTTTGCGTTCCAAACAGGACCTTAAAAGCTTCCCAACAGGGACCATGCCCTGATGCCCACACGGACACGGCCCACGCACTACGGCACGCGCTCAATTTTCGCCATGTGATCCACGCTCTCCCGACCAAACTGCTCCGTGCTCGCCCGGTCCCTCCTGCAGCATCCCGCAAGGCCGCAAGTCTGACAAAAAGGGTGCCCGCCTGCGCAACGCGGTCTGTGCGGGCTGCAATTATTTGAAGCCGCTCTTTGGACAGGATCTGTCAGTGGTCGCATGTGTTGCTGCTGGAGTGCTGGTGCTGCCATGCTGGATTTGTTTTGTGCCATCAGATTCTTCGTTCAAGCAGTAGTACGTGCTAGTACTACTACTACTTTCGAGCGCCTATGATCTCAGTGCGGTCACTTATCTCGTTACGGAGCTCTGCAGTTTGCTGTCCATGAATTTCATTATCTGGGTGCTCCAACAGAAATCACGATCATGTAATAAAGTAGCTCATGAACTAGCGTCTCCAGGGAGTTCTTGCGATCCAGCTGAGGTTCCAATTTTAGAGTCCATCCTGGCGCATATCTTGTGCAACCTTGCTGATGATTCAGCACCATATGAGTAATAGAAATTGCTATTTCCCCTAAAAATATACTCCTCGATCTCCCACAGTCCCAAAAATAATAATTTTAGAACAGTGCTATAAAGTTTAATCAAATTTATAAAAATATTAATATTTATCATGTGAAATAGATATTATTAGATATTTAGCATGATTCATGAAACATACGATAATAATATATTATATTTTATATCATAAATATAAATATTTTTATCTAATATATTTAATGAAACTTTAGGCACTCTAACAAAAAAATGCACCTAGAATTACAGTGTGTTCGGCAGCTCACAGCAGCTGCTGCTACAGTGATTAGAGAGAAGGTAAAAAGTCTAGCCTTATATAAGTGATGCAATTTTAGAATGAGGCAATGTGCCTGTCGTCCAGTTGCCGAACTGAACGCTGCGGAACGGTGAGTAAATAGAAGCCGATGGAGTAGCACGGAAGGGCCAATATAATGCCCATGGTCATGCAACAACTCGAAGTCGTCGCGGGCTCGCGGCCAAAGATTGAACCCGCCCACCTCGGCCGTTTCGTCGTCGAATCGTCCGGCCACATCGCCCTCTAAAAGCTCCGGCGATCCGGCCTCCCGCCTCCGGGCCTCGCCCTCGCCACAGCCCACAGGGCACAGGTCTACCGCCCGACGCTAGCTGAGCTGACACGTCTAATATAATACTCCCTCCATTCCAAATTGTAAGTCATTCCAAAAATCTTAGAGAGTCAAAATATCTCAAGTTTGACTAAGAATTATAGACAAAACTACAAAAATTTATAACATCAAATAGGTATATTATGAAAATATAATTGATAACGAATCTAATGAAACTTATTTGACATCATAAATATTATTATATTGCTATATAAATTTGGTCAAACTTGAGAAACTTTGACTCTCCAAGATTCTTGAAATGATTTACAATTTAGGATAAAGGGAGTAGCATACCTCGGTGATCCGAGTCTGATGCAAACTCACAACGCCGCTCGGACAATAATCCACGGATCAGGACGCTCTTCAACTGGGACTACGTACCTCTGCGTATCTAATGATACACTAATGTTGTGCTTGTGCATATAATAACAAAAGACTACTAGAATACTCTGGGTGGCCCCTTCTGATGATATAGACCAATCAGCCCACATTTAATTTGTTATATATAAAGGCGTATCTGACCATTTTACCATTGGGACGCAAAAACTCTTTTATATATAGCACTGCTGGCCGGATATTAGAGATCTCAATAATGCGAAGATAATTGAAGTAAAAGCAGACTGTACGTATTTATTTTGTGATAGTACTAGGTTAGAGCCTCAACAAAACGTTGAGCGCCAGTAAAAGAGTTTATGGACAATTCACTGCTAGGAAGGAAAGCCAAAATATAATGTGTGGTGATGGAATTGGATGCAATACGGCAAATTGTGTGCCGCTACTAATCATTAAAATCCATCATTTCGGTGTCACGTTGACAGACAGCATGCAGGAACACTCCCAGGTTACAATCAGAACATGATGGCACAGGGCGCAACTGGGAACAATTGGCTCGATTAGGTCAGTCTTAATGAGATTTGGTGAGAGTTTCACAGAAATTAAATGAGCAAACATAGCAAAGTATAGATGTGGCATAATATAGATGAACACATATATATCTACACTTTCAATTATTATATGAGTCTTAAAAAACTAGGACATGAAATCTCCACTGGGCTTAGTATTATCAGGGCCTTAGTATTATTATATTAAAATTCATGACTCATAAGTTAGGCGAAAAGATAAGTACTTCCTCACTTTCATGAAAAGCACGATTGTAGTTGTAGCGCCATAATAGTTAGTTTTATGAGCATTAAATATGTACTAAATTAATAAATATGTTGATATGATACAATATTAATGAAGAAAGAGATTATCAAAGTTTTATGTGAGTAAAATGGCAAAGTATTATGAATATTTATTATGACTACTAGTATATATTCAATACTAATACTTTTTATATAAATTTGGCCAAACTCAAAACTGCCACTCCAGAAAAAACTGAGAGTTTCGAGTTTTTTCATCTAACGTTCCAACTTTATTCCGGGACACCAGCAAATACAACGAAGAACACTCATTACCAATTCCCCTCTCTGAATGCAACAAGTGCCAGAACCTCGGCTATAAAATGCACGCCCCCTTTGCAAATCATCCATCCATTAAGGTCTCGCCTTCTCCACTAGCGACCCTAGTTTCCTTGAAATAGCAGAAGCCTACGACTAAGGGATTTTAGAGAGAAAGGAAGCGGAGAAACTTTGCAATGGAGTGCGGGTACCCTTGCAACGGCCGTGGCTGCAACAAGGAGAAGAGGCCACTGCTCAAGAGGGGCCAAGTCAAGCTTAAGATAGCTAGGGTCCTGCTAGGCAGCCTTGTAGCACTGTTCACCAAAAATAAGTGTTATGGCTTTGGTAGATAAGCAAGCAGAAGAAGTGCTTGCATTAGGAGCTATTTGACTGAGTTCTGATACTGAGGATTTCCTCCTTATCCTATGGCGCTTGATATAGAGACTATGCAGACTGAAGAATTCCTATTTTCTCTTTAATTCCATACATTTTCGTCCCAAGTTTGGCCCAGTTTATCGCTTGTCCTCTTCTGCTCATGTCTCCTATAACACATCTTCAAACTCCCCTCTTCTGAATTAAGCAAACCTGCGGCGTAACTAGGGCAATGAATGAATCCTAATTTTCTACAACTGGAACTACCTATGCTTATCTGATGATAAACTAATGTTGTGGATCACAAAAGACTATAATAATGCTTCTCATCTAGGTGGATGATGATGTCCATTTCAATAAATTTTATTTTATTTTGCAATGTACGTGGATCTACCATTTAAAGACACCACCACAATATTTTATTTACCATTTGCTTCCTTTAAATATGTCTTTAATGAATTAGCATGCCTTCATATAGTGGTGGAGTGTGGGGGATTGATCAAGGAGGCAGGGGCTAAATGTTTCAATAAAATTAATGTATGATTTTTTTGGAAAAGGTTGTTAATGCAAATGCCTTGTATTTATGCAATATATCTACAAAACAATATTCATTTTAGTTTTGTAGAAAGAATACTAGTAGTTTCTCCATAATACAACCTAGCTTAGAGAACAAATGAAATACAACAGAGTATACAAGGGGAAAGGACCTAGTTTCACCTCTGAGAGGCTCCACAAGTTTTGTCGTAGGAGTCCATCTTTGAACAACCCATGCAATGTGCTTTTGTTTGAACCTAGAGCTTGAGCTAGAGACCTCATGATAGACCTTCTATGCAATGGAATTGTTTGAACTTGTGATACATGAGCTTCAGCCTTTTTTGGTCACAATTCTTAGAATTTCTACTTTGAGTTGGAGTAAGATCCTTTGACCTAGTTCCAACATTTCCATTTGCATGTGTCCATCTTCATTGCTTGAGTCATCCAACTCTTGGTGAAACATGATTACCACTTCCTCATCGCACTCATGCATATCCTACTCCATGGCCTTAATTTAGGCACCAAAACAAACCTCTACGTTAGATGTTTAGTACATATTTCCACTCACATTATATGTGCATTCGATAATGGATTCTCAGTTATGATTTTCTGTATGCATGCAATTGTAAAATATATGGGGAACGATAGGGAAAGCAAGCTAGTTTTATATACACCAAGATGACACTTTAGGCTAATTGTAATACTTTTTTTCCCACTAGTTAAAAGGATACCAACAATGGAATACACCTTTGCCTTTTTTGTGTGCAATTCATTTAATTCAAACAAAGTGTGTTGTTGTTTGATAACTTGTTCACATAGTGAAAAGAGCTTAATGCTGAGGATTTAGTGTAGGATAGCTCTTAGTGTTATGATAAGATATAATTGTATGTTGTAAGCATTTAATCCGGTTCAATGTTTGTTTAATTGGTGCTACTAATTAGTACATTTTTTGTCATTTTATTTGTTTTTTACAAAGTCTTTTGTCCTAATAAAAACACATACGCAAATATGCTCATTTGATTCGATAATTGAAAACACAAAGACAATTATGCTCGTTTGGTTCAACAATTTTAGGAATTAAAACATATTTCTATCTCACATGACAAGTATGAATAAATAGTGTGGTCATTCTTTCTATTGATCATGCCCCTTGTCCCTGGACCAAAAGACTTATTTCTATGGTGGAACAATGAAGATATGTTGGCACCACAAAACAACCTACTTCTGTACACCAAAAATAAAATTATTGTGCATCATTATAAAAAATAAAAATATTAGCGTATTTCACGCATCATATTATGTTGAATTTCTTCATTCTAGGCAAAAACTTGTAAATTGGTATCAAAATCATCTTGTTCATCAGGAACATCAAAGTTGACATCTCCATATGCTTGATGTTCATAGGCTACATGCTGAGGTCCATAAGGTCTATTCACCTAGATTTAGTTGATGTTCTTTAGGATCAACATGCACTATAGTGTAGTCAACATAACTATATATATATATATATATTACGTGAACTGGTTCTTTCTTGTTTCCCTTCAGCAATCTCATCTTCAACAAGTTGGGCTTCCTACGCTTATGGGTTCTTTCTCATTTGGTGGCTCCTCATTCAAGTCTGGTTAGGCCTCATGGATTTGGGAGGGTACTTCACCTAGTGACGCATCATTCATATTTATTAATGTCTCTCCTTGATCTAGTGGTTCTACATTTAGATCAACAGACATAGAAACATGGTGCTACTCTACAAGGCGAGGAGGAAATGGAAGGAGGAAACTAAAGGAGTGATCTGGTGTCTACCATGCTTTTATAGGCTGACAAATTGGCGGCAACTGAAAGTAAATGTGTGATGTTATTGGACCACACAAGTTGGTTACCACGCTACCCTGAGGCATTAGATAATATAAAATATTTTGTATTTATGGAGAATCCTTCTAACACAATGATTGTCTCTCATGGATCGACTATGGGAACAACACATTAGGAAAGAATATAGTAGGAGCACATGTGTTTTTTTTTCTGCACTAATCTAACCTCAAAACTCGAGAATACTAGTAACATGCTAACATCATAAATCTAGGTGGAGATAGAGACGCTGCATCTATATTTGGCATGACTTTGGCTTGTCTAGTCTTTAATTACCACAAGGTTAATCCATCCATAATCCTGTTGGTTACTCATTGGCATGCTTTTTATTTCATGGATGCTTAAGAGCCCATTCTATAGAAAATAAATGTAGGTTTAGACTTTTATAATGGCTACCTAATGATGAAGTTGGGGAAGAGGTAGTGACATATAGCTAGACTATAAAGTGATGTTGCATGCTCACTCACCGCACAGAGTGAACTACATGGTTCAAAACAAGTCTTGTAATACATTTGTCCTAAAAGAATGCAATTATGATTTAAGATTGAGTCAAACTTCTTAATAATTTAATCAAACTAGCAATTTGGCCCGTACAAATATTATTGTAGTATTTGGATTTTTAAATGAATATCCTTTTTGTGAATATTTTTTTTATTTGATTGATGCACTTTTACTCTATCTTTCATTATGAACTCTAACTGTGACTTAGAGTTATTGTCATCTTTGGTGCCTTCCTATTATTATCTTCTGACTGCGTAATTTTGGTTGAGACCAATTCAAGGAGCCTTCAATCTCATCTTGGTGAGCTATATTGGTGATAAAAAACCATTTTCCAAGCCTTTATCCAGCTCATGGGCTCTATTATAGATTTAAATTTGAGATGATCTTGCATCTTCTATTATGGATATATAGTTTCACTTTTCCCCTATAGTATCATTTGTTTCATCACAAAATTTTTCATGTCTTGGAGCCATTTACTACGAGTCCAACAACAATTTATGGTGGTACATAATCATGCTAGCTTAATAGACAACTTTGATAGTAAGTTATCATTTTAGTGATCTTGTAGTAACTCATAACTCATAGTTTCTCAATAAAATGCAGCGCTCATGAAAAAGAGTTTATGGATAATTTACTGCTCAAAAGGAAAAGGCAGAATGAGGTGATGCCATGATGGGATTGGATGTAGTAGGACAATTTTTGTGCGGCCATTGATCATTAAAGCCTCATTTATGTGTCACGTCGACACACAGGATACCCTCGTTTAGAACTAGAACATGATGTTACTAGGAAACTAGGAATGGTTGGCTCGATTAGTAGGATCATGATTCACTACCCTCCACTTCCAGGAAAAAGTACTATTGTAGCTATATCGCTATTAAAGTTTCATGACCACTAATTACACTACTTAGTGGAGATAAGCTAACATGACACAATATTAATGAACGAAGAAATGAACAAAGTTTGATGGAGTAAAAAATGTTTCACGAAAATGAAACCCCCACCGAGTCTAACCTTAATACATCCTTATTCAGTTTAAACCAATTACTAATACTTATTTATGATACGAAATAAGTAACATTAGAATTTATTATTAAATATATTTTCATAGTATACTTATTTGAAATCAAAATTACTCGATACTAGGTTCTACAAATTTATTCAAATTAATAAAAAAAATCATTAGACAAAATGTAGGTTTGTATTTTTTTTGGGATGGATATAGAAGAAAAATGTAACATGTAATTGAGATTCTTAGTAACATATTACCTTGTCTAGAGTTTTAGAACAATTACAAAGCCTAGATAGGACAAAAGACACACATGCGGTCATTAATTTTTCAAACATATGATCAGTGTAATATTTAAAAATCAGCATTAGGTCGTCTTGAATTTTTCCAACGTAGTTTCTGAATATTTTTTTTGTGGTCCTGAAGGCATATCTTATTATTTGTTCAAGAGAATAACAGTGTTTAGTTGTTTTCCCGTGCTACAAGTTCGAGAAAGAAGCACAGCGTGTATCACTGGCATTAGTATCTGCATTTAGCTTGAGACTAATGTGCTTTACCTCTAATTGGCATGAGGCTAGTCCCACAATCCCACCTAAACTTTTGTTGTTTTTTTTTAAATGCACCTAATCTTTTGTTGGTTGCTCATTGGCCCGCCGTTCCATTCATGGCTCCATGGATGGATGAGGCGAGAAAAAAGGCAGCGAGCAAGTGGCGCTGCAGTGCTCCTGCTCACACTCGCTTCCAAGTTGCAAACAGAGACAGAGACTGCCACTACGCACATGGCTCAAACATTTGTGAACTTTATTCGCTTGACCCCAGTCCCCACTCCCCAGGTCTACTACATAAGTATAGTACTACTCCACTCTGGAGAAAATTAAACAAAGAAGAACGCGCCTTTGCACCTTCCAAAGCAACGTGTCTAAAAACTCTGGCTATATAACACTACTCCCCCCCTCCTCAAGCCATCCCATCCAGCCAGCCAGCTCACGCACACAGCTCGCGACCACGAGAGAGCGAGCAAGCAAGCAAAGCGGAGGAGCAATGGAGTACGGGTACCCCTGCAACGGCCACGGCTGCGGCAAGGAGAAGAGGCCGCCGCTCAAGAGGGGCCAGCTCAAGCTGCAGATCGCCAGGACCCTGCTCGGCAGCCTCGCGTCGCCGGTCGCCAAGAACCGGGATCGCGGCTTCGGTGGTAGATAGGCCGTGCCGTGGTAGCAGGCGAGTAGTAGAGTAGCTAGCTGAGGACATGCGTCGAGTGGTGGTGGACTGTGCAAACTGATGAGCTCTTGTTTTCCCCTTTTAAAACGGTGTGACAGTGTTGTGTTGGTGTAAGTTTTGCCTTGTTCTTTCTCCTCACATTCAGCCTCATGGGTTTGGCTCCTACTAGAACACAACACCAAGCTTAAGAGCCCTGTTCTTGAATGAAGCAATGGAGGTCTCTACAGTTCCTTGCTCTTAATTTGTATGGTATTTGGTGCTTAATTTTAGAACTACACTGCACTACTGCACTTGAGCCAATTAACTCAAGTAAAAAATCAAAGTGATGGCGTTACGACACGGGCCATTTTCATTTTGTAGGCAGACGCATGTGTATGTTTGCTCCATCCTCTATTCCTCCATCGTCTCCGGCCTTCGCCGCGTCGATTCGTCAGATTCCACCGGTAACCGATCAGCTGCCACGCGTTGAGCTGATCGTGCGGCGATGGCGCATCTTACCCAAGTGATCCGATCCAATAGTCCAATCCTAATCTGACGATAATCGAATGTTGCAGTTGCACATAACAAAGAAAAATTCAGATGATAGTTTATGTGGCTCTTTGTGCAAGCTAATCAACATTCAATTGCTTTGTGCTCTTTATATATATACCATTTAATATTGACTTTCAAATCTTATGCCGTACCAGTACGAGATATTCAAGATCTCGACAGTGTAATAAAGTTACTAGTAAAGTAATCCCTCAAAAGCTATCCATATTTGTTCGATATATGATACGGAGTATGATACTATTTTTTTAGAAACGACTTTATGTGTATTTCATTAAAAAGAGAACAAACGAGCGATAGGACAGTACTAGAGCTTAAAAAATAATCCGATCCACAGAGACACGCACTGCCCTTTCTAATCATCCGCAAGAGCAGCTCTGAAGTGAACAGAGTGGTGTCTGCTCTGGAAAATTCGCATTCCACAAGATAAGAAAATCGGGGATAAGGCGATGGGATGCATATATATAAGAGCAAAGTAATGCGATGGCTAATCATTAACCATCATGTGTCGCATCCCCACTCGCGCCAGGCAGGAATTCCACTGCAATCAGAGCATGGATCTTAGTATACCGTTCTGAACGAGGGTTAGGATCACGATTATGAGGCTAAAAGGTAGCTCAGTGAGATTAATTACACGGCTGGTGAAGAGGATATATATGTACGGTGAAGCCTCTCCAATCATGAATAAGAGTTGTTTTACGATATCGACACGGTCTCATGCATTGCTTAGCCCCAGTAAATATACTGCTTTCTTTTCAACTAGGATTAGACACCACCATTATACTTGAGCCAATAATCACACAAGGACATCATGTAAGATATTACTCATCACGTAATGTCTTTATAAATATTTAAATTATATTTGGTAAAAATGATCTAAATTCTCTGTGCATACTTGTCCACAACAAGAACCAACCCCTAATGAAGAAGAAGAAGAATCTCTATTACAGAAAACTAGTGGAGTTACCATAGGATCTCTGATCTAGTTGTATGAACATGGTAGGGATTGATGACTAACCACAGGATCCCTTCATCCAAGTATTTATGCCGCCACCAGCCACCTTACTGACATGGTAGATGTTGAAGATGCATCTTTCATCAAAACAACATCCTCAACAAGGTATTGCCATGTATACTACTGTACCATTATCCGGAAACATTTTTTTTTTTGCGTACTACTAGTATCCTTGAACAAAAGGAGACGCGGGAGCATCCCGAGGCGCCATTTGCATCTTTATTTGGCATGAGATTTTTGCCTAATTCCTATTTGCCATGAGGGCACGAGGCTAATCCCTCCCTAATCCTGTTTTCCGTCACTTCACGGATGCTTCGAGGGAAAAGGTGGGGATGAGTGCTGCGAGTGTGAGAAGTCAAGCCGCGGCGCTGCTCCCACTAGCAACAGAGAGAACAAAAAATGGCTCAAAACAAACCTGCAACTTTATTCTCCGGGTCCCAGGAAATGGATGATTAACATTTAACAAAGAAGAACGCGCGTTTCCATCTCCAATCTCCCAAGTCCCAACGCAACGTGCCTGCAATCTCCGGCTATAAAATGCACGCTCCCCTGCACACCACTCCCCACCCAAGGCCAAGGTAGTCACTAGCCAGAGCTAGCTCTCGCCTTCGATCTCCAGCAGCAACGCAGCGGGGCCTGCCACCGGGACCAATGGAGTACGGGTACCCCTACAACGGCTGCGGCGGCAACAAGGAGAAGAGGCCGCCGCTCAAGAGGGGGCAGCTCAAGGTGCAGATAGCCAAGACCCTGCTGGGCAGCCTCGTGGCGCCGGCCGGCGCCACCAACAGGGAGCTCAGCTTCGGGAGATAAGCGAGCAAGCTTATGCTACCTGAGCAAAGCACATTTGATGTCTAGTGTGTCGTGCTTGACACACAGGAATTGTGCAAACTGATGTGTGTGTTCCCCTCTTTATCAATTTGGTAGTTGTAGGGTCCAGATTTTGCCCCTTTGGTTCCTCCTTTTGCAGCTTAGAGCTCTGTTGAGTGAAACAATGTGGAGAGAGATGTGTATTGCTCTTTGTTGTTTTACCATGTACAAACTAGTACACAGCAATATAAGGTAGCATGGTTTCTATGGTAAATTGGCGGGTAATTTCTGAACCTTTCCTGATTTGTTCGCTCAATTCTCCTCAGCTCAATTGATTTCACAGCTGCTCATCTGAATTCGAGCAATGACTACTGTGAAGGTTGGCCTTCCTTTCCTGCACTTGTTTGGATGTAGTCGCATTCGAATCTATCAACATGCGTTGGGCAACAATGCATACATGAGATTAAGGTGAATCTAATAACATCCGATCAAGGCCTCAACTGAATTCTGAAACATAATGGCTACGAGCCTGCTGCAAAGGCGCGTGCGGCACAGGCGCACAGCTCAACTGTTCGCGGAGCATGAGTGCGTGGCATGTGCCGGCTGGTGAACGGGTTAGGTCTTGATTCTCTACAAGTGTTGTGGCCGGCCTTTGGGTTGATATTAATCGACATGTACTTGTTATGTGTATCTGATCATTCATTATTGAGTTGCAAATCTTAACTGCGTCTGTACTAAATATCAGAAATGAGTGCAAAGGCTGGATTGATTTTCCTTTATCTAAAAAAAAGGGTAAAATACACTTTTCAACCTCCAACATACACACAAGTTAGGTTTTCAACCTTCAACTACGAAACCGAGCAACAACTATCAAAACCGGACAAATTTAGCCATCGGCGGGTTTCAAAAGCGGTTTTCTATTTTTTTACATACAATAAAATTTTATATTATTTTTTTGAGCATATTAGCATCCTCAAATAAAAAAACTCAAAACTATAAAGTTGTAGATCTCCAACAACTTTAGTATTAAAATTATTTTCATTTAACTTTATACAATATATAGATTATTTTTCTAATACGACAAGTGCTAGAAGACGATTATTACGGTTCTAAAATTTTATATTATAATTTTGAGTATCTTAACGTCCTTAAATGAAAAACATTAAAACTATAAAGTTATAGATATCATCGCGATCTATAATTTTCATATAAAAGTTATCTTCATCCGAGGTTGTATTGAAGGGTTATGATTTTTTTAGAAGTGGAGTTATCACGCGATAAAATAATATTGAGGCATGACAAGACTCCACTTTCAAAAAAATCATAACTCTTCAATAGGACTTCAGATGGAGATAAGTTTTATATGAAAATTATAGATCTCAAAAATATCTACAACTTTATAGTTTTAATATTTTAAATTTGAGAACATTAAGATACTCAAAAAAATAATATAAAATTTCATCACCGTAATAATCGCGTTCTAGCACTTGCCGTATTTAAAAAATAATATATATTTTGTATTGAGTTAAATGAAAATAATTTTTATACTAAAGTTGTAGCTCTCAATGAGATATACAACTTTATAGTTTTGATTTTTTTTATTTGAGAATGTTAAGATCCTTAAAAAAATAATATAAAATTTTAGCGTCTCTTAGAAATAGAAACCCGCTTTTGAAACCAGCCGAGGGCCAAATTTGTCCGATTTTGATAGTTGGAGAGTATATTTTACCCGGTTTCGTAGTTGAAGGTTGAAAATCGAACTTGTGTGCAAGTTGGAGGTTGAAAAGTGTACTTAACCCAAAAAAAAATGTACTAGATATCAGAGATCTCACCACTGCGATCGAATCCGCACAAAAAGTGGTTCATACTGGTACTTGTTTGGTAGCCTCTTCACTAGTGCTTAAACAAAGCCATAATGCATGCACATCTCCCCTGTTAATCATTGCAAGAGAAGCACACTAGCACAGAGTGGTGGCTGGCCAGAAAATTCGACGAGCACAAACAAGTATTTTAACATTGTGCCAACAAGTTACGCTGATACCACTTATCGGCAGAAATGGCAGTGCACGGCGATAGGAACATTCAATCAGAGTACTAGAAGAATACCCATGCATTGTTGTGAAACTTTCCTTAACAACTATTTACTCTGTAGAAAGATACCTAACAATGAGGATAGGGATGAAAACGATCGGTAGAAGGTCAAATCATTTTCATTTTTACATTTCTTTTCTCGAAAACGAAACCGATACGGTATTGTCGCATGATGAACCTGGCGCACAGGCGCGCGCGTCACAAACTCACAGCTCACCTGTTCGCGGAGAACGAGTGCGTGGCCTGTAGAAATTTGAAATCCCACCACCAGCCCCACAGGTCCAGACGACACGACATCCTCTGCAGTCAAAGGCTGGTCGACTTTGTCTTGCGATCCAACGACGAGGAGGTCTCACCAGTCTCCCACAAGACAAACACACGGCCCATCGCAGCCCAATACAGCTTTGCCTTCGTCTTCATCGTTTGGAGCACCCTCTACCAGAGCAGCAGCCCCAAAAAAAATTCCCCACCCTCACCTCCCCGCTCCCGCCGTCTCCTGCTCCCGCCTGCGGTCTCATCCACCCATGGACCCCGAAGGCGGCGTGGTACGCCCTCGACCTGATCTCAGCCAGTTCGACCGCGACCTGCTCCGCAAGATCTGCATGCTCCTCACGTGCAGGGCAGATCGAGCTCGCATGTCCGCCGTTTGCCGCCCCTGGCGCGGCGCGTTGACTGAGGATCCCGCCCTCCTGCAGTCACTGCCCTTCCTCTACTTCCACAACTGCACGGGGCCTGCTGCGTCGTGCACATGGTGTGAGGGGGTGTGCCACCACATTCAGCTGGAGGACGCGGTGCTGGAGGAGGACCGCATCCTCGGCTCGCACGACGGCGGATGGATGATGCTGATGGCGGAAGACGGACCCTACCTCTACAACACCGGTACCCATCGTTGGATCCCGCTGCCCGAGAGCATGCTGTTTCGTACCAGCGATACCAGCGAGGACAGCCTTCCAGTTAAGATCAAGTTATGTGCGTTATCATCTTCTCCGTTGGTAGAGCACTGCATTGGTGCCGCACTGGTTGCCGCCCCACTTCCTCAGGTCAACGAAGTCATGTTCTGGAGGCATGGGAGTTTGACAGCTTGGGGTTCTCACGACCAATCACTTGATATGGTGAGGGATGAGGCAGTTGACATTCTCTACAGTCACAGGCAGTTCTACTTCCTTACCAAATACGAGCAGGTTGTGATTGTTGATCCACGTATCAATACAGTTTACGAGGATGGAGTGCTTCACCCACAGGTTCAGGTCTTGTGGTTCGCTAGAGCACCAGAGGATGATGCCGAAATTGAGAGATACTTGGTGGCATCCCGTAATGAGATTCTCATGGTCAAGAGATACCGAGGGGAGGATGACTACACTGCATGGTTTCGTATCTTCAGACTAAGTGTCCATGATTTGAATCATGACCCACCCTTGCATAGCTGGACTGAGTTGTTCAACCTTGATGGAAGAATGCTCTACATCTCACAAGGCTCCTCAAGATGCTACGAGAGTGCTCAGTTTCCATCACACGCTGAAGGTGTTTACTTCAAAGGCGACCTTGACTGGATCTCAATGGGAGAGTCGGACCTTGATCGCAATGATAGGCTCCTACTCGCTCGGGACTGTGGGCTTTGGTCAGGAGGACAACCTGGGGCTCTTATCAGGCGTTTTCGAGTACCTTTACAGACGCCAGGTGTCACTACCTACGCTGCCCCAGCATGGGTTCTGCCAGGCCGTGCCTGAGCCGGTATGGGTCTGATTGCGTATTCTCAAGTACGGTATCCATTCTATCCTCGGCATTCAATTTCTTACCTGCATATTGTTTCTTGTGATGCCATGTTTGTGTCTGCCAGGCCATTGCTTGTGATGCCATGTTTGTGCCTGCATAATGTTCCTAATTTCGTGTTGCCATTATGTTTTTTTTTTCTTTCAGTTTCTTGTTTAGGAATAGTAGCAGCAGAATGTGATGTCCACGATGTCCATAGGTCAAGATAGGTGCATTAAACACATAGTTTACATGAACATGATATCTCATTCCAGTGGATCAGTTCCGTGTTGCCAAAATACCAACATTCCATTCTCATCTGCAGCTCGTGGCCGTATTTGGCCGTATTCTTTCTTCCTTGGTGAGAACATTCAATTCTTTCGTCAGCTCTTCGATTCTTTCTCTCTTCGTGTTTTCAAGGATTCTCTTTTTGCTTTCTTTCTATTGTATTCTGTTAGTTATCTCTTGTACTTGTTCCAAATCTGCTTTCTTTGAATAGCCCGGTTTCTTCTTCCTGCTCTAGCTTTGTTCTTTTTTAATCTAGCGGTCTTGTGTTCGTGGGTTTCGTTGTCGTCGCCTTCATCATCTGAGATGTCGCCCTCCAACTCGTCTGATGATTTTAGGTCAGGTATTTGAGGTGGTTCCAAAAAAGGTTCTAGCTCTGCCATGTATACGACGTGTCCTCTCTGAGTTCTTCTTATTCGTTGGTCTTTCTTTCTTGGGTGGCCTCATAGTTTCTAGTTGGTTCCGAGTTCTTTTCCTTCCTGGTATGGTAGCTCTTCGTCATGGGTTTGTTGTCTTGGGAAGTAGTTCGGTCAATGCACGATGCATCCTTCTGGAGTTGTTGACATCATCGTCCCTTCTTGAGCGCATTTTAGGATTATGCTTCTTGTCATCGCCTTCTGAAGGAAGTGTTCGTGTACTGATGCTGAATTGTGTAGTCCGTATGGGACCAAGTACTTGCTTTTTGCCGAGTTATTTTCGTTTCTGAGTGTGGTTCGGTTACGTACTCCCACTCGGTTTGTGTTCAGTCTTCCTGTGTTCGGCTTGGAATTGATACGTGGTGGTATCTCCTTCTTTGATTCGGTTTCGTAGCCATCTTCTTTCCTTGTCTTGATCGGATTTGAAATTGTGAGGTTTGTGATCCCTTGGTTCAACTCTTGAAGATCCTGTTCGGTTTTTCCGTCGAGATCTTCTTCTTCTTGGAGTTGGTTTCGAAGTTTGTTGTTGTCGTCGATCTCGCAGATCCATGATCCGAAGAAGAACGTTGATTTCGTCGGATTTGTCATCTTGAGGTCGTGGTCCACCAAGCTTTCGAGAAAAAAATCCGTCAAAAGCCCCTACCTGGCACGCCAGCTGTCGATGTTTTACCACCGATAGCCTGCCACGGGGTTACCCGAGATAGTTGTTTGTGCCTCGACGAATAGTGAAACCTTGGTGATTGAACACGTAGGGACACACGGTTTATACTGGTTCAGACCCTCGACACAGTCGAGTAATAGCCCTACGTCTAGTTCGGTCGCTTGTTATTGCTCTGATCTCGTAATACAAGGTGTTGCGTGTCGCTCTACGTATCGGATGTTACGTAGTATGTCGTGTGTTTTTTGGGTGATAGCCTCATCAGCCTTTTATAGTCCAGGGATCAATTGAGGGCTGCTTCTAATCCTACTCGGTTACAAACTTAGAGTCCTAAGCTACGCTTTGGTCCTGCTGTTGTATCCGAGTAGAATCCGGGTTCGTATGCTTGCCTTCCTTCGTGGGCCGTATGATCGGGGCCCCAAACTCCGGTAGTCAGGCCAATGGGTACCATGTAGGATATCCCATCGACAACCCCTTACATGTGGGGCTGGCCGACCCCACCTATGGCCGGGTGGGCACCCCTGGGCCCGCCTTCTCCGACCTTCTAGAGTGTTCCTCCACCACCTTTGAGGATCTATCTAGGCCCTACATTAAGTTGGTTTGATCCAATGGCTATCGTGCATCCCAACGGACTAATAATAGAGCCATGTACCCCCCCCGAGGGAGAACAACAACTGATCCAGGTCAATTCAGATCCAGTTCAATATTAGAATAGATCTAGGGTTTTCAGAGATTATATTAGAGTTCTAGTGCTTCAAGTCATTAGCCTAGGTAGCTAGCAAGGTTTAAGTGGAGTTGGGCAATACACTCGGGATTCTAGATCTGTTTGTCTGGAGATCGGTAATTTATCTTATATCTCATTATGACTTTATTCTACTTTATTATTTTTCTACTTATTAAGTGCGTAGTTTATTCTGGTTGCATATTATATATAGTTATGATTGGTGTTGATTATCTTTCTATGATCGTAAAACGCCTAATTCAATTCTCGAGTGGGTTAAGTGGTATGTATTATGCAAGCGTGGTGCTTGGATATTATATGTACCTATGAATGTCTCCTGATGTGTCATGTCGTGTGGTAGTTCGTGTAGGTGACTCTTATAGCTACGTTGATTCCTCTTTAGTCCACCCTTCGCACATAGGCTTGGCAGAGCGCGGTCGCGACGAAGGTGACGGTTCTGTCTTAATAGCCTTCCTAGTTGATGATCCTTATGATGTTTTCTGAGTCAGTTATGATATAGATGAGAGTATGTAGTTAGGGTGTGTTTAGTTCCTTTTTATTTGGTAAATACTTAGGATTCTTTTACTCTAGCCGAATCTCGAGTTGCCTGACTATATTATTAGTGAGTCTCTACTTTTCTATCTCTGGAATACCATTTATCTTATACTTTTATTATCATATTTATTTATATTGACATGACTTACCCCTGCTAAAGCATTAGAAAGGTTGGTCTAATCATAGGTCTGCACATTTATAGTCAAAGTTATATGTATTTAGGTTTCCTTTTCTATCCCTGTGAAATGCTATAATAGGAGAATTATTTGTGCGCTTGCAGATACATTCTATAGAATTATTTTAAGAACTGTCAAGTGTAGATTATTTCAACATTTCCTGATATCATGCTAGGGATGACAACTTAGTGTTAAGTGATGTTAAAAGGTGTCTCCGGCATTTCTGGCTCCTTGCTAAGGATAGGGATTTATCTCTATTTTTAGTGTGACGATAAGAAATGTCAACAAAGTACTCTCTTCTAGTTGAGGGATGAGGTTCTCTTCTTCTTTCAAGGCTTGGTCATAGACATTAGCATAGGAAGTGTTCTCGAGATCGCAAGAACGCGTTTCCCTTCACTAATGGGGAGATGCAAGAATGCTCCTCCAGAAGATAGATCAAGGAACTGTGCGGAATCCTTTTAAGACCAATGTAAAAATGTTGTAATAACATTGGGTCAGTTATAGCTAAGTCAGGGCCAAATGATGCTAAGTCTGTAAGACGGGCCCATGCCACACCTAGAGACTCCTTCTCCTTTTGTTTAAAGGTTAGGATCTCTACTCGAAGACAACCAACACAAAGAACATGGAAGAAGAATAAACAGATTTTGGATTGAAGTTTTTCCCATTCTCCTTTCACACTTTTTATGTAGCGAGAATACCATCGTTTGGCTATTTCCGTCAAAGAGAACGGAAATAGCTTCCACTTAAGGGTATCTCATCTCATGACTTAAATATGTATGCAAGAACATAACTGTTCAAAGTCACGTAGATGTGTATATGGATTTTCATCTTCCTTCCCAGAGAAAGATTTCTCCTGAACTATCGTTATGAGACTTGGGTGAAGCTCATAACGAACAACCAAAATGGATTGGGATGATTTTGGTGGATCCAAGCTAGTGCCCATTGGAGCACTGTATTCAAAGATAGAAGTTTGATTCATGGTATGTTTAGAAAAGGAAAGGTTTTGATCAAACAAGGATAACTCGGATCACTCGATTCTAGTTAGAACATTGTTCTGATTTTAAAATACATCATCGAACATCACATTTATACTCACAGACATTAGAAAATACATCATAGAACATTATATATATACTACATGAACATCGTGTGTATTTTCAAATTTAAAAGGTAAAATATAAAATTATAAATAGAAACAAAGAAAAATAAAAAATGAAATAGAAAAGGAAAGAAAAGAATAATAAAATACAACTGAAAAATAAAAATTAAAAAAAGAAAAGAAAATAAATAAATAAATAAAAGATGAAATAAAAAAGATAACAAATAACAAAAATACAAATAAAAAAGGCAATGTATAATAGAACAAACATACAAAGGAAAAATAAACGAGAAAAGGAACGATAAAAAATAGAGAAAATAACAAGGAAGAAAAAAGAATAGAAAAATAAAACAAAAAAAATAAGAAAGCAAAAAAAGATTTGGTCGACTGCTGGTGGAATTCGGCCTGTTGACGGGTCCGGTTGGGTTACTTCCCAACCTGGGTAGTAGAACGGTAGAACCGATTGCAGGTACCCTTTTAAGGCTTGGAGAAGTTGGAACTCGTCCCCTTCTCTGGTCTCCTCCAGTCTCAAGATTCCTTCGATCCTGCCATGCTGGTTGGGAAATTTAGATCCTATATATATCCCCTCCAAGATCGAGGTCAGGGGTCTTCCGTTTGCTGTCCCGGTCGAATTCGGCGTCTTTGGTGGAGTATATATCTATAATAGTCGGCGATTCTCGATTCCAAAAGTCGCTGCTTTTTTCCCCAGATCTAGCTGCAGGATGCCATGGGGCAGCATCAAGCCTCACCGCCTCGCCGTCGAGTCGCAGGGAGTGCGACCATGGGCCTCCCTGCCGGAGGATCTAGTTCAGCTTATTGGGTGGCGGGTGCTGGCCGGCGACCTGCTGGACTACGTCTGCTTCCGCGCCGTCTGCACGCACTGGAACTCCAGCACGCTCCCCCCGCGCGGCCGCGGCATCTTAAACCCGCGCTTCCACCCGCGCCGCTGGATGCTGCTGCCCGAGGGCCACGGCCTCTATCCCGGCCACCCCCATCTCGGCGGGTACGTGCGCTTCTTCAACCTCTCCACGGGTGTGTTCGTCCGCGTCCACCTCCCGCTATTGGACGACCACGTCGTCCTCGACTCGGTCGATGGCCTCCTGGTTCTGCTCCTGCACCGCGACAACGCCACCACCGTCCGCCTCCTCCATCCCTTCACCGGCGACATCACCGAGCTCCCACCGCTGTTGTCCATCCTGCCGCAGATACCTCAGCAGGCAAATTACTACCAGAGGATGAGCGAGGATAGCAAACTCCGTGAGCTTCACGTCTTGTTCGGGGGGGTTTGTGCTGCTATCAACATCAGCGATTCCGGGGCCCTCACTATCATGCTTGCCCTTGACATGAAATGCCACGTAGCTCACGCCACCGCCGGCGACCAGCGCTGGACTCTCTCGACCTGGGAACTCCCCGTTTGGGTGTCACCAACAATGTCTTTCCAGGGCAAACTGTACACGGTGTCGCGGAGGTCTCGTGACGGGAACCTTGTGGGCATCCGCCAGATTGATCCACCAGAGCCGAACTCGGTGGACTCGCTTGATCCACCGAGGATGATCGCGGAGTGCCCGCTGGTTGGAATCATCGGCACGTCAGTCCACCTGGTGGAACGTGGCTCGGAGCTCCTGCTTATCGGCTTCCCGGACAAATCACAGGAACGCCTGGTGGTTTACAGGCTCGCTGACCTAATCAGCGGAAGAAATGACTGCCCGGTGACAGAAATTGGAGATGATGCTCTCTTCCTTGGGGCGCGGAGCATGTGTGTTTCGACGAACAGACGGCTTCCTTCTGTTCTGGGCAACACTATCACCTGCCGGCGTTCATTCAAGGTGCAAGTTGGAAGACGTCTTCCGTGTCCACGCCTGGTGCGACGTGTTGAGCAATACCATCTGGGCACTGCCACTTGGTCTCCAGCAACTGATGAAGATATCTCACGCACGGATACTACATCCGTGCCGAGCCCTTACATGCTCCTCCATCATATTTATACCTGTTGCCACCGCAGTTACTGGTATGTCTATTTTTTTTCATCTTATATATATATATGCAAATAATGCTGCTAACATATGTTGTCTAATACTCTCTCAGTTCATTTTTTTTAGATATGTAGCTTGTCATACACTAAGATTTACATTATGCCTAGACAAACAGTGTATTTAGAAAAGTCAAAACGTCTTATAATTATGAACGGAGACAGATTTTATTTATAAAGCTAATAATTTTCTATCATATTCTTAACTCAGGAATAATGGACTCATATTCCAACGAACCGCAATTCCTGACTGGTCAGTAAAGCCAAATTTATGGACAGAGGCGCTACTACCTATTTGGAACAGCATAAGTTACAGACGTCTGATTTTGTCCAACAGACCAAAGCGACCGCTCGATGAAGAAGATGGAACCAGAAAAGTTAAACATTTGGCTTTACGTCAACCTCCCACTAGGGACGGCAGTTGAATCCGTATGCAACTACAAAGTCAAACCGCAGCTGTAGGTCTTATCGGCTGAGGTATAAAATGAACGAAGATTGAGTGTAAGTGCCTATGCAGGGCTCGAAATGTAAGGAATATCCTCTGTAACCAAATATCTATGTCGTTAACAATATGTTTGGATTTAGGTCTTCAATTTTTATTCAATTTTAAAAACTTGTATAATCAGCGCCGTGAATCAGAACCTGCCCAATAGCCTTGCACCAGACAAGCACCATTGATCCGCCTCCTCTCTGATCTGAAGCGCAAGTTGAACCGCCGAACATGGTACTCTCCCGAAGGTTCGTACATTGCGCTCTTTCCACAGCCTCCAGCCAACCAGGAAAGTTAGCGAGTCAAAGCCCTTACGAAATTGCAGCTATAGCTTTTTTCTTTCCCTTGATAAAAGCCATGGCTATTGAAGATGCAGGGTGGCATGATAAAAAAATGTAGCTCTAAGCTTTTTTCACTTTATATTGGAAGAATCGTTCATGATTCTACTCTCACATTTGCATCACTGTAGCTTGGCTAGCTTGTTCTGCTAGCTGTTTCTGTGGATGATAAGATGGTTGATGTTATTTTTAGCTGTTTTATTGTGAGAGAAAAACATTGTTTTATGGCTAATAAGTTCAAGCGAACAAGGCGTATAATTATCATTATGAAGTATGATACTGTGACTTCAGTTTTTTCATAAAGAAAACAGGTTGCTACCTGTCCTGGGTTCATGATTTTTAGTCATCTTGCTGTACGTTTTTGGTCGGCTATGCAGTGCTTAGTTTCCGTATCATGCATATATGTGTTCTGATTACTGAAGTTATTCAGAATTTCAGACTGATAAAGGTATTCTGGCAGTAGCAAATCTGAATGTGATGAATCGTGTGTCACTGTTAGAAAGGTCGCCCACGAAAAAGGAAGAGAGCATCTCATCTCCCAGAGCTATTTAAAACAACTTCCCAACAGCTTATATAATTTAGAACGAAGAAATTAATATTGAAGAAAGGCAAAATTAGAGCTCCATATTTACTCATTCACTTAGCATAATCATCAGTTCATCCAGTGTTTGTTCCAAGAGTTTTTGGAGATGGAGCCGATGGCTACCTCTGAACATGGCAAAGATCTCAGTATTGCGCAGCATGACACACAAGATAATGTATGTCGATTACTAATGCGAATCAACTTATCTCTGCATAGTGCATTTCCGAAACGCAAATATCATTAAGACTCACCATAATGTTCGCATCAAAATTTTGCTGTCTGTGGAAAGCTAACAAAATGTTTAGTCCTGTTATTCACAAGTACCAACATATTTCCCACAAAGGGCACACAGCAAACATCAATTGTCATGTGTCATCATAATACTGGTCGTCATTTGTTGATCATTACTCCTTCAAGATAGCTAGCTAACAAGACCAAGAAATCTATTCCACCTGAATCTGTGCTCCACGTTTCTTTGTTTGGGCAAAAGCTACGAGATAGACTGGGAGCGCAAGAAAATGGAGAGCTACTTCTCAACAATGTGCATAATACTGCTCAAGATGATGTTCCCTCGCCAGGCTCTCGAATTTGGATGGAAGTTCTGGACAGGCTTGCTTCAAGTTCATTCAATTCATCAAGGTCCAAGTCATCGTCAAGATCGATATCTTCATCGTCAGGCTCCTCAACCTCCTTGCCATTAGATACTGATGAACTTGGACCTGCATCCTGACTTTTATCGCTCTGTCACATGGAAGGAAAAATACATTTTAGAATAATAGATCCATAGAGAAGATAGACATTTGTTAAAATTAATTGCAAATCATCCAGCATATAGATATATCAGGGTATCCATCAAATTACATGTTAAAGCATGCAATGAATTGGGCGATTTGACAGGTACACAAGTAATGCACCTTTTAAAGTAAAATAACAAATGTTCCTTTTTTTTCTAGGATAATACCATCGGTCTCTGTAGTACTCCAGGAGGCAAGTGAACACACACATCTCTGGACTATGGCGGTTAGAGCAAGCGGGGTAGGCAGCTGTAAATATTTATTTAATGGGTGCATTCATACAAAAAAAACTCTAACCAGTCATGGAATCAGGCTGTAGTCAGGGTTTTTTTCTATCAATGAAATGACAAACATCTCTTCTTTCAAGAAAAAAAAATCTATAAGATAAAAGTGACATGAGATGCATAGTGTTGTTACTTATTTATAGTTAAACCCAAGCCTGTGTATTTCTTTTTGTGTTGAGGATAAGAGATATAGCTAGTGAAAATCATCACAGCAGCAAGACATCCTTATCTGAGAATAATATCAGGTGCAAGATAAATAAATCTATGTGCAGTTCGTAGACCCAGTTAGGATTAAGACATCAAGTTACTTCTTTGATTATTAAATGCTCCCAAAGATTACCCACCTAGTTTATAAATGATTATATAAAAATAATATGGCCACATGTTGATTTGCTTGTTGCCCCCTAAAAACAGTTCAGAAACCAAATCTCCTGAATCCACCAAGTTCCCAAGTCGATTGGGTTGACGAACAGGAATGACAGAACGTGATACACCACTTGATAAAGGTTTTGACAAGGCCGGGACGAGATTGTTCCTATGTTCCCATAACAGGAACGACATGCCCAGCTACGCAGCACGGATACAGATGTGTGTATTGGTATCAGACAGATACGGATACGTGGATACGCCATTTTTTGAGAAAATCCGATACGTGGATACGCTTAAAGGACATTAAAATTATTAGCAGCTGACTGGTAGACTACACCATTCATTTCACAGCTTCTAGTTGCTACTTCTACCATTGATGGCAGTTGGAAGGGTATGTAAATGTTCAGCACGTCTTCCCTGCCTGTGCTTAGCCGGGGCCCAGAATAGAGTTTTTAATCTTCTTTCTCCCCCCAACATTATTCTTCCCCACATGGTGCCCCTTCCCCCTCAGCCTTCTGTGTGACTACGCTCCTGCTGGCCTGCTCCTCGCAGCTCCTCCACCGGCGCCATGCCTTCTCCCGCGCTAGTGACCGAGGTCCCTCAGGCCTCATGGCGCAGGCAGCCAAGCGACCATGGCTGCACCCCACTCCACCCCACACACGTGGCCAGTGGGTGGCCTGCCCGACGCGAATGCAGCACACAGACCTCGTCGGCGTGGAGCTCACCCAGCATGGGGTGCGGCGCGGCGCATGGTCAGCGAGCAGCCCACCCGGCGCGAATGCAGCACGAAGCTCACCCGGCACGGGCCACGGCACAAGCAGCCCACCCAAAGCGTGGGATAGGCCATAGTATATCGCATGTTGGGTGGGCCAAGCTGTATCGTCAAACGCCCAAACGGCTTGGATAAGTGTAAGTCCATGTATCAGAATTTTGTTTTATTTATTTATTTTTGCCGATACTTCACGAATACGTACCCGCTGCATATCTGTATCAGATACGTATCCGATACGGGATACATGGCCAGCCTCATGTATCCGTGTAACGTAGGTGCTCAGGACGAGGAACATGGCACCACACCACTCTCAGTGACAGTGTGACACTAATCTAGACACTACTTAAAGGAGTTACCAACATGGAGCCATTACAAAATGTTTTAATCTTCTCTCAGAATGAGAAAGAACAAAGATACCTCTAAGAGAAGGCCAAGCAAATAACCCCTTAAATCTAGATCTAATCTGTCAACATCCACATGTTTTGGACAGGTTGAAGGCCAGGATTTCTCATGGATGCAGGGTGGATATGGTAAACCATGTGTAGGCACAAATTTCAGTGCCAAGCTCATACGTGGACCAAGTTTGGTGTGTTTCTCGTGCCTACCCATTCTTGGGTTCCTTCATAGAGATACAGGACATGCTCATGATACATGGAGTGGGGATTGACATGACATGTGTCACTTTAATTCCATTTGCTTGAACGGGTACAGCAGTTCTGTGTGCGCGTGCATACCCTCTTATATGTATGTGTGTTTTGTGGGCATGGGTGGTCTGGAGCCAAAGGCCTTGGTTGTCTTCACACTCTCAAATCTCTTACCATACTAACCTATTATTTCTTTGACCACACCTACTTGAAACTTGAAAGAGAACAAATATTAGCCAAGGAAGGTATATTTACCAATTCTTCATTGGCCTCAGACTCTTCCTCTCTCTCATATACTTCGTATGCTTCAACATCATCAACGAACACACTTGCATCAGCCATGAACAACTCACGACCACTGGAAACAAGAACAGGTATAACCATAGTGAGTACATCAAGTAGGGCAGCAAAAAGTTAGCTAAAAGAAAATAAGATTACCTCATGCGATCATTCTTAGCCCTCTCTGCTTTCAAGGCAGCCTGACCAGCTTCTTTTTCTTCTGCCTTCTTCCTCTTCCATTCCATGAATAATTCCGTCGTCATAGGGGTTGTAGTCTTTGTCTTTTTACGCTGTGAGATCAACACAACAACAAGATACAAGAACAGTGTAAAAAAATACAAATACACACAGTTGGTCAAGGGATGTATGCTCAGACCACCCAAAGTTCAAGTCATCATCGAGGCGCATCTGGGTGCCTATTTCCTTAATAAAATGACACATTGTTCCTTTTAGGTTAGTCTAGTGTTTTTAGGGTAAACAAGCTTCACTATTCAGAGAAAAATGATGCCTATTACACTTCATTTACCTGATCTTCAATCTCATCTTCAATAGCTATCTTCTCACTCTCTTCCTCTAGTAAGGCCTTCATTTGTGATTTCAGTACGTATCCTGGTGGAAGGGCATGCCTGTAATGGCACTTGTCACCATTTGGGCAAGCCCAGAACCATCCATACTGTTTCTTCTCCACAGCATCAAGAAAGTACTTGCATACCTATACAGAAGAAAAATATTCCCAAAATTCTTTCATATTTGAAAAAAGATTGCAGACTGGATACAAAAGGTTAGGCTTCAAACTCTATTAGTGTAACTAAATTCATAGTACCAGCTATAATGGTCAAAGAAACAGTTGTAAGAACTTAAAAAGATACTCTCTCAGTTCTAATTTAGAGTGTGTCTACTTTTTGGCTGGTTGTTTAGATTTAGAAGGTTCACAAAGTTAACGAAGTATCAGTTTACCAGCATACCCCTCATAATAACTATTTGCATGCACATTCCATTCAATCTTTCTGCCAGCTTCCAAAGTGTTTTACTTGGCGATATTCCTGTGCACAGGCAGGCCGCAGGCAGACATGCAACCATATGCCGCTGCCTATGTCACTGCGTGCAAGGAATGATGTGTCAAAGTAGAAGCTAGCAGCATGCATACTTTAACACTAAGCAAAGGGTAATTTTGTCACTTTGGGCACCTCCTTGGTATCTGAGTCAGAAAAATACCCTCTAAACCAAAAGGAAAAAAAATTGATTATGAAAGCTACAGCAGGGTCATGATAGAAAATGGAACGCTAGTTCAGATGCCAATACATCAGAATATGGTAGCATGGTAAACCTTTATAAAATTTGCATTCATGAAATGTATTCAGTGCCAGTGCATTGGCATCCAGTTAGTATATCATAGGCATGAAGTTTTTCTACAAACATCAGTTTGTTAGTCTAACCCACTGGTAGATTTTATAGCTCATGTGTTCAGTTGCTTAATTATGATTTGAACTCCAGAATGTTTCGACAGTTATAGACAAGATGGCCAGCACAATTCTAACTACTTTAAAAACTTGATAAATACATATATCTTAACATAACATGCAAAGTGATATAGAAGATGACACAGCATGTGACAGACAAGGATTAAATATTGACTGCAAAATATGCTAAGCGTAGTGCATACAATATCGGTAGGTTTGTTTTGCTGATACTCCATCTTTTTAGATTCAACAACCTTCTCGAGAGTTTCCTGATCCCAGTCCTCCATGGTTCCTGTCCATAACAAATAACGTGTGAATTTAAACAAACCAATTCTAAGAACTTGCACAGAAGGTGGTATCCGATCACTATTACCTGTATCACGCTGGTCTGTGTAGATATCAATCTTTTCACCCTTCCTCTGGACATTCAGATCATGAGAGAATTTGCACTTAAAACCCTTCTGGCACTGGCCAACCTTGAAGAACTCACACAATATTGACTTGGGATCAACACCTGCATAATGTAATCTGAGGCATCAGCATCTATTAGACTGTAAATAGGGATAGTAGCAGTAATACCTTAAATTCCCATGTTGCACTCATCCTAACAACTTGCTAGATTTATGTGCACTCTACAGGGCGTGAAAGAGCTCAAAAGTGTTCAAATTTCACAATGTACAACTTACACTAAATAAATTAACCTAAAATTAACAATCGATGACAGTGATATTATGCACACCACTTTGTGACTAAAAATGACATCGGATGGAACTGTATAGCACTCTTCCATCCACACATAAGCACATATCCACAATATGACAATTCAAGACTGCTAAACTGCTAAACCCAAGGAGATGAAGCCGTACCAACAGGGACCTTGGGCTGGCTGACGGCAACCTTGAACAGATCATTAAGCTCCTTCTCGCGCTCCTTTTCCTCCTCCTTCTTCTTCTGCTCACCCACGTCCGCATCCACATCCAGGAAAAAAAGAAACGTCAGAAGAGCGAGGCAATCGGAGGGAGAAGCGAAGGAAGCAACCGGGAGGACTTTCGATCTGGGCGTTCTCCGGTACCTTGGCGGCGGTCTTGGTCGGGTCGAGCTTGGGCTGGACGGCCTGGTTCATGGCCTGGACGTACTTCTGAACGTTCTTGCTCTTGTTCTTGTTCTTGAGCCCGAAGGTCTTGTCCTCCACGACCTTCTGCTTCTTGGCCATCTCCGCCTTCGACGGCCCCGCTTTCTTCGGCGGCATCCTGCCCCTCTAGTCCGATTCCCGCCCTCGTGAAGGTTGGCCCGGGTTCGGGACTGGGCGGCGGGAGGACGAGGAAGCGGCGGCGAGGTTGGAGGGTTTCGTGGGTTTGGGTCTGGCTCCTGCCTGAGCGAGGGAGGGGAAGGTGGAGGTGGAGGCGAGGAGGAAAGTTCTAGAGATGGTGGTGTGGTCTGTGGTCTCGTGGCGATTTGGGGAACGGCGATTGGATGGTGGTTTGTGGATCCTGGGCTGTCCAGTGAGGGCTTCAACTCCTGATTGAAGTTTGGGCACTGGGCCTTTGGTCTTTCGGCCTTGCTAGCATGGTGGAGTTCAGAATGTTGTTGAGTTTTGGTTTTTATAAATTCAAGTCCTGATTTTTTTTAAAAAAAACGCCGGCACTGTATTTGTTTGTTTTATTAGCGCCCGCACTAAAAAAAAAGAAAACTCACCCTACAAATCCAGATCATCTGTGTATATCCACGTGGTAGACCAAGTCTACCGTTCCAATCCCCAGCATCACAACCGTAGCTTCTATCCAGAAGCACGGATCACAAAGCAAGCCGCAGAGCCACCAAACCCTAAACACCAAAGCCCGCATATAAATTCCTTCCCCTCCAATCCTCTCCCCTGTTTCCCCTCTCCTTCCGCCGCCGCTCCCAGCCAGTGTTCCGCTCCTCGCCGCCGACGCGAAGCGCTCCAGAGAACTTCCGTCAACATGGGGTATTTCACTCGGTATTTCACTCTCTTCTTCTGCAGTTTTCTGAACTCTTCTTGTGGCCATCTATTTTCTGGTCTCAGCGATTATCAGTGTGGTTTGGTGTGACTACATCAATGCATCTGGTTGCGTGATGCACTGTTTTGCTCGCGCTAGTGTGAAGTATAGCACGTGCTTTATTCAGATTTCTTCCCAGTATCCACGTGAAGCTTATTGACGGTCCAGTGCTGATCAGATTCTACAACGTCAGCGCTAAACATATTCATAAGTGGCATTAATCCGTTGCTGCTGTGTAGCGATGTCTTTCTTGATCCAGTTACTTGGATTTGGGAAGTTATGCGCGGTGGCATACACACCTTCATTCTTCTTTGCGGTTCAAAGATTCGCCCTTGTTTTTCTCAAACTTCATTTGAAGTTATGCCGAACTCCCGATTTGAAGCCTTGAAGTGACTAACATTTTAATCCATTTAAGAGTCAGCAATTCACATCATGTTAAGCCCTTGACGCCACTGAGCGCCTTGTAATCAAACTCTATCCTTCTTAATACAAAAAACGCGCAAAACTTTTGCGTGATCGATAAAAAAAAAGAGTCAGCAATTAAGCTATTCAATTACTGCGGTTGTAGTGCTTCTTAATGTTTTGTTTCCTCAAGCACTTTAGATGATTATTCTAGTATGCAGTGAGGTGACGAAAAGATTATTGAACTAGATACATTGTATTTCGACTTCGATCTAGATGTAATTATCTGCTTTGTTAATGTAATGTCCAACTGTCATAGTGTCACTTGGTTCACATTGTACACCAGATAAATTTCTGATAGAGATTTCATTGATTATCTAGCTGCTCTTTGTTAACTGTAGTGGTATTGAAGCTTTCTTTCTGTAAAAAAGACTTTGGGTTCAATGCATGTCAATTGTAATGTGGTATCACATTTTCATAGACTACCACATCAAAATGTCCCAACATGATCTGTTTTTTTCTGGCTTCAGTAAACATTTTAAGTTGTCTGATACAGGAAGACACGTGGTATGGGAGCTGGGCGCAAGCTCAAGACCCACCGCAGGAACCAGCGATGGGCTGACAAGGCATACAAGAAGAGCCATTTGGGCAATGAGTGGAAGAAACCCTTCGCTAGGTCATCCCATGACAAGGGCATTGTTCTGGAAAAGATGTAGGCAAATGTTGCAATTGTACTTTTTTTGGACTCTTTGCTTTTAATTAAACCGAACAATTAAATGTTGATTATATTGCAATGGTATCGAGGCCAAGCAGCCAAATTCTGCTATCCGTAAGTGTGCACGTGTTCAGCTCGTGAGGAATGGCAAGAAGATTGCTGCCTTCGTGACAAATGATGGTTGCTTGAACTACATCGAGGAAAACATACAAATATACAATGCTCTTTATCCCAACGTCTTATGATTCTTGTCTTGCAGCCCATACTTAACTTGTCTCATCTCTGTCCAGGATGAGGTGTTGATTGCTGGCTTTGGTCGTAAGGGTCACGCTGTGGGAAATATTCCTGGTGTCCGGTTCAAGGTCGTCAAGGTCTCGGGTGTGTCTCCGCTTGCCCTTTTGAAGGAGAAGAAAGAGAAGCCAAGGTCTTAGATTGCTCTTGCACTCAAAATCAGCAAGCATGGAGTCAAAATGGAGGTTGTTAGATGTTTAAGAAGAATGGTTGCTTGCTATGTTTACAGTGAACTCTTGCAATTGTTAACCAAAGATTTTGTTGGTGAAAACGATTTCTTTTCAGACTCTGCTTCTGTTGAGTACTATCACGAGTTCTGTTCGCCTAGTTTGAGATGCTATAATGCGGGTGGCTTGCCTTTTCTGATTCTATAGCAGTTGTGATCAGTTCGTTTTGAAGTCCAAATTCCTTATCAATTTCTCTTATTCATACCAAATTATCGCCTTGCGGCATTGCTTATCTTGATAGAGGCAGAGCTTAGGAAGTTTAAGTGAACATGAAGTTGTCAATACCTGGTCATGGTTGCTGTTGTCCCAATCTTTAGAGAACGTTGTTCCCGTCCTAAGCTTTTAGAGAACATTGTGCCTATAGTCCGAGGCAGCTAGTTCCTCATATTTGGTCAGGACTCTGGTGATCAGCCTCTCCAACCTCGGTCATCTATGTGGTGGTTAGCCTCTCCAACCTTAGATCCGGGCGTTGCCCCTTATTGACGATGTGATCTGCAACCATTCTCTCTTCACCATCATAATTCGTCATCATCAATTTGCAACCATTCTCTGTGGTGTCCCTTCATCTTCGCCGCCATAGTCTGTCACTGTCATCAAAGCAACAGTTGGCGGAGCGCCATAGTGTGTCATCAAAGCAACAGTTGGCGGAGCGCGAATGGAATTGAAGAGAGGACTAATAGTGTTTTTTTTTCTAAAGTGCAAATCTCCATTACTTGCTAAGTATACTCCTTTACCATCTTTAAAAAAAATCCTCCCAAGGAGGGGTCGTGGCAAACTATAGCTTACACGTGGCTCAGCCACTGCCTGCTTCTATGGGATTTGTTCGTGCCTCATGATAGCATGGCCCTTCTGTCCGGTGGCTCACAACCTCTCAACTAACTGGGTCGTTTTGCTCAGTGGTTTGAAAGTCGCAGTCTACTGGATCATCAATCATGTTTGTTGTCAGTTTTGATTTGTTTTTGTTTTCCACATATTTCTTCTAGGACCTTATATTGCCGCTCTATTCTAATGTATATTTGTATGTATTTAGGTGACATGTTTATTAGTACTCTCTCCGTCCCAATATTATGGATATTTTGGAATCGTGGGAGAGCACCCAAACAATAACCAAATGACCTACATGTCCCTATAATTTCAATCATTGCCTATACAACCAATTCATTAAATACATGTACTAAACTTTCAAGAGTTAACTCGTTGGGCACGAGCTTGTCATGACTCAACTTGGTTATAGTTTCCATTACAGCTAACTTGGTTATAAAAGTATGGCTAAAGGTGCCTATTTTTTAACTATTTATAGTTTGATGGCCAAAAGTATCTGGTTCAAAGCTTAACTCTCAAAATCGAACTTACCTATTATTCTACATCTGAAAGAAAAAAAAATCCAAAGTTCCTTAGTAGTAGTTGAAGAAAAATAGAATCTAGGTCCACTTTCATTCAGTAAAACAAAATTAGAAGTCCACTGGCAGGAACTGGACCATGGGCCCAGGGCCAGGGCCCACTCCCTCCTCGTCCCTATTTACAGCCGACGAACGGCCCGGATACCTCGGCGTCCTCCATCGCACCCACCCGGCCGCCTCCTCTTCTCCAGCGTCCGATCCCCATTCCCCACCTCTCCTCCTCCCTCTGCGGCCAGCTCCTGCCCCCTTCTCTCCCCTCCTCGCCTCCCCGCGCGCGCGCGTTTTTATAAGGTACGTACGGCGCATCGACACGCTGCGCGCTCGCCACCTTCCGATTCCCGGCGGGGCCTCTCTAAACTCTGACGCGATCGATGCCGTGTGGCTTCGTCTTGGTGAATCTAGGGTTTCGGCGGAGGCGCCCGGTCACCGGTGATGGCGGACGACGGAGGGAGCCACGAGGGCGGCGGCGGAAGCTACCGGGAGCAGGACCGGTTCCTGCCGATCGCCAACATCAGCCGGATCATGAAGAAGGCCGTCCCTGCCAACGGCAAGATCGCTAAGGACGCTAAGGAGACCCTGCAGGAGTGCGTCTCCGAGTTCATTTCGTTTGTGACGAGCGAGTGAGTTTTCACCGGCCGGTAGCGTTGCTTTCTCCTTGGATCGGGTTGGTTTCTTCTCGTTTACTGTAACTGTAAGACGGTTCTGATGTATGCGGCTTTGTAGGGCCAGCGACAAATGCCAGAAGGAGAAGCGCAAGACAATCAACGGGGACGATTTGCTCTGGGCGATGGCCACGTTAGGATTCGAGGAGTATGTCGAGCCTCTCAAGATTTACCTACAAAAGTACAGAGAGGTAAGTGGATCTTCTGTCTTTATTTTAATGTTTTTTACATCTCTCTCATGGTGCTTCTCTGTGCCCTTTGCATATTCTCTTCTGCTGATGGCCTGGTGATTGCAGATGGAGGTATGTGATTTTCATGATTTTATTTATTTATTATGTCAGAACAGCACGTATTTGACTTTGCTTTAGCTGAACTGTAGAAGTGTACAGTGTTCACAACATGATCAGGTTATTAACCTATAACATTTAGAAAAAATTGAGCACTTGACAGCTGTTGCAAACTGCAGACTAGTAGGCATTAAGACCTGAACAAGACTGCTAGTTCTAAGAAACAGTGCATGCATGATCTCGTTTGTTTTCTATATTGCCTATTGTTTTTTGGACTGTGAGACCTACCAAGCAAGCTCCTGGGCAACTAGTGTTGTTGCTGTCTCATGTACTGTTTGCACATCCAGGATGCAACTGAATATTGATCATAATGTTTTTGGATAATTCTTGTAGGGTGATAGTAAGCTGTCTACAAAGGGCAGCGAGGGCTCTGTAAAGAAGGATGCAATTAGTTCCCATGGTGGCACCAGTAGCTCAAGTAATCAGGTTTGTATTTTTATATGTATTGACCACCCCTCCCAGTTATACTTGAAACTGACTGGTAGTGCTGGCAGTGGCCTGACTGCCCACTCACGTTCGAATCCCAGTCTGGGTGAACTGCTGGGTGCCACATAGGGACCAAGCATTTGGCTTGGTGCGGGTTCTGAGACTGCTCATACAGCCCATCCGCGTTTGAGCGTGTGGTCTGCACGGGTGCTCGTTCCGTTCAAGCTCTTAGATGATCGCCAGTGCTCTTGGCAGATTTAAAAAAACAAACCTGAAACTGACCTACTCATGTTACTTACAGTTGGTTCAGCATGGAGTTTACAACCAAGGGATGGGCTATATGCAGCCACAGGTTATCATACTGTCATTTGTCAGTAAAACAATGCTGCATGAATATTACATTTCACTAAACATGGCACAAAAATTCCAATCGTTACATTGTTTCACTGACAATTTTCTCTCTGTATGCACTCAGTACCACAATGGCGATACCTGATAAAGGGCTAAGACAGCAGCAATTTATGGTAATATTGTTACTCCCTGAATCTTTTAACCTAAAGATTTTGTATATGCATGTTTCCTGCCTTTTTATTTGTTCTGATTCTGACAATTGCTTTTTTCTCTCCAGTGTCTATCCATCAGCTAGGGAAGTCTCTGCATTGCTTACCATGTTTGTTGGCAGAAAACTGAAGGCACCTACAAAGGGTGTTAATTTTTGCGATGGCTGCCTCTCAGGTGTAAATTGGCTTCCATGAGAATAGTTCACCTATGGTTTAGCGCTACTTTTGTCTGTATATTTAGAATGATTTGACTGTTGCTATTTTTAACATTCACAGATATGTATTATTAAGCATAAATATAATGTAGTCCTAGGCCTAAATAATGGTGATTAACATACAAGTCTGCTATCAAGCTACTCATTTTCTGGAACAGGATTCATGCTTGTCTTTCCTCTGGTCTGAATGTGAAGCTTTTCTGAATCCTAACTTGGCTTTTGTGCTGTGGGGATATAAGAGCATCCCTATCTCTTATATTGCATCTCCTATATGTTATTTTAGGACTGATATAGCAGATTTACCTAAAAGTCTCCTATATTTCTTTATTATGGATTAGGGATAGGGAAGAGGTGTTATCTAAGTGATCTCTATAGTAGGTATAGGAGATGACTGATGAGATAAGGAGATCTGTTGGAGCACCTCTATCTCCTAAAATGTTGTTTTTTTTATGTATATGAGATTAGATGGGATATTTGATGGAGATACTCTAGGCATTTTCACCGGTGGCATTGGTCTACACAAGAAAAAAATATATATGGTGACCTCTTTAGTTTTTTAGCTAAAAATACCATGTTGCATTGTTTCAAAAAAAATCATCACAAAGTCATGTATGCAGGGCACCTAAAGTTAAGAGTAGCAGCAACAATTCAATTTGAAATTCATCTTTGATGTTGAGATTCAAAAACACAAGTATCACTGTTAACACAGGATGAATGGTGCCAGGCTAACTGCTTGTCTATTATTTGGTTTTTCTTACATCTAGGATGAGTTTCAAACTGAATTGTTGCAACAATACTTAACTACTTTATATGTACCATATATACGACTTATGATGATTTTTTTGGAACATTGTAACATCAGATGTTATCAACGAGGACTTGCCCCCTTGGCCACCAAATCTTCATCATCTATACAAACCTGCATTGGGTTGGCGTCCTATGAGAAACTTCAGCAACACTCTCTACTTGACCCTCTACTACCAACTTGGATAGTGGAGGCAAAAAGAACTTAGTTATAGCACACCCTCTAGATTTGGCCTCCTATTTTCCCCTCATACTACCCCATTGTTGTTGGCCCCTTCTTCCTTCTTCCCTGCGATTGCCCAAGCGGTGCGTTCCTGCTCATCACGACCTTCCCTGGTGACATGGCCTGCCTCGAAGGCTACCAGCCGGCGCGGTCTCCCCTGGTGGCTTTCTAGTGGCACGACCTCATTAGCACAACCTTCCTTGGCGGCATAGACTGCCCCGGCAGTGCGACCACCTCCCCTTTGCTTCCTATCGCGAAGTAGCTGGACAAGTTCATGTGTGGCAAGAGGAGGATGACATATAGGTCTCATATGTCCTAAAATAGATTTAGGTGGTTTGTTTTAGGTAGTGTTGCTATAGAAAAAAAGTACTATTGAAATAGATACCTAACCAAATAGAAAATTAGAGGTTCTGATTTGGGTAGTATTGTTGAGGATGCTTAAACCAAACGCCTCCTGCCCTCTATTGCCGTGGAGCTCTGTCCAAACCCTATTGCGTACGCGGTGGCCTCCTTCACCTTCCTCCCTCCTAGTGCCTCCACCTTCTCGAACTCCACCGAGCACGGTCGTGGCTCCCCCACTGTGCCCTAGCCCGCCCACGGTCGCTGCCACCAAGGCCCCTAACCGCTCGACCACTGTCCCCACTACCTGGTCGGTCTGCCTCCTTCGGTAGGCCACTTCTATATAGCCACCGGAGTTAGAGAAATAGAGGAGTTAGAGAAATAGAGGTGAAGAGGCTGGAGGGAGGTCGTCGCCGCCATCGCCAGAACCCTAGCCGAAGCGGGCCTAGAGATATCCATATTCGTAGGTATCCATGTATATCTGGTACATGTACACCTCTATCTATTGTTGCCCGTTGGTCAAACTTCCACCCATGCTTTCCCTCTTAAGGTCTTGTTTGGACTTACATGTATCTTTTCAAACCACATATGTTGGAGTGTATTTGAACTAATATCCACTTCACTCAACCATAATCCATGTGGTTTGATGTAGATATATACGCATCCAAACAAGACCTATGGGCAGGTCCAACCATGTTTTATGAGGTAGCTCAAAAGGTATTATTTTATTTTTTAACATAAGAGAAAGAAAAAAATGTCTTAATCAAAGGCTTGTCTTATATATACATTTCAGATCACGTAAGTGTTATGTACCAGTCTCAACGAGCAGTTTTATGACGTTCTTTCCAATATTGTCATGTCATATAAAATAAAATGAAACACACATTCAATGAAGAGTTAGCATTTCCAAAAGACTAGCCAAATCATTTTGTAAAGTTAAATTTAGTTATTGTTAAAGAAAAAGCGTCTCCAACAAACTTTATAAATGACTCTAAATTTAGTAGTTCTCCATCTAAACTTCATTCACTCTCTACTTTTAGATATCCTACCTCAGTAGCTATCTATATTTTAGAGAGTAACAAAATCAGTGAATTTAACTAGTCTTTTTGTATAATCTTTTGGAGATATTTTTATAGACATTTAATTTCATGACTCATATAGATGAAACTCATTTCTTCTTTCTTCTTTAATACATTGTCATGTAATAAAAATGCCTTATCAAAACTACCGCTTTGTGTCACTCCAATGTTAGGCCAAGCTTCCTTCTAATTGGTTTTAAATTGTAAGTCGTGCCTAAAGAAGCCAGAACAGTTTACAATTTTTATAATTTAGAGCGGAGACTTTTACAATTTAGAAGAGAGGAGTATCATATATTCTTCCTTTGATCGATTGGATAAATATGGCGTTCAGATAACTAATCTAGAACAACCAACTAAAATTGCTGGAGATCTGCGACTCATCATCATGTAAATATAGGGAGAGAAAAAAAGAACAGTTCCCCGTTACTTAAAAGTCCAAATATACAGTTCCAAGTCGTAAACTTTCCGGACGAACAAGAACGGCTACAATGGGTTGGCCACCAATATTGTTACCTTGAAATTATAGAATGAGTAGGGACTCAGCATTTCCAGGTGATTTACAAAATGCTACTTGCGACTGAAAAGGCAACATTCAATTTATCGGTTAGGCCAATAGTAAAGTTAAGCTAGCAAAGCTGATCCAAATTTAACCTATCACACGGACCACACAAAAGGTCTGCTAGTACATGAACATTAGTCACATCAGAAAAAAGAGCAGCATTTAAAAAGAATAGGCACAATGGCAGCTAATTATTTGAATTGTAAGACAAAACAGTAAAATATCTTGTATGACTTTCTTCCAGCCTCGGTATGAGTGGCCAAATACATCTTCTCCATTTATAAGTGGCAAGGGCCAGTCATGTTGATAAAAATTTAAAGCTAAAAGTACGCGGGCAAATCTACATTTCTATCTTTGTTGTTAGCAACTATAATCTGCATCTCCGTTGGAGAATCTGTACGATGAACATGCCCTCTACAATATTGCTGTAAACTTACAAAATCTCCTTCCACAAGGCTGGCAATCTCAACGTCGACTGCACTCCGTGCGCTAGGAAGAAGTCTAGCGGTCTGACAAAATGCTGTGTATCAGGGAAAGCCCATCTTGCCCACAAAATTTGACACCTGTGCTAAAAAATTTGTAAGAAATGAACCAATCTCTTTACGTGCTGAACTACACATGCATCAGTCTTCGTCATCTGCTAGCAGAGCAAATGAAAATGGCTTGAACTTGTAACCATCCCCGTGATAGAACTTGTTCATGAACTCAACCCAGTGCAGACGCAGTGCATGCAGGAAGGCACTCAGTGTTTCCATCATGAGCAATATGAAGGCAGTAGCAAAAGAAAAAACTATAAGTCCCACTAACTTCACGATTAGGCTGTCATACCTATGAACAACATAGTAAGCAATCTTAGTAAGTGATCATTAAACTCATCATACAAGTACAAAGGATAAGAACTCGGAAATTTCTTATAAAAGCAGTAGACAATATATTGAAAATTGGCTGCAGAGTTTGTCAGAGTAGCAAGTGCTTACCCCCAGGCAAGTAACAGCAGCTTCTCATAGAAAACTGTTGACAGCTCTGAATGTGCCAAGCTGAAACCAAGAATCAATGCACAGAAGTGAGGAGTTGAAACGGGGAAAGTTAAAACTTGCAGCAACCAGCAAAATATCACAATTCACAAGAGGCGAACCTCAGAGCCCAAAGTCGAAGATAAGATGCAGTATTTGAAACTGCACCAAGTACAAACTCAATGGAATGTATCATTTGATGCACAAAAACTTCGCTGAAATTGAAATCATCATGACGTGCTCGTGCAGAATCAGGTTCAGAATCTGGATCCATTTCAGATGTCCCTAGGAAACGATAGGTGTGACCTTGAAATCTCTGCATCCAGGTATGCAAAGTTAGTTATTTTTGCCCTGCCTACTTTAAAAAAGGAATTTCAATTTGTTTCTCATAAACATTGATCATTTACGTAGATTTGTTGAGAAATTTTAAGGCTGCGCTAAGTAAAAGGGTCATGGTTAAAGAGAAGTTAGTACAGAAAATTGCCTTGATATATTTGTCAAGAACATTTTCCAAATCACAATACCTCCTTATGAAGTTTCTTCAAGATAAAAGGTTTTGGGAAGAGCATCCATGGAACAGCGACCAAAGCCAGAAGTAACAACAATATCTGAAAGGAAAAAGCAGATAAGTTGGCACACCAAGGATGTTGAAAATACAGAGTATTACTTTTCTTTTTTCAGAAGGATGCACTTAATTGAACCTGAAGTTCTTTTTGGCCCCAAAACAGTTGATTTTCTCCAAGATCTCCAGCAGGATCAAGGAACATATATATCATCACATGATAAAGATCAGCTTGGGATCCCGTGCACCACTTGATAAGAATCAGGAGTGCTAAGTAACCAAAAAGGCTATTCAGGAAAATCATCTGTGGTATGAATTGGTACCTGAAGAATGTGCACAGTTAAAGCACTGCAATTTCTCTCTATTTGGCTGTATCAGAAGAGAAGATACAAAGGAATATACGACACCTTATGTCAAGGGCATTTCCATGAAATCGTGCGTCGAAATAACTTAACACAATCCCCAGGTTCATGTGGACAACACCCATTAGTATAGACATTTTCATCTTTAATGAGTTTAGAAAGGGTAGCTCAGACCGACTTCCACGCCAGCTTGGATCCACCCCAAAAGGATAGGGGTCACGGACTTTGATGAGACCAATAGTATGTGCATCACTGAAGCAAAAAGTTAGGTGTTAAATCTTGGCGGAGGAACATTCAGTACCTGGCTAACTGACATTAAAGTGAGTTACATGCAAAAATTGCTTCCTTGACCTACTGTTGCTATATGTTAATAGAGAAGGTCAACCATTACATTAACTACCAGCCATTCAGAAAAGGAACAACCAAATGTATAAAGGTCTATAGACCATCAACATAAAATGGCTACAAGTCTACAACCAAGCAAAAAGTATGACTCTCTAGACCACATACTTCACTACGGATACGGAATGCTCCCTCAGTCCCTAAATAACTGTCGTTTTTTGTTTCCGTGCCGTAAGTTTGACTGGATTTGTAGAAAATGCATACAACATTTGTATCTCCAAATAATTATTATAAAATTAGATTCAATGATCTATCTTAAGATATATTTTTTCTCGAAAACACAGGAGAGCTGTGCATCATTATATTAAGAAGATAAATCTATCTTAAGATATTAATTATGTATCATAAATATTAATATTTTTATATAAAATTAGTCAAAGTTATTTCTTGGGAAGCAAGAACGACAGTTATTTAGGGACAAAGGAGTATGCACTAAGAAATCCAGTCACAATTTGAGTAGTTTTTTTCCTCAAACACACAGGAGAGCTGTGTATCAATATATTAAGAAGAAAAGGGTTTAAGAAACCCAAAGTACAGCCAGTTTTTTAAGAAGAACCTAGCATGAAAAAAAACACAAAAAAACAGAAAGATAAGACAATTTCAGTAGTAGGTGCACATAATTTTAAGTCAAAACTTCAAAAGGCTGCTGTATGATCAATGAGCAACGGCACGCATGTCCCTAATATTTTATGCATATCTCTTTGATAGTAGTACAAAAGATTAAGGTACAGAATTTTTGTAATTTGACATAATTATTGTGATAGACTGTATACCCTGTGATAGCAACTTTAGGGCCTGTTTGGATACAAGGGCTAATTGCGCTAGCTAAAAATTAGACAAAATTAGCTCTAGAACATCCAAACATGAGGTCTAATGACAGTAGGGGCCTCTCCTGCTGTATTTTTCGTTAAAAAAAACATGAGGTCTAATAGATGGGCTATTTTTTTAGTCAACTAACTAGCCAACCACAGTTAATTTGGGCTATTTTTAGCCCCAACTAGTAACTAGCCATGTTTATCCAAACAGGCCCTTAGTAGTGTAAGCCTGAAAAGTGAAAAGGGGGGAAATGCACTTGCTGTAGAAAATTGAAGATATGGTGATAGTGATTATTACCAAATTAAGATATAAAGCAGGGATTTTGCTGGCAACCAGAACAACAGAATAACTGACAAATAATTGATCTTACGTGGGATTTTATTATGATTCATCCAGCACTTTAGAAAATTCAGAGAACAATTATCTCATTAAAACTTCAACACATTGAAGAGTAGGCACACCTGCAGCTTTTGTCCCGGCATTCATATGCAGATTTGCCAAATATATGGAATGGAACTGAGAAGAACTCATTGTATATAAGGCCACAGTATATTGAGAATATTGCCATCAGAAGAATAATATATCGTCCGCCGAATGCCAACTCCATAAAGCTGCCAAGCTTCTGAAATAAGTTATGAATCAAAGGTTACTGGAAGAGATTATGTGTGCATATGCAGACACTGTAAAATAAATGGCAAGATGCAAAGTTCAAATTAAGGCTCGTGAAGCTACACTAAAAGCAAGAGATAGCTTCCAAACAGTATCATACTTGTAAAGGAAAACTTCTGAAAGCACATATTTTTTTTTTTTCAAACATGCAGGAGAGCTATGTATCTTTATATTAAGAATTAAGAAGAAATAAAAAGGGCAACAGAGCCTATCACAGAACCATACCAAGATTTATGTCCCGTTTGAATCCCCTATAGATTTTTTTTTCTACTAGAACTACTTGAGATCTGCGTGACATTTCATTGGATAGGAGAATGCAAGTGGAGCTGGATTTAGAAAGAAACCCAGCTCACCGAACAAAACAACACCACACCCACCCACCCTAACTGAGAAGGAAAGGGTGGGGGTGGTTCTAACAAGATCAGTACCTGAACAAGAAAACTACCCTAGAAATTAGGCAAACTGGCCAAAGACAACGTGAGCAATTCACTAAGCTTTGATGCTCCAGCCATGCACCACAAACTGCACTCATCTCCTATGATTTGCAGGAGTGTATGGATAATTGGATACTAGGAAAGGCTCCTTCAAACACACAAGAATTTGGTGCTTCCAGGATTCCCAGGATACGAGAATAATAAGATAATTTAATCCTTTCCACATCTCCTTTGGGACTCCCCTAACAGCTTTTCTCCACCAGTTTGAAAAAGTGGAAGTCTGTTCAGATGCTGCAAAATTAAGAACCACACCTGCCGAATGAAAAAAACAGGAGATTAACAGGTGCTCGCCTGGATTGTTTCCTCTTCCTACTCACAGAAGGGGCAGGCATCCTGGTGAGGCAGACCCCGCTTAGCTAAGCGTTCGGCAGTCCAACATCAGTTCTTGAAGGCCAAGCAAATGAAAAACTTGCAGCAAAGAGGAGCCACCTCTTCCAAATTTTCTTCCGAGAATTTAATTGAACCCATGAAGAAAGCAACATAGGATGATTTGCTTCTATAAGAACCTGACTGGGTAAACAGTGCCTATCCTGGACATCTTGTTGGGTATATAGGCCATCAACTTGATCCCATAACAGCAAATACTCAGTGAGGACCTGCACTGTCATGGCCCCATTGATGTCGGCCACCCAACTGTTTTCCAGGGCCTGAGCAACAGTCCGATTCTTGAAAACCCTCTTTGCGATCAACTTAATTGATCAGGTTGGGAGCAATTTCAGCAACTGTCCTGCCACTCAACCAGCGGTCTGCTCAAAAGCAAATCGTTTCACCATTCCCCACTATTGATTCAAAATCTTGATTCTCAATATAGATTTTAGAATCTGGATTCTAGATATAAAGAATCTCTACTTATTTGGATCCTAGGTTTTATATTGAGATCCATACTTATTTTGAAGTATTAGTTTCTCTATAATACCCTAAACATTTTTTTACCCAATATGGCTGTGAAATTTTTTTTCCTCAAAACGCAGGAGAGCTGCGTTATATTAAAAAGAGAGAGCAAAGGGCAAGAGCCCAAACAACACCCATGAATTGGCACCAACTACATAGCAAACAAGCATGCAATGCATGTGTTTCATCGATGGTAGTGAGAAGAATTCAGGATTATCCCATGTTGCTTTCCACGGATTCTTACATTGGATCTTTTACCCTGAGTTATTCTTTTTATCAGATTTTCATAATCCAAGAGGGATTCGAACGGGGCCTGAAGCAGACAAGCATCACTGGAGCCAAAGGACCCAGAAAACCTCTTCACAGGGTTTCCTGCATGCAGATGTGTTTCATTGGATTCCATTTGCACTGCAAGAGTGATTTTCCGAACTTGTATGAAAATATATCACAGCTAATTACAAAATGGGTTTCTCTTTAGGTCCGAACTTCTGCCATATTTCTGAACAGGTCCTGTGACATAACATGTTTCTCTTTTGCCTCTAACTCTATCAGAACGAAGTATAATACGTTCATAAAATGGTAAGAAATGGATTGTTTAAGAATATTCTTTAGGTGCTAAAATTCCTTCATGATATTTATTATTTAATACAGTATAACACAATACATGATTTGTTTCTAATGACTATGCCAAAGAAGAAAAAGAATCAAGTTCAGCACCATTTACCTGAGATGAAAGTCTCTTCTCGCGAAGTATAAGAACCAAAGCTCCTAATAATAGACATATTCCATGACCCCAATCTCCGAACATAACAGCAAAAAGAAATGGGAACGTCACAACAGAATATACAGCCGGATTAGCTTCTTGATATCGAGCAACGCTGCAACAAAACAAAATCATAATCAACTCACTATGCAAGGTTCACAATAAACCTATTAGACAAAGCATCTCTTTCATAAGAAAATGGTAAAAGAAAGAAAATTGAATATAAGGAACATTCCCAAGCAAAGGTAATCACATCAAACACACATCCAATGATTCAAGGGATCCCACGATACAAATAACCACAAAGGTTTGAAGAAATAATGACCCGTGTAAAATCACCAACAATAAATGCTCTAGGAAAACACTGAATACACACCAGCCTCAATCACTTAAATGTTAAAACAACACAGGAAAAAAATTTGCCCTGGACAAAGTAGCTAGCGTTACTCAAGCTAATTTATTTGATAGCATTTAGTGATAATTTATAAGCACTAAGCAACTACTAAAAAGGCAGAGGTATATATAATAAAATAAAATCATCCATCATGCAGAGTTTTGCAACTATGCACATACCCATATGCATCAACAATTTCCTGGAAAGCATTGGTAAACTTATCAGTTCGGAAATATGTAGGTGGTGATTCAATAGTGTCCATCTCATGAAATATTGTTCCAACTTGTGAATTGCTGTGAAGTGTGGCACGCTGCAAACAATCCTTGATCTGAAATGCAAGTTGGAAGTAAGAAACATCTCGTGAAACTTCTGTTCTGTAAAAAACTAAAAAAAAATGAATGATCATAATGATTCAAAATTAAATGTATTGCTTCTGACCTGAGATTTAGCAAATATAGGACACCATCCTTCTCCAACAAGGCACTTCTTTGTCACGTCAAAGTTCAACATGTTCAGTGTGTCATATACAGCTTTCTCCTTTTTAACCTAAAAGGAATACAAAAAAAATAGTTAATAAGTGCAGTACTAACAAGAAAAAAGTCGACATACCATATGATTTTAGGTGTGAAAAAGTTGCAGAAACAGAAAATCATAAATTGGTATTTACTTTATTACCATGATTGTCCACCTCCACAATTGTGATCCTATTGACTCGAGAGCTTTGTTTCTGTGCTGGATTCCAGCATCCAAAGTAACTTCAAGGTCAGATAGACGAGCTGATACCTGGCAGAAGTCATAAATTTAAGTTATTATCATTGAAGCCTCAAGAACATATAGCAATATACAGAATCAAATCACAGGTAGCATTTCAAAGTAAGCAAATGAACTAACAAAATAGTGTGCCAAACAGGGAAATTAATACCTCATTGAAAATTTGTCTCTGCTTGACCATCTCCTCAGGAACAGGGTAGCAACTTGCTCCAAATGAACCACAAATCTTTAGTATCTTTGCTTTTGCTTGTTCACCAGAAAAGAAAACTACAAAAACAGTTTTCTCTGCCTGTCAAAATATTAACATATTATTCAGAATCTTTTAAGGTGCCAAATGAACTAAGTTGATTTTCTGAACTAGAGTATTGCATTGATTTTAGCGAGAAAATTGCTATTCTAGGACTCCCAAACATGTGGCTTTGCTAAAATAGGATTCCTAACGTTGACATCGCTAAAACGACATCCGAAACGTTTGCACTTTGTTTTCCATGACATTTGGTGTATTAAGTCTCTTTTCTTAACTAAAATACTAAATACATGTATTTCTCTTCGCTTTGACTCTTTTGCCCTTCTGTCTCATCTGGACGTTGATTTTTTGGGTTCAAAAAAAATAATAAAACTGAATCTGAATGAAAATTGAAGGAGTCCGATCCAGTTGTGGACACTCGCTCTTATCCTCTCCTTATCATATATAAAATTGCAACTCTGGCGGATTGTCGGAGGGGATCGATCGATCATATGAATTCGAGATCGATAGATGGACATCATGGACCAGCCGACGAGGAGATGACGCTGAAGATGCGGCAGTTCCCGTGCTCTTTCGCCGGGTACAAGTGCTGGACGACCCTGGCCGTGCAGCAGCATCCTGGCCCTCACAAACAGCTTCCAGTACATCGTCGTCTACGACACCGTCGCCAAGGCCACCGCGTCCGGCCCGCGGCTGCACGACTACAAGCCAGCAACGCCCGTGATGCACCCCGTGGGGGACGACACAGTGGTCGTGATGAACACCGATCAAATTCCGTATGTAATAAATGTCCAGATGAGGCAGAAGGGTAAAAGAGTGAAAAGAGAAGAGAAATACGTGTATTTAGATGAGAAATGAGACTTAATACACCAAATGTCATAGAAAACAACGTTTCGGATGTCGTTTTAGCGATGCCAACGTTAGGAATCCTATTTTAGCAAAGGCACATGTTTGGAGTCCTAGAATAGCAATTTTCTCGATTTTAGCTGAACTAAATGAAAACTGAAAACAGAGACCAAATAATGTGATCAGTAAATATTTTGAAGCAAATTTAGCAAAATCTTAAACTCAATGTACACAGGAATTAGTAAGAGCAAACCATGATGATCAGACCTCTTCACCCGATATGGGATCAGTTACAGGTTCCCCAGCAGGTGCCTGATTGAATAACATGTTTCCTCTTGTAGCTCGAAAAAGCATCCGCTCAAAAGCAAGTGCCTTCGACTTTAATATTATTCCACTAACAAATCTCACTCCAGAATTTCCATGTGCTCCTTGATGCAGTCCCTGGGAACAGTTCTGTTTATAATGGTGGAACAGGGAATGGAATAGTGTTAACATTATGGATCAGGGCTAAAATAATACCTGTTCGAGCAAATAGGCATTTCCCTCGTCTACTACATTGTCATATATGTTTTCATCTAGCTCACGCTCAGCTGAAGCTGCATGGTTGTGAGAAGAAGCAAGGATGCCACCTGCCTGCAAGATGTTGTTTGAGAAAACATGGAATGGAAAGAAGAGCAAAATACTATTTAAACCAAATTTGATATTTTACTGTAAGTGACTAACTACAGAAGGCGACTGTGCTTGCCAAGCAATGTTTGCAGTTCATAATGAAACAAAAATCACCTACAGTATAATTTTCTGCCATGTTTTATTTTCTACAAGAAAAATCACTAGGTACATCGTTGAAGTCAAAAGATATATTTATCTTTCATTGAACAGACATAAGAAAACACATGGATCGATAATTTCAATCAAGTCACAAGAAACCTTTGACAAGACCAGCTTGAACTCAAGAAGCTCATTGTATGTCTGTTGTAGCTTGTCACTATTTGTATTCATCTCAAGCAGTTCATGCTCATGTTCACCCAATCTTGCCTGGAGAACCAACAAAAGCAAGTTTTTATTTTTATTGTCACTCAATCAAGCTTTTGTTTTCACTTAAAACAGCAACCTTCAAAGAAAAAGCATAGAAAACTTTCTGTTACAGGAAAGATGAGTAATGCACCTCTAGCTCCTCCAAATCAATATCTGGTTCAAGTGCAGGTCGAACAGAAGATCTTACACCTGCCCTGTTGATCTGATCACTGAAAAATCTTAGTTTGCGTGACATTTCTGCACATCGCTTTACCTGCAAGGGAATTGAGGTACGTTTGTCAACATGATAAAAAGGCTAGTGAGACCAGTGATTTTTAAATATCAGCGTCGGTGTACCATGAACATAAAATAAAGAAAGCAACAGCCCAAACACGATAAGTTTTAGTACCGGCCGCTTCATCATATTGTTCTGTATTGTGCTATTTTTTTTACAAAAAAGAAAGGATGTAGAGACTGGTTCTAATTTTCTATCATCTACCATACCGTATTCAGTGCTATGAACATATTTCAACTGGTAACTTGATTGGCAATATATTTACCCTCCCCACCCCCCCACCCCCACGTACACAAAGAAAATAAACTGCATATTTATTTACCAAACATCTTGTTTCCCAGCTGCTTCCAACAACTTTGGGAAAGAAATAAGTTCAGAGTTGTCGGGTACAAAGGTAAGGGGTACCCTAAACCCTTCGATAAACTAACGCTCATCGTAGCAACCATTTTTAAGACAGGATCCGATCAGCCGTTTGAGTCCATGGAGAAATGCCCATCACACGAAGGCCCCCCTCCCCAACGACAGCAACCAGTCGTGGGCCGGCCCATTACTGGAAAAACAGATGGACAAGGGGTCGAACGAACGACCCCTCCGCCTCCGCCTCGATCCCGACTGACGGACGAGGGGTCGAACGAACGACCCCTCCGCCTCCTCCTCGACCACGACTGCCGGACAAGGGGTCGATCGAACGACCCCTCCGCCTCCGCCTTGACCACGACTGACGGACGGGGGGTCGAACGAACGACCCCCGGGCAGGAGGCTCGATCGGTTCACCTGCTCCCGGTATGGGGTAAAGGGGATCCGATGCGCCTACCTGCCCCGCTTGACGACATGGGCGCCCACTACCGCGGTCAAATCCACCAACTCGCCGCCCATGCCCTGGGCTTCCATCAACTGAGTTGTCGATGTAGCCACGTTGCAGGTACGGACTCCAGAGGCGCCCCCTCGAGCCGTGAACGGAGCAACCCTCGACTGTGTCCTCAGGGATACGACGGGGCCAGGCCGGTCTCGACCCCTCCCTCGACCAGGGGGCTCGACCCCTGCCTCCAACCACTCCGGTATGGGACCCGTCTCGTCCGCTCCGTCCTGCTTCAGCTGTGGGACTCGCACCCGTCTCCCGAAGGTCAACCCTGCTGCGCAAGGCTGTACGGCGGTGCCCAGTCAGCCATCACCATGCCCTGAACACCGGAAGGACGGGAAGGCCACTCCGCCACAGTGATCGACGTCTCATCGCAAGCGTGACGCCACAGACATCTCTCCCATGCCTCTACAGTTTGGGAAATCTGTACTCTCAGGCCTCCCCTTAGTCTATAAAAGGGGACGCTGGGATAGAGGGAAGAGAGACCCGAGGACGGATTGACTCGGACCCTAAACCCGAAACACACTCGTGTCAGCTCTCACCACACCCGACTGCCTGATCGACGCATCAAGCGGTCCACCACCCGACCACCTAGGATAGCCCTCCTAGTCCTAGGCCTCAGCTCATCATGAGCACCCCCGTGTAAACCAGCTTGTACCCCCCGCCCCCCGTACGAGCACCCCGGTGCAAGATAATACAATACATCCTCCCCCGCTGGACGTAGGGTCTTCTGTGCCCGAACCAGGATAAAACTTATGTCCTTCTTGCATCACGTCTGGGAGAGGGAGCACGCAATATACAAATTTACTAGTTGGTGGTCTTGACCCCCCTGGGTCATAACACCGACAAGAGTATTAATAGTAACCATTTGATAGATTGACTCGGTTTGATTCTGTGTGTTCTCTGCTATTATTTTATGAGAGAACAGAAACATTCATTACTCATAGTGTGAAACTAAAACACCCAATCCGTAAGGCTTGTACCGGAGAACTGAAATATATAATTAATGTACTTCAACATTTGGGGGGGACTTAGCTGATGTTACCTATTTTTCAGAAGAAGAAAAAACTACCAAGAACAAAGCTATTCCTAATGTTTCTGTTTAAACTTTCTTGTGTTTCATTTAATTCCAGCAAATGAAAAGAAAAATCCCTAAAATGATTATTTCTGCTGTGCAATTTCCTTGAAGTGATATATCTTATTAAAATTTTAAAAACTAATCATCTCATTGCACATTTCATTAGTCCTAGCAACACAGGGAGTAATATTTGGGCATTACATAACTGTAACACCCAAGTAAAGATCTTGTTTAACAAATAGAATAAATAAGTGACGAATAAAACAAAAAAAAACATGGTTTCCAAATCCATGTCGAAGATAAGGCATTTCTGTAATAGAAAAAGGTGCATGCAAACTAAGATGATTAGCACAAAAATGAATCGAAGGATAGGGTAAGCTGGAATACCTGGTTGACAAATATACGCTGGAAAGGACTCTTATCCTCATTCAACTGCACAAGATAAGAAAATAGATCAGCAAAATTCATACTATAACAGTCAACACAAAGAGAAGGTAAAAAAAACACAAAACAGTGCATCTTTCTTCATATATGGCCTCTAGCTCAAAACAAATGTTAGCTTCCCCATGTGACCCCTCTAATAAACTGACAATGACATGCCAGGGTTTAAACACCTAATCTCAAAATGACAAAACGTCGTTACTCATTTCATTGGACCAATTTATCAGTCTGACTTGGTACATTTGCTTAAAAGCAGAAGACTATGTGTAATGGTATGAGTAACAAAGAGTTTAACTTAACTCTATAAAATTTGTTCGCACAGACTGTCAAAAGCACACAGTGGCAATTCTTTTGCATACACTGGCTTAAGGTCAACACAGATGGATGGATACTGTGAATATGATCAAGCGAAGCTAAAGCACAGTGATCCAATTTCACGCTTGTCATGAAAACCCCCTCCTGCTCTCCTACATTAACTCGTTCACGTGAGCCATTCCCGTGAACCTGAGGCCTCAATGTGTCTCTCTGATCTAAACCGACCTCCCACGCCAACCGATCAGCGCGGCAGCCCAAGCCAGCTCAGACGTGAAACGCGCGCCAAACCGGGATCGAATGACACCGGAGATCAAAACACTAGCTCTCCAATCCGACCACGGCCTAGAGCTAGATCCAACAGAGCGCAGAGCGTGACGCGCACGAGCGGGGCCGGGAGAGAGATCACGGCTCTCGAGGCTGGATTTAGGTAGATCCAGGCGAGAAGGCCAGAGGCGGTGAGGTAGCAGGGGGGCGGCGACAGAAAGGGAGGGGCACTCACGTCCTTGAACTGGAGTAGGCCGAGCTCGCCGAGGTATGTGACGGTGAGGCGCGAGCTCTCGGCGGGCATGATGAGCTGCACGAAGCACATCTTCTCGGACCGCATGTGGTCCATCGGAGGCAGCCGGTCGAACACCCCCATCCCGCCCGCCCGCCGGAGCGGAGCGCGGCCACCCGGAGCTTCCAGAAGGCGTCGGTAGCGCGAGGAGGACGAAGACGCGGCGCGGTGGTCGGGTGGCGCCTCAGATCTGGCTCTGAGAGGGCGGGCCTAATTCTATTTTCCACTCTGTTCTGCCGAGTGCGCAATTGCCATGACCCATCAGTGACGGAGGGAGGAAGCGGCTCGGAAGGGAGGCGCACAGTCTCTGGCCCGTGGGCCACCCCTTCTGGTGGGCGAGGACCGGTCGAGGTTTCGGTTGGGCGCTCGGGCCCCCGGGTTTGGTGGTTTTTACGGAAGGGACCCTGTCGGTCTCGCGTTTCTCGGACTGGGCCTGCCTTTGCCTCCTCGTCATGGACCCATGGCCAGACGACGGACGTGAATGGAACGCAAAGACCAACAAAGGAAAGGAAAGGAAACAATCTGGCGCGCGCGAGTCGTCGGATCATGCGCGAGCGGCTGGGCTGGGTTCCCTGCCGAATAAGGTGTTCCAGCCAGTTGTGTGGCCTTGTGGGCGGAATATACGGGCCGTATCAGAGGCATCGATTTCGTTCAGCCCATTTGCAGATATTGTTTGTGATAAATTTCGAAAAGTAACACTAATCCAGACCTTTTTATGCTTCACCCTTTTTCATCTGTGCTATATATATAGACCGGTCTGAAACTCGACTGTAGGAACCAGATCTATTTTTATGAATAGCAAAGCTCCTGCCATTTTATTTCAACTTCGAACCGGATCTGTTTGTGACAACGGATTTGTGTTCACAGTCGTATGCATATGTACGGGTTAAGTTTTGACTTGGTATTCTTTCGAGATGCTGCGTTGCTTCAGTCCACAATCTCCGCTGCTTTCCGTTCCGATGACTTGTGTTGAAGTCTTGAGTTGATTATTTCGTGGCTAGCTGGCGTCTAGTCCAAGCACGACTCTCACTTTCCCTACTCTACTCTATGTGCGGGTGCTTATTTCACTGCTTATTCGGCAGCTCTCTGCACTCTACTACTACGTGCTAGTATGCCGGTGCGCCTTGTCAATTTGTTCTCGTTCTCGTCTGAACGGGAACCGCGCACCGTCAATTCAAGTCAAAAAGGTTCGGACTGGACGTACCTACCTCTGGAACCGCCGGCCTGTCCGTCTCGGCAGGCAGGCTCTCCAAGATGGACGATCACCTCGCGAAAACGACGTGCTGCCGATACACAGGATACGTACTAGACAAATTCTACAAAGACGAGGCCGCCAGCCACACTACACCCACTAGGTGGTGGTCAGTGGAGCTATGCAATGCACGCACGCGGGCTCGAGCCAGGAAGCTAACAGGACCGACGTCTGATACTGACCTAGCAGCGAACTAACAAAAGCTCTTTGCTGAGGACGTAGACGTACTACTACTACGTGACGCCGACGACCGAAGTGCGATCCGTATCCCTTCCCCATTACTATGGTGGTTAGTTGGTTACGATACGAGCAAACCGGGCGTATGGAGTAGGTGTCGCGATCGCGCGCGCGGACACGAGCGGAGCCGGCGTATTGAATGCAGTCGCTGCACTGCACGCGCGAGCTCACCACGGATGATGGCATGGCCTGGTGGACGGAGACGGAGCTGGACGTAGGTGTCAACCGAGCGTGGATACGACGGCAAGCAAGTCAAGTAAGTGCGATGCCTACCCGCCGCCGGCCGCTGCCTCATCGATGGCATCTCTCTACGTATTCCGCAGGCAGGGTTGCTTTCAGACAGATGAACATATTATCTTTTTTTTTTACCAGAAACAATGAACATATTTTCTCGATACGTATCCTCTTAGTGACCGGCCTGTCGTTCTCAAAGATATATCTAGGGCGCGATTGGTTCTCTGTTGAGCTCAGCCTGGCTCGCACCTGTCGGCCAGGTTCCCCAGGGCCATGCTAGTAGCGTACAACTCCTCCGTGTTTGGTTTCTTGCTTCTCTCTAACCGAGCTCTATCCATCACATGATTGGTTAGTTCAACTTTTTGCTGCGCTGTGAGACAAAGAAACGCCACAAGCTTCGGTACTGCATCCCGTCAGCCTGGCCCGTGAGAAACGGATTCGATTTTCGTTTCTGCAGAGTCAGGTTGAACGCTGAAGTTTGTACCCACGCAGCCAGGTTCTACTCGTCACCCAGCCAACCAATCAGCTGAATGTTGTATCACCGGAGCCTGGCCAGCCCATATACGAGTAACCAATCACGCCCAGATCAGTCGGTAAACCTTTGGCTTCTGTACTCAGCGACTAATAAGCTTCAGAGCGATACATGTGACTTCAGGCCAGTACATCACGGGAAGGAATTCACCCGTGGAATCACGTGCTACTCTGCAATAAGTAACTCGAGCTGTGGAATTCACCCGATCCCGGCGTACGGGAGCTAGATTTGTGAAAGGATGGGTCGTCACGAGCGACGGGATTCACGTGCATACAGTACGCCGACTGATCCCATCCGCCGATCCGCGCCTACCTGAAACCTGCGCACCGGCGAGCGGGACACGCCTTGGCGCCTTGCCGGCTCTGCTGCCGATGCAGACACCAGATAGCGATAGCGGCAGCGGCAGCAGCAGCCTGCATCGGTCGCTGCTCCGCGCGCGCGCGCATCGCTTGTCTTGTAGCCGATGCGCCGCAGTCCCGCGCGAGTGGTCCGCGTCGAGCGCGCTCGAAAGTTGAGATACCATAGCTGTCGTGTTACGGTTTACGGACGAGATCTGGTCTCTGCTCTGCTCTGAGCGGTCTCCATGTCGCCCTGGGGTGTGACCGTATCGTACCGGTGGGGGCACCCCGGCATGCACGCCGGAATACTAGAGCACAAACCCGTGTGGTGTGGATCGGATCATCTGCTGGTCCTCTCCGGGCTCCGGTGGTAGGGGTAAGAATGATACTGTAGATCTGAACAATTTGAACTAGCGCCGTACAGACATATGCCTCGCCATGCGGTTAATATTGTCAGCTGCTGGTTCTGTCTGTAACAGATTAACAGTAACCGGTTTGCCGCTGCCTGCAGGAGTGTGGGGGTGTAGGCCGTGGAAGAAAGTGGTGTGACTGATGCATGACCCCGTGAACGTTGCTAGTCGTATGCAGCAACACTCTCGAAAGCGCGGGAGTGATTCGTCAAAACAAAAAGCGCGGGAGTGGGAGTTTGCTATGAAGTACTGTATGATATGAGCCCCTTGGCCTGGTTCGTCCTGGCTCTGGTGGCTCGTATGATACGGTGAACGTTACTAGTGGCATGCACCAACCGTAGAAGGAACGGTTGAAGTTTCAGGTGTAAAAAAACTAGAGTTCAAGGGTATATCCCTAGCCTTAGCATTACCCAATACAAAATCGTTTACAACATTCAAAAGATTTCACAGTCAACTCAAAGCGATACATCATAAACCACCATTTAACAACTAACACCACCAGAAAGCTTCTTACATATGCCAAACAGACTTAAAACTGAACCAAACTTAACCAATTGTTTCCTTCTGTTGTTCCATCCAAGCCGGCATAGTCCGTCAAGCAATCTTACAACTTGACAGTGAGACCTTATTGTCACTATAGTAGTGGTGAAATTTTAGTAAATTAGAGAGATACACTCTCATCTTGTGGATGCATATACATGTTGTGAAGTGGGAGCATATATGGTGAAAAAATAGATAAAACTATTGGTTTAACATTTTTTAGGAGGTGCAATTTAATATGTTTTTAAGGGTCCTCTTCTATCAACACAGCTTCGCTCCTACACTCATGAGCGTGCTTGTACAAATATCTTTGTCGTACATCTTCCACTTGGTGCTGAGTTAAGTAGTTGATGTTGTCTTGTGGCCAACAATCCCACCTTCTTTGGCTTTATGTTGAACTCCAACATTCTTTCTTTCAGGCACAAAAGACCTCAATTTTAAAGCATACTTGCTACCTTTTATAACAATATTCTTCCATTCATTCAAAGTCCGCACAAGGTAGCAGCACAAAACTTATTGTACTAACTAAAACATCGTATTGCTTAACCATAGTACACCAATATACTCAAAAGAACTACCTACATCTTTACCTATCACATCATAGCCACTACACATTAAAAAAATTGTTGCACAGACTTAGACTCTTTGAAAAAAGATAAGTTTGATCCTCTATTGTTCTCCTTAAACCTAAAAGAACTGACAAAATTAGTTTTCTTCACGGTTTTTGTGAGAGCCACTGCTATTGTGGTCACAAGCTTTGTGAAAACAGATTTGAGTATCTTTGCATTTAGTAGAAATAAGTAGTTTTCTTACAAGATGCGCTTTGTCTTAGTGGCGTGCAAATTTGTATATATGTAAAAGATTTTCACATTTTCATGGCGGAACAAGCATCTAACAGCTCAAAGTCTCTCGGATGCCTGCACCCAAGTGATGTGAGATCTTAATCTTGAAGTGATTAGGTTTGGTCACATATCTATCATCGCTAAGTGAATTGGGGGAAAAGACCTACAAGGCGATCTATGTGGCCGAGCCAAGCACTTTTAACGTCGAAGCACTAGAAGCCTTCTTCTAGTACGGCAAGAAGGAGTCGGGTCGACGGCAAGAAGGAGTCGGGTCGACGGCAACGGATTGCTAGGTTGGTCTAGTTGTATCCACTACTATAATCATGTAGACCTTTTAGGGTGCTCGCTAAAAGTCTGGCGTCAGTTTCAAACTTTTCTATATTAAATATGAAGATGTGCAAATCTTTTACTTATCCAAGAAAAAAAGATATTGGGAGCGTTTGGTTTGTGTCCACAGAATCCCGCACCCTGCCACAACATTAGCGCCGCAATTGCATCATGCGTTTGCAGTGGCGGATCCAGGATGCGATCAGAGGGGGCTAAGTAATAAATATCATGATCAACAATGAAGATTTTGGAGAATTTTATAGAGATTTAATGGAGAAATGAGTAAAATTTGAAGAAATTTAATAAACAAAGTGATTTTTATATAGATTAACCCTGTCATACTTCTCAAGTTCATTTTCTGTGCAAAATCATGCCACATGTGGGGCGGCCGATTACAACGCCACAGGTTTGGCGAGACCACATGTTCGGCTCGACAGCTTTTGGACCTGATCCAAACGTGCCCTCAGTAAACAGTCCAGATCCCAGATTAATTTGTATAGCAATTATTTACGAACGGCAACCAAATTAATTTGCTCTGGTTTTTATCCACAGCTAATTATCGGATCACGGGGATCAGCAACAGATGAACGGGCGCCGATACTCCTTCCTCTCTTTCTAGACTTGTCACGTGACCAGAGCGTCGGGGCCTTTTCTGCGATCTCCGCTCCACTGACAGCGGAGCCGTGGCGGAAACACGCTCCCTTTTGGTCTCGATCATGCGGTTGCCACGTGCTTCGTTACAGCACTGTACGCCTTTTCCCGTACTTCATTCATCAAAACAAAGCATTGGTTATCAAGTGCACAACACGGGGCGATCATCATTACCCGAGATCAGCGACCGACGTCCGAGCCCAGCAACGGGCAACATCAGCGGGCGTTGAAACTACTCCTGGGCAAAATTTTTTTTGACGAAAATCATCAGGTAGAGATACGAATATCTCACTTCATTTGATTTAATTTTCTAGAAGGGCATGTGAGACCGAGCACACCGAAATGATTGTTCCTCATCTCGCAGCTCTGGTCGCCGCGGCAGCCTTCTCAGAAACCCTGACCGGCAAGTCTGCTTTCCTACACTGCTTACTCCTACTTAAAGAGAAGAAGGCGATGGCGGCATCCCACTTCCCCTTTGCAGGTGCAGCGCAGATGCATTCCATCCACAGCTCCGTCACCTTCGAGCAATGGCTTCGCGAGCTCGGAGCATGAGATGAAATCTCAAGCAAAGGAGAGGAGGAGACGGAAGGCCATCTTCGTCGTCGCCGTGGTAGCTGCAAGTGCTGGATAGCTGGTGAGGTGAGGCTGTTTCTTCTTTCACTTACCATTTCCTGAGTCCTCACTCAGTGACTGATCCCGAGCATGCATCATCTCATCACATCATGGGCGGTTTGCACTATGCAAGCATGGCCGTGGATCCAATCAATCAGGCACCGACCGAATGCTCGCGTCGCTACCACCTCCTCTATTCTGTTGGAACTGGTCCAGGAGTTCAGTTCAGAGCTGGTTTGCGCCATCCCGTTCAGCATGCATCTCTCGTTTGAGGAACCATCTCCCCGCTTCCTTACACAAACCTGTCAAAGTCTAGCACCTACTACTGCTCTGCTGCCTGGTTTTAGCTCACAGTATCTTACAGCTTACTCCTACTGCTATCCAGGGACGAACAAGCTGTAAAGCCTTGGATCATCTCCAAGCCTTTGTCTTATCGCCTCCACTCATCCAAAGCCCCCCAGCTCATGCGCGTGGCTAGTTATCCCAGACCAGAGGTACGTACCTAAGCCTAGCAAATAAGATAGCATAACAAAGCAACACGCGTGTCTCTTCTTCTGGCTGCTGCTGTTGCGCTTCATTCTGTTATTAATGAAAAAGGTTGCTCTGAATCGGGGCGTGGCTGTCATCTTGGCCATGCATCGATCTTAAGGCTCCAACTACTTATGCACCACGCATGATTCCTGCAGGCAGGCAGCGATGTGCGGGGTGCTGCACGCTTTGCTGAGTGTGGGCGGCGCCGCTGCTGCTGCTTTTTTGTGTGTGGGCGCGTTGAGTGAGTGCAAAGACTAAGCGAGCGAGCAAGAGAGAGAGCGAACAAAAGGGGGAGCCGTGGAGTGGTGGGTTCTTGCTTGCTTGCTTCAGGCCTACCTTTCGGCAGCCTTAAGCTTGGTGGTTGTAGTGGCGAGCGTATAATGCGTTTATCCTCCACCAAAGGACCGACCGGACCATCTACAACGTCCATGTAGCTGTAGGCCGGCCTCTACTTAGTAGTAGATCGAAGAGATCATGAGCTGCAGAGCCAAGGGCATCGACCGTGGCCAAGCTTAAAGAAACCTCACCATGTGTCCCTCGGTTTAAGGATGTCAATTGTTTAGAAACCAAACCACACGAGCTGTCCCTGTCGCTGGCTAGGCTAGCTAAGTGGTTGGAGGACTTACTAGTTAGTGCCAGCTTAGACGGGCAAGCCAGCAGCCAATTCCTCCGTGTTGTCCATTATTTAGTTGCTTTGCGCGCGTGCAGACAGAGCGAGCTACCTACCTATAGGCTATCTATACTATACCAAGCTCCGCCGTCGCCATTGCTAGACACCTTAGCTTAGCTTAGCTCGCTCGTCTGGCCTCTTTCTCGCATCAGTCTTTCGCCGCTGTGCCGTCCATGACAAAAGCTAGCTGGAGCTAGCTGACAGAGCCGCTTTCGTCTTTTGTCCTTTCGCAGCATTCCTCTTGGTCTTGGAGCTTGTTCCGGTGTGTGGCTGGCCACCGAGCTCCCGCGGCCTCCGGGAATAAAGATTCGTCATGCAGGCGGCGGCCAAGACAAGGTTTGTTCTTTGTTCAGCTTCATCCCCCTTCTATGCTAATTTCCATGTGCCGTCTGATGATTGCTGCATATGCATTTTTTTTCTTTCTTGTTTATTTCTCTCTGCGTCAATAATCTTGCCGATGTTCATTAGATTCTCCTCTCTCCAAGTCAATGTCCGTGCTTCTCTTTCTCTCTCATCGGCTCTTCGCTCTTCAGTTTTGCCATTAGCCCTTGTTCCACTGCCGACACGCTATTCATTCTGCAGTAGCCTTTTACCGTAAAAACACACGCACCGCATACCCTACATCACTACGCTAGGCTCGCACACGCGCTATGGCTGGCGTCCGCACCAGGCGATACCGCATGCAACTGCCTTCCACTGGCTCGTACTGTTTTCCGACTATTATTTCAAGCAACTAAAAATACTATAACTCACAAACTAGAAGGTCAAATTAAGTTTCGTTTACACCATGAAATTTGTTTCAATAAATTTTACAAAACAAGATCTCAAATTGATATATTTAGATAAAGTGATAAGTGAACCTCATTGTTGATAGTTGGTATAGTGTATGAGATATAGAGGATAATGGGTGCGGAAGAAACGTGTATAGAGGAGAGAATCTTGATGACTAAGATGGATAGAGGATAGATTTAGTGAATTAGCAGTGCGGTCTTAATCGCCTTCGCCTACGCTATAACTGTACACGCCTCACGAAAGTGCAGGGAGAACTGTTCATTCATGCATGCTCTTCGCAGGCCTCAGTAGTGGAGGCCAAAGCAACAGAGGCTCCCTCCCACAGCCGCAGTCACAGGTAGCGCACAGCTGCAGCGCCGATTTTACACGCCGAATTTATGCGACTGGGCGGGCAGCTCTAAACTATGCTTTTCTCCTCATCACCATCTGTCTGTCCCCTCCTCCCTTTCCCATTTATTTTTACCTTTTCATGGAGGAAGCGGTCAAGTTTTCAAATCACGGCCGCATGTGACCGTGACTGTTGTTCGCAGATAGCTCCATGCGCAAGGGGTGTCCCGTTCTTGAGCTCGGAGCCAAGGAGGACAGCCAGGTCCACTTGTTGCCTAACCCGCATCTGTAAAGCAAAGCGAGCGCCTCCAGGACCCTCTGCCCGCCCAGCCCGGCCTTTTGATCCCTCGCCCGTGCTTGCCTAGTGCCTACGCGGCGGAGGTGGAAGATTATGTTAAGCTAATGCCGGGGCGGCCCCTTTCGTCGGCTCCTGTCCCAGCTCGGCGTTGCTCCTCCCCTCCGCTTCCTGTCGGCCTCTTGCGCTTTCCGGCCTCGGATTCTTTGTCGTGTGCCCCCCCATTGCATCTCGCTGCTGCTTCTTCTTCTTCGCTTTGCATCTCAGTTGAGCTGGAGCATCGATCCGCCTCGTCCTTCCGGACGCGGCTTCGGCTAGAATCCACCGTTCTTTAGTTCGGTTTCCCATCAGAGCTTCGAACCAGTTCTACTCGATTTGGATTTTGGAGTCTCTGTTTCCCAAAGCAAAATTTTTCCTTTTTAATTCTTCCTCCTCCTTTGCATTTGACACGAGGAGAGACGCTACAGTTTGCCCTCTGTTCTGAGTAGGCATGCTGTCCTTGAACAAAATGCATTTTCTCAAGTTATATTCCAGCAGCAACAGCTCCAGGTAATGTGTTTGCTTCTCGGGGCTCTGACCTTGCCGTGCCTATCCTATGCTGTTTTTGAGGTTTCCTCGGATTCATACCTGATGTTGTGGTTGGTTTTCTTTTTTTTTTTGGCGTGAAGGAATGGCTCCTTGGAACACCCCACCCGGACGTCCTCCCAGGGCAGCAACAAGGCCGGCCGGACGGCGAGGATGGCCGAGTCGCCCACCGGCCTCAGCCCCAAGGTCGACCGCCGCACCGCGGTGAGCACCGAGAGAGAGGTAAATGGCGAAACCCCTCTTGTGTTTCTCTCTCTGCAGTTTCTCCATTTCAGAATGCGGCTAGATACAATAATTTCGCCAGGCTGAAGATAAAGCAAAGCTTCAGTGTTTCTGTTTGGTAGTACGTCGGTGCTATCATGTCAGGGGCACCGTCCAATTAAGTTCGTGACAAGTCTTTGAAAGACTGTTAACTGCCCTTAAATGCGTCGAATTTCTATAGTATCATTTATCATGGTTCTTGTGATTAGACGGTACGTACTGCTTATATCTGTTGTTTAGCTCTGATACTCTCCTCACTCGATTAGGAGGTGTTGGGTCTCGGCGTCTCGCTTCTGTCTCTCATGATATATTGAATGGCTAGCAAATCCTTGAAATAATTGAAGCTGGTCCTCGTGTTGCTACCAAACTGGTGGATTAAGATAGCGGTACCAGTTCTGGCGTTCTGCTACCACCGGTGTCGCTGCAACCAACGGCAAACCAGGCCTATCTGATAGAACTGAATCAAGCTCTTGTTTGGGACTGGGACCAGGAACCGTCCGTAATTGACACCTCTATCTGTACTGATTATGATCTTGAGAAACACCCTGAAAATTGGAAGGCTAATTTGGCAGCTGCACTTTTTAAACACTATAATAGTTAGGTTATCAGTCATAACATCCCATCATGCTAGTCATTTTCATGTACAGAAAAATAATCAGAATTTTTTATTATAGTCATTTGTTATTGCCGATATTTAACAACTATCTCCTCCATTCCATTATCCAAATTATAAGATGTTTTAGTTTTTCTAGATAGTTTTTTTTGTTAGAGCAATCCCAAAAGTCTCTATTTTTTTAACCGCTAGGAATAGAGATTTTGATAGAAAAAATATCCTTGAAAAGTTTCTCTACTTAGTTATCTAAATATAGTCATCTTCTATTGTAGATTTTTTGCTAGCCAAAAATAGAAAACAAGAATGTCTCCTTACAGTACACACAAGACATAGAAAACCGTTAGAGAGCAAATATATATATATATAACATTTTTTTTAATAAAAATAGCTTTCCAAATGACGATTATTTTGAGGGCGGACTTTATAAGATGCTCTTATGTATTTAGATATAATATGTCTAAATATATGACAGTATCAATGTGTGTAGAAAAGCTAAAACATATGTTTTTTTTGGACAAGTTAACACAACAACAACAAACAGCGTCTCGGTGGGAAAAAAAAATGTTACTGTGGAGATCAAATCACCCGCGGTTTTTCAAACGGAGTTTGAGTGGTACAGTACTGCTATTACCATCAGTGATCTTGTCGGCATTAATTTGTCCTAGTGTGCAATGAAATCACCAGAAAAGGAGGCCACCGACGACGAAGCTGTCAGAGCTTGAGTCCCAGCTGTCGCAGCTGCAAGAGGAGCTGAAGAAGGCCAAGGAGCAGCTTCACTCCTCCGAGCTCTCGAGGAAGCGGGCCCTGCAGGAGGCCGACGACGCCAAGGCGCAGGCCGCTGTGGCGTCCGCGCAGGCGCGCGACTCCGAGGCGCAGCTCGCCGAGGTCTCGTCGGCGGAGTCCCGGCTTCTGGAGCTGCGTCGCCTGTCGCAGGAGCGCGACCGGTCGTGGCAGTCGGAGCTGGAGGCCATGCAGAAGCAGCACGCCGCGGACTCGACCTCGCTGGCCGCGGCGATGGGCGAGGTGCACCGCCTCCGCGTCCAGCTTGCCGCCGCGGCGCGCGCCGACCGCCGGCAGGACGTGGTGGAGGCGCTGGCCACCATCGACGAGCTCAGGGTCAAGGTCAAGGAGAGCGAGGAGGCCGAGGCGCAGGCGCGCGCCATGCACGAGGAGTGCAAGCAGCAGCTGGAGGCGAGCCGGGCCACCATCGATTCGCTGCTCACCGACGGGTCCAAGCTGATGGATTCGTTCAGCCTCGTGGTGAAGGAGCTCGAGGAGTCGCGTGCCAAGGTCAAGGCTCTCGAGGATGAGATGGCGGAGACGTCGTCGAAGCAGGCCGCAGCAAGCGACCGCTGCAACTGCTCGGGCTCGGAGTCGGAGCTGAGGGCGGAGCTGGAGGCCGCGGATGCCAGGTACCAAGAAGAGAAGATCCTTAGCACCGTTGAGACGCAGTGCGCTTACGAGCTCATGGACCAGATAAAGACAGAGTCCGACATGCGACACGGCAAGCTCGCGGCGGCGCTGGAGGGCGCTAGGTCTGAGGTCATCTTCCTCAAGGCGAGCCTGTTCGACAAGGAATCCGAGGTACGGAGCGCGCTGGACGCGAACAAGAAGCTACAAGCGGAGACGAGAGCAGACAGGTCGGCCGACGCGCTGGAGAAGCAGCTGCAGGGCGCGCTGCACGAGAACGGGCAGCTGAAGCAGGAGCTGCGTCAGTACCACGAGTTCGAGAAGGGCTCCGCGACCGCGAGGACGGCGGAGGCCGACGCGGCGGAGGCGGCGAAGAAGGGTGAGATGGAAACCGAGCTGCGTCGCCTGCGGGTGCAGGCCGAGCAGTGGCGGAAGGCCGCGGAGACAGCCATGGCGCTGCTGACGGTTGGCAAGGGCGGGAACGGCAAGGTCGTGGAGCGGAGCGAGTCGTGGGAGGGCGGCAAGTACGCGGGCCTCTGCGACGAATTCGACGACGACGCGGCCGCCAGGAAGAACGGCAACGTGCTCAGGAGGATCAGCGGCATGTGGAAGAAATGAGGATGATCGGAGTCTCTCTGGTGTAATTGTTTTGCCGGTTCTTGACTTCTTGTGGTGTAAAAATGAAACATATAGTAGAGTGATGTACTGGTTGGGGGTAAACGTGCTCATAGCTGTATTATACACCGTGGTATATTGGAGGAGGAACAATTCGTCCGGATGTCACTGACAGGTTTTGTGGTAGACTGTTAGGTCGGTCTCCTATGGTTTCATCCGACAGTGTTTAGTCATCAAGAATTCGAATTTAAAAAGGAAGTTCGATTGATTCCTAACCACATTGGTCCACTGTTTTTCATTTTCGGAATGAGAGGCACAGAGGAGATTCATCTTTCATTTTAGTTGGTATATACTCACTTGGTAGCGTGCAAGCAAATGAGTATTTCAGCCCAGTTTATGTGTCATATTAGCCCATTCCATGCTCCAATTGGCAACTTTTTACGGTCCGCATTTAGCAGCTATGGACAAAAGGCCCAACGTTTATCAGAAGCACATGACGATTACCAATTTGATTTATTTCCAACGCAGCGGGCCGCCACGAAGTACATAAGGATTATTACACCATATATACTGAAAAAGCAGCTCCGTGTTTTCGCTCAATAAAAGCAAACGCGCCATTATTGTTCTTCATCATTTCATTTCATGGTTCATCACCCATCAGTACGCTCCTGACCTCCTGTGTATCAGAGCAATCGAAGGCTCAGGTCGGGGCAAATGATACAGATGACTCTCTCTCAGTGCAACTAGGCTGCTAACCCACCTCAAGTAGCCTTGCACTGCAGTAACAGTGATTAGTATAGTTATTGAGTTGCATGTATCGATTAGTTCAACATAAAGCTTAACTTGCTGGGAAGGCAGGCAATTTACTTTATATTTTAACACCCCGATAGTTCATTGTATATTTCAACACTAATGACTAGATTATTCTAGTGCAGAACTCGCAAATCACCACTGCAACAAAGCTAATAATTCTATGAATGTGACACTATGCAGTCAAACTGTGTGCCTACAGCCCTACATACAGTACAAAGTAACAAAACATAATACCAAGAAAATGAATTAATTACAGTAGAGCTCGGATGTGATATCGTGCACTCAAACCTCTGTTACACATAGTACATTAAAATAAAGAATAACAGCAAGAATCTTACATATTGGAACTACATCATACACATCACTACAGCGCTAAGTTTGTGGGAACCTTGATCAGATTCCAGAGCCAGCAGATTTCACTGCTTCTGTGTTTTGCGCTGAGGCTCATGACTCATGAGGAGGGCATGCCGTAATTTGCGCCTTGGAAAATCCTTGCCTTCAGGTGGCTGAAAGGGGTTCATTAGAAAGCAGTTAGAAACAAAAAAGGTTTGGTAGAATGACCACATAATGAAAGGTTTAGCTTCTTTGGTGGTCTGTTTGTTCCCAGTGGCTGGTTAGTCCTGGATGTTGAGCTCCAATCTATGCTGTAAACTAAATATGGTGTTTTGCTGGTCTTTTATTCAATAGAAGGCCGGGGCTATATGCCCTTGAACTCTAAAAAAAACATGGGCAAGTGACTGCAGACTGAAAAGCAACAAAATGACCCACAACGAGGTAAGAAGTGGGTTTCTAATTATCAATCAACCATTTCTTTATTGGGCCGTTATCCTAGTTTCCTTGGGAGACCTTTTTCTTCTTCTTTTCAGTGTTATAACCACTCTGATCTCCTAGTGGAGTTAGAGTGGTTGTTTGTAAGGGTCATTAAGGAACCATTTCCTTCATCTCTCTTTAATATAAGATACACAGCTCTCATGCGTTTCGAAAAAGATTATCAACCAGCTATTTAAGCTGCACTTCAAATTTTCATTTACATTTTTAACTATCCAACCAAAACATATCTCCGATATGCTTATGGATAAGAACACCAGCAGATTTAGTAATGTCCCAGCAAAAAAATGTACACCTCAGTTGTAAGCAGAGGTAGAATATCCTAGGTCACACTAAAGTTGTAAACAATGAGTCCACATCATCTGGTGCTTAAAAAGGCACTAAAGGATAAACTACATTTGACAAAGAAGTAACATGTTTTTCAGCAAACATTTTTCTATGAGATGAATTGAACTAACATTACTGTACTCAACAACCAAAACCCACGCTTAATGTTGAAAATCAGTTATTAATTAATCTGCAAGAAATAGAAATACACATTCCTGGATCATAATGCACTTTGTTTCAACAACCAGCATTGTGATAGGGTCCTGTTGGAATATTTGCCATCAATATAAGAAAATATTTATCTAAATTCACTACTGAATTACACTAACATTGTCCAAATGCTCTAAAATGGTTGGCCGAGTTAGAGCCTTAGAGCTTGTTCATTCGACCTTCCATGTTCTAAATAGTGGTTATTTTCAAATAATCTCTTTGTTTTCAGTGCACTGAACTTTTGCCAACAGAACTGAAGCAGCTCTGCATCATACTGTTTTTCCATTTAAAAGCGATTTATCAAAACTAGGGACCTAGTTCCCAATAAGAAATACTCTACTCGGCTAGAGCCCAGATAACATAAACAAGAAAAATATCAGACACCATATTGCAATTTTCAGACTCCTTAAACATCGACAAGTTTGTGTTCCCCATTTCTCGATTCGGGAACTTATACAGTTCTAAAGCTCAACAAAAAAAGAATGTAATCAATACTCTATTTGTTTGGATACCTTTCGAAGACGTCAGTGGCGAAGCGGGATCCGTTGAAGCAGATGAACCAGAGCAGGATGAGCACCATTATGTCTACTCTAGTTAAAGGGAGAACATTCCAATAACAAGAACACAAAATCCAGTTACTTCGAATGGAACGCGAAGAAATGCTGGTAGCTCACGCGAAAGCAACGGATTGCCTGGCCGATAAAACGTTTCCCCCCAAGAAGGAATCCAACAAACGCGTACCCAAACCTAAGTCCTGTCGGCTGTCGGGACAGAGATACCCAGAATCAGACGCGGATCTAACATAACTACATAAGCCCTAGCTGATGACGGTGTCGAGCAAAGCAGGGTCGGAATTTGCAAAGGGGACTGATAAATAAACGGAATCGGATCGAGACGCGGCGTAATGATAAGGATACTGAATAGGCAGCGCTCCCACCAATCGAGCATGTAGAGGCCCATGGTGACGTTGTAGAGGTGGATCTTCTTGCCCACCCAGCTCATCTCGCCGGCCATCTCCTCTGCAGGGTCCTTCGCTTAACCTTTCCGATTCGGGGCCTTGAGGGGACGCCTGTGTTTCCTTCCTCTGTTTCGAGCTGAATTTCTGAACTCTGAATCGACGGTGCTCTGTTGGGGATACAGAGGTTGTTGTTTATATAAAGAAAGAACACAGAAGAATCGGAAAGCCTCCCTTGTTTACTCCCTGCCTTGTTTTACTGGACCGATTCATTCTCGTCTTTGGGCCAGCCGCTCAGATTTGAAGTCAGCGTCAGCCGGGTCTAGTTTGGCCGCCAAGTGCACCTGTTGACATTTTCCAACTAGTACAGCAAGAACCGGTTCCGGGCCCCACATGAGAAGGTACTACGAGTACAGGCAACTGGCAGTCTGGCTCTGGCATTCACATTGGTAGTACTACTGCTACACACGCGTCATGAGGGTAGCCGTAGCCTGCATAGTGCATACGAAAAGCGGACTGTACGCTGTAATCACCGTTCACCAAAATGCCGTTCAAATAAACGGTAGATGAGATCCAACCATATATCATTCATCAGGTCCTAAATGGTCCATTAAATGGCTGGAGCAGTTAGACCCGTTTAAACCATCTATAAAACGGTGTCAGCCTAAACGGAATAGACTTTAAACGACATTAACTAGGTAAAATGATTGTGTAATATTTCTAATCAATAAGAAAAGCACAACTACCACATTATCAATTTAGTCAAACATGTGGCAAAGTGTAACTAGCAACCAAATAGCCCTCTAGTTATTTAGGGACCGAGGGAGTACAATTATATGTATTACAACTATGCATCCCTACATTGCTAATTTTATGAGGCCTGAGTTTTTGTTCTAGTGTCACAAGCAACGTGATGGAGGTATGTGGTGATGATTTTCTTCAGTGTCGCAGTGCTGTCACCAGCAACAAAGGTGGCCTTATAAATCGCTAACACTACTCATCATCGTGCATGCGATCGAGTCACACGTGACATGTTGGAGCAAGAATGCAAGATGTTGCATCTTTGCAATCACGTTGAATGGTAGATTTGTTTGCAATTTGTTCAGGTTGAGGGATTGAGTGAACATAGTGATCCATTTCTTCTGTTAGTCGGTGTGATTTTTAGGCCACCCAAAGCACGGCCTTTCTTATATGGCACGCTGAAATTTGGTCATTGTTTCACTCCATGAACGCTAAGGACTAGAAAATTAGAAATATATTCTGGCATGAATGTCTGGCACAGCTTGTGTGGTACGGCAAAACGTCTAGAGAATTTCTTTGTTTTTAGCTTTTATATCTTCCTTTGACCTTTGGTGTTTATTCCACTCCCATTTAATAATTTGCTATAAATTGTGTTCCTACGATAATTTGAATTCCATGAACGCTGTCTCCTCACTTTTATATCTTCCTTTGTGCTGGTTGGAGCATGAAGCTTTAGCTTGACACGAGAGGTAGAGTGCTGGGCCGGTGCCCCTGTCCCTGTATTTTGTGTTTTTTCTTTAAGTATTCTATATATTTTGCACCAAGAAAGAACAAAAAATGACCATACCTCTACTTTTATCATCATTGCTCCACCTTTCACGCCGTTCAAGCTCTCCGGCTTTCGTATTGCCTTCAAATATGAGTGGTGAGACAAGTAGCTGAATTATGGAAGGGTAGGTGTAGGACCTACAAAGACAGATCTCTTCAAGAGAGTTTTTGAAGGCTGAAATGACTTTCTTTTCGTTACAGAGAGAGAACAATATTTTCTCAAGAATACACTAAACAAATATTTGACGTCTTGCTGTTCTAACCATTGCAAAGATAAAGATAGCCGAAGGGATGGGGATTTCAAGCTAGAAATAAATATTATTGTACTACATTATGAGCTTGTTGCGTCTTTAGAACATTTCTACTATTATTCCTCTATATATCTACTATTCTTGTGAAGCGTTATCTGAAACACTCGGGGTAAGATATTAGTATTTGTTTTGTCATTGTCACCCCAACCCCATCTTGTTCAACGTGAGATCACGTCCATTTATTCCTCAAACCCATCGAAACATTCTTTCTTCCATATTAGTTCCAACTTCCAAGTTATGATCTGATCGTCCCGAGGAGGCCAAATGTACCATTCCTGGGGCAATCATCACAGTTTTCCAATTCTAATCAAACCATCTTCGTGGTGGTAGCGGTACTGTTAACAATTCTGATCAGCCAGTCCCTAGGACAGCAGCATGTGCGCCAACAACACCAGCATCCAACCTCTCCAGGAAAAGGAGCTCGCTCGTTCACTGATCAGAGATGGCTGTAGTGGATTGGATAGGGTAGCAGGCGTAGGGGCATCAGAGCATGGATTTCGTGAGACCACGTTCCGCCATCAGAAATGGCGCGCCACTACAAACTGTTTGCTGACGGGGCGCCTCGATCCACGTAGACGCAGCCATTTGACAGGACGTTGCAGGCTGACGAGTGACGACGCATTTCATGGCTTCCGGTCCTGTGTCCTCCTGCAAAGGCTGCAAGGTCGTTGGGTGTGGCAGCATCAGCAGCAGAACCACTGCACACCAGCCCCGGCCCGGCGGCCCGGGCCTGCGATCTGTGGCTAGGAGCGAAATGGGGGTCAGCTTTGATTTATAAATTAGCAAAAATCCTAATAGATAATATGTGCCGATCCAAAATAGTGTCACTCTGCTTTATTATTCATACATGTACACAGTACGGGTTAGTCGATGTATCTGTCACTTTATACTAATCATATACTCCCTCCGTGCTGACGTTTTAGCTCTTGATACGGGGATTAATTAGGGAGAAATAAAAAAAAGGTGTAGTTCACATGAAACAGGAAAAAGGAAGGAGATTGGAACACCCCCAACAAACAAAAAAATGAATAATGTTGCAACATGACCACTAACAAGACTGATTTAGTTGCTGTAGTAGCAGGCTAGAAGCTTGGATATCAAAGAGCTATCAGATGGAGGGATCAATAGAGTGAAGCCTGTTTACGACATAACGAAAGAATACTTTAGTTGGGTTGTTTACATTAGCTATATACTGATTATAGTATCGATGGGTACTAACAAAATAGTACTCCCGCAATCCAAAATTATAAGGCATCCAAAGAATCTTGGAGAGTAAAAAAAATCTCAACTTTGACCAAATTTATAGGATAATATAATAACATTTATGATGTCAACTGAGTATCATTAGATTCTTTATCAAATATATTTTATAGTATGCCTATTTGATGTCATAAATCTTTATAATTTTCTCATTAATTATTGATCAAACTTGAGATTTGAGATGCTTTGACTCTCCAAATTCTTAGAATGCCTTAAAATTTGGGATGGAGGAAGTACAAATTGACTTTTATTTTTAGATGGATGGATTATCAATACAGTGGAGCACATTAATGCTTAAAACAGCTCTGGCTCTAAATTTGATTTTGCCAAATCTCAGTTTGGTTGTGCTTCTACCTACGAACATGCATTATATTTTGTTTTTTTTCCTTGATTTTGAACAACTGTCTGGTCGTTCCAAGTTCTAAGAGATAAATTACTTAGATTGAAGTTCGTATACTGAGAAAACAAAATGTACTCCAGTTTGGGAAGTTCGTGAAACTCCACTAAATTTTTGCACAATCTATATATGTATCTGCATCTGTCTCTATATCTATATCTGTATTTGTATCTGCATCTGTATATATCTATGTTTATATTCTACATTCTATTCTATATATATATCTTATCACTAACATGCAAGCTATTCACATCATTTATTACTAACTATCCACATCATCTTTCACTAATGTCATGTCAATTTACTAACTTCCATTAATACAAGCTATCCACATCATCTCCATTAATTGTAATTACTATTTTCAATATATAATAAATATACAAGGCATGCATATACTATTAGTTGTTTTGTCATTACCTCGTTTTATAATTTGATCAACTTTTGTTTTATTATTATTGAGTTCTTTCACTGACATGTCGAGTTTTATTAAGAATCAATACAAAAACATGTAGGTTTAACTCATACATGTATTAATTTATAAAAAAATCCCACAAACAACAAGCGGGATATGCTTGTTCCCTAAATGGAAATCTAAGAGCAAATACTCTGTTTTCTACTAACTTGCAAATACTCCATGTTTTCTACTCAGCTTGCAAAAGACTAGCCTTGTTGGATAGAGATAATAGATCACCAAAGTTGAAGTGGCGGTAGGCATGTAAGGTAAATTTATCTACAAATCCATAAACATGTTTAGTTTTATAAATTTATTTATGTAATCCATAAAAATAAGTTTATTTATTTGTTTGGGAATACTTACATCTCTAATTACATGTCTAAATAGAGACGTGTACTATACTATACTTGGGACAGCAGGACTTTGTGTAGTTGCGTGGTGAGGAGCTACGGAGCCAAACCTGGGGTCAGTAAATCCTAACTCCATGGATCCGTTCTATTTAAGATCAACTTTACGGTTACGGTGCATTATTGGCTTTGTTGGAGTGGGCAATGCAGTGTATTGGTCGACATCGACCTAGCCGTTCCCAGCTCTGCTGCCCTGCCCCAGCCCCCAGCCCAGCCCGCCGCGCCCCGTACAACGGCGAAGAGGTTTCCGTCTGCCGTGGGGTAAAGCTGGCTATCTGCCCAATCTGGCATTCGGCACGTGCAAGCGCAACGGGAACCGACGATGGCCGGGGCCGATGGCCCGTGGCCAGTGGCCTCCACCGAGTCGGCAAGATCCGTCGTCCAGGACACAGACACCGCGCTCGCGCCCGGCTGGCGCGCGTAGTTAATACTAATAATAAAAAACACACACAAGCAAACGGATCTACGGATCTCATCTCGCAGGCCGCAGCCTCTCGGCTGCACTGACACCAACGCTATTCTAATCATATGATGTGGCCGTTCCATCGGCTTTTGCCCTTTTGCTCTCGTCTCCACTCTCCACTCGATCAAACCCCCAATCCAGTCTCTGTCCTCCTCAAGCATGGGCCTATGCGCGCCTATGGGAGTAAAGAATGGCAGGCAGGCAGAGAGACAGGAAAAAAAACAGCAAAAGATAGTACCTCATCCATCTCAAATTGTAAGTCATTTGAAAAGTCTTGAAGAGTTAAAGTTTATAAAATTTGATCAAATTTATATAATATGATAATAACATATTTGATATCAACTAAGTATTATTAGATTTTTTATTAGTTATATTTTTATACTATACTCATTTAATGTCATAAATCTTTATGTTTCTCTCTATAATCATTGGTCAAACTTAAAATGCTTTGATACTCCTAGATTTTTGGAATGACTTACAATTTAGAATGAAGGGAGCAGTACTATAGAAAAACTGAAAAGGTCATCAGCGTTTCACAGGTTACTGCATCATCAATCTGACTTGAACATAAAAGCTGTAAAAAACGGCCGAGCGAAGCCTTTCCAGGCCTTTTCCTATCTTGGGACGTTTAATGACGGAGTCACCGAGGTGTAAATTCCCCCATCCATTTATTTATTAACACGGGCATTCAACGGGGTCAAGTTGGAGCGGTGAAGGTGGGCCCCTTTAACCGAAGCTAACAGCGTCAATTGCATGTGGGCCTTGCAGTAGTACCAGCGGTGGGGCGCTGGGTACTACTACTCCTACAGTACTCCTTCCGTACCTGCTATCTATCGGTTGCCCACTAGACGGTGCCGGAGCAATCGGCGCGGAGAAAGATCCGCTGACGTGTGGGCCACCACCAGCCGGTTGGCCAGCGGAGGCGCGGGGCTGCAGCCGCCTGCAGCTGCAGGCCTCTGCAGCCCACAGGCCATAAGCCAAAGCCAACGTCTCCTGCTCGTACTACCAACAGTCGTCGCAACTGGCTAACGTCTTCTGCCCGCGACTGGTCCGCGGCCGCGAGGGGCCCAGCTGTCATGCTCCCCTCGGCGGGGCCGCCCCGCTGCCAATATATAAGAGGTAAACAGGGACAGCGCCTTCCGGCTGGCACCGGGAGCGTGACCGTCACGAGGAGGGAGGAGGAGATCGGGAGCGGAAACCCGGAAGGGAACGGCTCGTCGTCGCCGGCGGGCCCCGCTCCTCACCGTACCCCACCCCACCTCCGGCTGCCCGCCTTCTCCGCCGCCGTGGTCCGCGGCTGAAGGCGGGGCCACGTACCCTGGCGAGGGTGAACAGGGCGGGACGGGGTCGCCGTCGGGGCGGTGGGGTGGGCGAATCGATTCTGCGTGCGCCGCTGGGCTATCCTAGCCGATAAAAGGGGGCGCCTTTGGACTGGTGAGGAAAGTGAGAGAAAAAAGGTTGGGCTGCTTGCCCCCTTCCACTTCCATCCATCCTCGCCTTCTACTTTCCTTTTCGCCCCCCGGTTTATTTTTTTCTTCGTCCTGGATGCGTTGGTCGCGTGTTTGATGTGACTATAAGCCGTAGAGGAGGGAGGGAGGGAGGAGGGTGATAGATGTCCGTGCGGTGGGCGGTGGCTTCCGAGGGCGACCAGAGTTAGGTCCTTGGCGCCTTCAGTGCGGTGAGGAAGGTGAGGGTCTCGGGGTTTTCGGTGGGTTGCTTCACTTGCTTCGACGTGAATGAAAGCTTGCCTTTCTCGCGGTAAATTCGGATCTTTTGGGGTTTTGCGCGCACCGGTGTTCGATCCTCTTGGTTGGCTCTGCCTGAGGTTTTGGTTTGGGTTTTTCTGCCTGGTTTTGCGGAAGAGGGGGTTGCGGCGGGGTGTCTCAGGCACAGGTGCGAGGGCCAGTCTTCCCGTTTGTGTTTCGGCATCCGCCTTCCGGTGAGTAATTCCCCGCTGAGCGCTTGATCGAGTGCCGAAGGATAGAAGACGCTGCCAAAGAGCGCCTTTCTTCTTCTGTGAAGAAGTTTTTTTAAGAAACTTCTGTGACGAAGTTGCCATTTATGGCGAAGAATTGTGCGCTGGTTCGCGAAGAACACGCCTCACAGCTAGCCTGTAGGCTCAATTCGAACTAGTTTGTGTGTGTTTTTTTTTGCTCGATTCTGTCCAATCTTTGGTGAAGACGGGATTTTCTTTTTTTTTTCTTTTTTAGTCTGAACGACATTTCAGCAGTGGGAACTGGGAAGCTGTTTCTACTGTAGATTTGTGATAGAACCGTAAAACTTCTCTTCATTTCGCATATTCCTGGTGGCTGGTACTGATTTTATTACTCTGTTTTTTTAGAATGTTTACTCCTGGATTATTGAATTATGAGAGAGTACAAGAACACTAAGTAGAACTTCTAATCTCTGGTTTATTGCTACTGATCTTTTCTCGTGTTTTCCATCATGTTTTGGTTGCTGTTGCAAACATTAGATTCTGCTGGTCAAATATTTGGGTACAGCCTTTTTTGACGGAGACATTCTGGCATACCTTTGATCTGTTCTTGTACTTGCAGGCTTGCAGCTAGACATTGAAGGCGCAGTAATAGAACCCAAAGAATGGGTAAGAAAGGAAAGTGGTTTAGTGCGGTGAAGAAAGTCTTCAGCTCCTCTGATCCAGATGGAAAGGATGGAAAGGTATGTCGTAATTCCCTATTCACAGGGAAAAAATGTTCCACTTGGTCATGGAAGTTTTTTCATTTCAATCTGTATGACTTGTGGATACTATGAAGGCTGAGAAGGCAGACAAGTCAAAATCCAAGAGGAGATGGCCATTTGGAAAATCGAAGAAGCACTCGGAGCCTTCGCTCTCAACGGTGTCAGGGACTGCTCCAGTAGCTCCGTTGCCATCACCACCACCAATTCAGCCCCACTCTCTGGAGATTAAAGATGTCAATCCAGTTGAAACAGATAGTGAGCAGAACAAGCATGCCTACTCGGTTGCGCTTGCATCTGCTGTTGCTGCTGAAGCTGCAGCAGTTGCTGCCCAGGCTGCTGCGGAGGTTGTCCGCCTCACAGCAGTTACCGCGGCTGCACCAAAAATGCCTGTTAGTTCAAGGGAAGAACTTGCTGCCACCAAGATCCAGACTACCTTCAGGGGTTATCTGGTAATTCATCTGCACTTGTAGGCCGTTTACTACTTGTTTCTGTTATCTTGTTGATGTCCTTGCACTAGCCCTATAGTAAGAAAATTCAGATCCTCTGACTGCTGTGAGTCTGTCTTGAACTTATTAGCACTTGAAACCATGCACGCAAACTAACTTTTGGTTAATATTTTGTAAGACATTGATTTGGTTGGTAAAATGTTGCTGTCTAATTCATCATTATGTATCTCTATAATCTGTTTGTTTAGAATACAGCCAAGATTCCACTTTGCTGGTCGTTTTCAAACTTATATTTGCCTGATGTTTCCATATGATGGTACTTAAAAGAGATGCTGATGCTAATGTTACAGCTGAAAAACAAGTTAAAGCGTGACTGAACATGATCTATTGAGAATACTTCCACCTGATCTCATTGGATTCATTGACCAATGACCTATATATATGCATGTTTCGTTTATTTTTCTTTCTACGTGATATTAATTTGATGACTAAATCTGCAAAAACAAATTTCATTTTTAGGCAAGGAGAGCATTGCGGGCACTAAGAGGGCTAGTTAGATTGAAGTCACTTGTTGATGGAAATGCTGTCAAACGACAAACCGCTCACACCTTGCAATGCACACAAACAATGACAAGAGTTCAAACTCAAATCTACTCTAGAAGGGTGAAGTTGGAGGAGGAGAAACAGGCTCTTCAAAGGCAACTCCAATTGAAACAACAAAGGGAACTTGAGAAAATGAAGGTGAGTGCACCATTTTGATGCAATAGTCTAAGCTACATTGATATTTAGGAAAACAAAATAATGTTTTTTTTTCTCTATCCCTATGTTTTGTACCATAATTTAGAACATATTCACACTCAAGTAGAATAAGATAGTCCTGATATAAGAGATTTTGGACACTTCATTCTTATCAGATTGATGAAGACTGGGATCGCAGCCATCAATCCAAAGAGCAAATTGAGGCCAACCTTATGATGAAACAGGAAGCTGCACTGAGACGAGAAAGAGCACTTGCGTATGCATTTTCTCACCAGGCAAGTTGTCTCTTTTGTTTCTGTGGAGTTCATACATTATTTTTCTTGCTTAGCTAGCTGGCCCTACTTCTGTTGCTACATTGATTTGTTCTATACATGTAGCTCTGTTTCTCACTCTCTGTCCATTCTTTTTTCTTCTCATGCAGTGGAGGACTTCTGGTCGAACTATAACCCCTACTTTCACGGAACCTGGGAACCCTAACTGGGACTGGAGCTGGATGGAACGCTGGATGACAGCAAGACCTTGGGAGAGCCGATCAGCAGCATCAGACAAGGATCCTAAAGAACGTGCTCTGACAAAGAATGCAAGCACCAGTACTGTTCGAGCACCCCGTGCCCTCTCAATCCAGAGACCAGCAACACCAAACAAGTCGAGCCGTCCACCAAGCCGTCAATCACCTTCAACTCCTCCATCGAAAGCTCCATCAACCTCAGGAAAGACCAGGCCAGCAAGTCCAAGGGGCAATTGGCTGTACAAGGAGGATGACCTGAGGAGCATCACAAGCTTTCGCTCTGAGCGCCCAAGGAGGCAGAGCACAGGTGGAGGAGGCTCAGTCCGGGATGATGCAAGCCTGACGAGCACACCACCTCTCCCCAGCTACATGCAGTCGACAGAGTCTGCAAGGGCGAAATCTCGGTACCACAGTCTATTGTCTGAGAGGCTTGAGGTTTCTGAGAGAGCACCTCTGGTCCACTCCGTTGTTAAGAAGCGCCTGTCGTTCCCTGTCATCGAAAAACCAAGTGTTGTGCCGACAGATAAGCCGAAGGAAAGAGTGAGACGCCATTCAGACCCTCCGAAGGTCGATCCTGCAACGCTGAAGGATGTCCCTGCTGCCTGATCAGGCCTTGTGATTGTTAGGTTTTGTGCTCTTTTAACTCCGTGATGTATTATCTGAGTTAGGTTGTTTTACTCGTCATGTATGATCTGTCCGGGTTGATTTGAGATAATTCTAACTGTGTTTACAGACAATGTGTGATGCTAAATGTATGTGTGGTTGGCTTTCTTTCTATTTTTCTTTTTTAAAAGCAAGGTTTGTACTTTGTTATTTCTGGGGAGGTTCGTTAACATCACGAACTCACAAAGTTGTTACAAACTCTTGGAGGGGTTCGATCCGGGTTCCAATTCAAACCAAGGTGAGCAAGATCATGTGCACCTCTATTACAAGAGCGTGGTACATAGACAATGTCAACCTGAATAAAATTCAGACATAAGGAAAGAGACCATTAGCTGAAAAATCATAAGAACGAGACTGGAGAGCCTCTACTAGAATCGATGAACTGGTCTCCAAAAGGATCTTAGGTATACATTGGTCTATTGCTGCATGAAGAGCTGCAAGGCACGCTTGGGACTATGCACTTAACGCATTGCGTACCACATTGATTCTTCCTGCACCGGCCCACTGCAGCCCCTCCGTGATCTCTCACAATGGAGGAGACACATGCTAGACAGCACCAACAACATATACTCTTCCAGGAGCAGCTTAGGCAGCAGTCGGCACAGGCCCTTGTCCAGCAGCAGACCCAGATGGCCCAGATGTTCACTTTAGAGGGTGTTTGGTTCCACCTCAAGTTTAGTCCCTGAATCCAAATACCCCCTTAATCAGTGGCTGCATACTGCATTGGCCATTGGGCAGCTCTTCCAGGCCACAGGACTCCAGCCCCCCAGCTTGCTACTACTACTCAGGGACAGCCTCAGTTGTCAGCTGGTCAAGGTTTCAGAGGTTTTTTTGCCGGTGCCAGTCTAGAGCTTCCCCTCAAGAGTTCACAGTTTTGCTCGTCCTGTTGCTCCGAAGCTTTCTCAGAGACAGGCCTCATAACTTCACTTGTGCTCACAGAGACAGGCCTGAGAACTTCACTTGTGCGAAGTTCTGTTGTAATTGTAACTCCAGAGGTTTCCGTGCCTGCATTCGAGGCAGTTGTGCTCTTTGATCTATTTATAGCTATTAGAATCTTTTGAATATTTTTTCTTGAATATTGTAGCACACAACTTTTGGTCAATATATACAGCTAGTATTATACTATACACTGCTACTACTGAGAGAATGGTAATTCCATTTTCTGGGGAGAATTAGCTAAATGACAAGGACCAGGCCTTCCAAGTTCAAACTATGCACTACCTGCAAAATGCCACAAGATCTTGCACTTCTGCAGTACACACTGCTGACAGCACTTTTTCCAAATTTAGTGCCAGCCTAGAGTGAGTGGATGCCCTTGGCCTTCTCAATTGCGTCTTTGATCTTCCGAGTCGGCTCTTCAAAAAGTATCGCTGGATCATCAAACTGTGCTGCGAGGCTGGACTCATCAAGGAATGCACGGAACGTGTCGGCAACAGAGCTGGAGAGCGACTGCAGGTTGTACCCGCCTTCCAGGAAGAAGACACAGCGGCCACCACAGAGTTCCTTGGCCAGCTGCTTGATGCTGGATGCCAACATGTAGAACGTGCCTGTTGTGAACTGCAGGCCAGCCAGAGGGTCCAGCACGTGTGCGTCGTATCTGAGACGTACATGATGAGTCAGTTTGGCTAGCCTAGAACACTGATGATCTGTGGGTTCATATAACCAAGGGAGTTATTTCTCAGCATGTTTTAAGGATGGATAAAAGGATCTCACCCGGCTGAGACAAGGATTATATCAGGCTTGAATCGATGAGCCGATGGAGCAATGACCTCATCAAATGCACACCTCATCGCGTAGTCACCTGCGCCACCGGGCAGAGGAAGGTTGAGTGTCGTGCCTTCACCATCACCCTGTCCGACTTCATTGATCTTACCAGTACCAGGGTAGCTTCCAAGCTACATCACACATGGAAAACAAAGACTGTTTCATGGTAAAATTCAGCACCTAGTTTCACAAAGAGATGTCACAGACACACAGAAAACAGGGGTGCAAAACCTGGTGAGTTGAGAGGAAGAATATGTCTGGATCATCATAAAATGTATCGGATGTCCCATTGCCATGGTGAACGTCAAAATCTATTATCATCACACGCTTTAGTCCATGTTGATGCTGAGCGTACCGAGCTGCCACTGCGATATTCCCAAAGACACAAAAACCCATGGGACCTTGAGGAACAGCATGATGTCCTGGTGGCCTTACTAAAGCAAAGCCCAGGGGCGGATTAGGACCTAACTTTGACGCTGCGACCTAAGAAAACATGCAATATTTCTCGGGAAAACAGCACTGCAACGTAAATAAAAAACATGCTGAAACCACCATAATAGTCAACAGAGAGAAGATTAGTTACCACTGAATCAACCAATATGATTCCGGCACCAGCTGATAGAAGTGATTCTTGGAAAGTCTGTAAAGAAAATAATGGAACGACTTAAAATGGTGATATCTAAAATGTTGCTATTCCAGTAGTATGCACATCAGTAGGTGAAGTAAACTATGGAACAATTAATGTATACCAACTTAAAATTATATGGCAGAAAATTTTAGTGTTGAAATCAACAATGCCTTATATACTTTAATAGCTTTCTTTAAAAAATTTGGGTGATGCCTTAGTGCCAGTTCAGACTTCATCAAAGTGTTCTTCAGTGTCAAATTTATGGATCAGAATTTCTACAGTTATCCATAACATATTAACATCAAAATCATAAGGCGCCTGAATGAATCACTAGTTCATACTTTTAATGATAACCGCCAAATAAGAAGTAACTCATATATAATAATGCTATCAGTTGTAAGCATGCTGAGTAATACTCTGTCTATTTCCAAGTTCCGACCAAATTAATACTGGCACAACATAGTAGAGGCCATGCTCAATTAGCATCAGAAGCATGTAAAAACGAAAAGGGCATGCATAAAGCATTACAGTCTCTGTAGCGTATGTTGGTCCAGTCCCTTCAATAAATATCAGACCTTCATCTGAAGCTCTACCCATAGCCTGCAGCCACATTCTACCACATGTTAAGCAAATTGCAGCATTATTTCAAACATATCTGATAGGTTTTCACCAGTAGAGAAAAGCAACTTCTTATGAGAAAAGTAAGAATAAATAGGGACAGCTTTATGACAAGTACCTTTTTGAGTCCAGTGATGTAAGATCTTGAATGAACTCGTGCAACATCATCTAGAGAAGCAGGGTTGAAATTTTGAATTTCAAGAACCTGTGAACCACGATGCTGAAAACTAAACAAATCAGATGACATTTAACTTACGAATACTCGTCCTTTTCTAGTGAAATGCAATTTTACATGGTATAAGAAAGAAACATGCCAAAAAACCCAGAAAGTTTGACCAAAGGCAGAAGGAACTGTTGAAACATAGTGAGATAAGACAATGTCCTCAAGTTGATTGCTCATCCTGTTTCTTTTTATATGATTCAATTTTAGCATGGCTTCAAATAAAGGTAAACTGAAACAATAAAGGTGTTTTCTTTAAGATCAAGTTCCAAAAATTAGTTGTGAATATTCGAAGTAGTATTGTCGGTATACCTTGGGACTAAGCTCCAATTTCTCAAGAGCATCAACTATAGCAGGAACTCTTTTGTTAGATTCTGGATGTGCTTCCTGAATACCAAAAAGAAGTGGAAAATATTATGATATAATGCACAGATAAGACAACTTATTACACTGTGATTTCTATAGTTCTATGTATCATTTTTTTTCAAGAAATTTGTTGCATATAAAGGTAAAGCATGGTTGTTAGTTACAGTACAAACCATTTACATTTTTCCACACCGTTTTTTTCCCACACCGATTTACATAGATGGTCTAGAACTATTGCAGATTGTTAAGCAACTCAGTATTTAAGTTTCAACGAGGTCTCCATAAACATGTCACATATTGTTGACATAAAATTACTGTTCCCCCCGTCCCCCGTCCCCCGCCCCTGCCCCTCCTAAAAAAAAAAATCAAAAGGCATTCTTCAGATATGAGTTTTAGGATGAGGTATGCTTTATGGAAGAATGAATTATATGAAATATTAAAGTTTGAGTCAACAAGCAGCTCATGAAAATGAGTAGCACAGCATTCACGTAACTGAATGTATTCTGCTATGAAACAGGAACCTGAATTGCTTACTTTGTTATGACCCAGGGCAGGAGAGGTACAGTAGAGAATACGAGCATCGAGAAGTGAATTATCAGGTATTCCTAAATTTTTTGGAGCCCTGCCTTTCTCCACAGAAGCTCTCCATGTGATTGTTATGTTTGTGTGCTAGTCTCAACCAAGACATTATGAATATATTTATCAACTCATATAGACATTGCACAAAGAAATTATACTCTCAGTAAATGTTTTCTTTAAATTAGTTTTTTTTTATCAAATTACCTATCTTCTTTTTTCTATCATACTGCTACCGCGGCCGCCAGCGTTTAGGCGCAACAAGATGAGGCTGAGCTCCCGGAGCGTTGCGGCGAAGGGCGGCGCTGACGACGGAAGCGCGCCTGTGAGGATCACGGTGACACGCCCATCAGCGCCTTCCGACGGAGGTAGTAGAGTCGTGGCACGACGCCAGAGCTGCCGGCATATGCCGCCAAGCCCCATCAGCCGCCACCCGTGAGATCCAGTCGCTATAGCCGACGGGGACACCACCATTGTCGGAGGAGGAGGTCTGCTTCCGCCATGGATGCTGCCAGGTTTAAAGATGCAGCTGCCACCATTGCAGCGTGACGATAGAAATGGGGAGGGGAGAGAACAAGAGAAGAAAAACTAGTATGACAGATCTTTTATACCGTGCGGTATGCCATGATCAATAAAGATAAATACGATTTAAAGAGGAGGTGATAAATACGAGGAGGCACATTTAATTCTATCAGCCCGCTTTACTGTACATTATTACGTTTGTGTGTCTTTTAAACATTCATTTGGAATAATAATTACTATACAATAGATTAGTAATTAGAATGTCTCGGCTCTATCGGGTGTTAAATATTATTTAGCAGCCTGGGAGCCAAATAGTAGATAACTATATATATATATATATATATATATATATATATATATATATATATATGTTTCTCATGCAAACATAGTTTCTTATTTCTTACTATCCACCCTCGTTGGATAGTGACACAACTATTTGCTCGTGCAAATTAGTTTCCCGTAGGTTTGCGACCCTGTCTAAAATCCTACCCACTTTAAGGTCTGCCCAGGCTCCGTTCAATCTCTGGGCCCGCCACGGCTTGCTTTGGAGGGAACGGTTATAGGTTTATTGGATCCTTAGGGTTTGTTTGGTTCTATAGATATCCATAGATGGGATATACATATCATGGATACAGAGTAATTGGTTGAATGGACAATCCAAATATAGATATCTATAATATAGAATATTTTAGATGGATGCTAGATATGGTAGTCATATAAATCCAGATGATGAGTTTATCCATGCTTTCTAATCGTTTTCATTGGCAATTAAATTAAGTATTGTTAGTATGTTTTATTGTTAACTAGTAATTATGATGATGTCAATTAGTGTTAATATGTTAATGAAAGTGCAATCAAGCCCTAAATGGGTTTTGGTGTTGATGACCGCTTAATTCAAGAATTAATGAGATCTATTGAGAAGACAAGTAGCTAATAACAAAAAGAGGAAGATATAGAGAAGGTGGAGGTACCCCAATTCTTATGGTGACTTCTCTACTCACCAAAGGTTTAAATTCATTTATGGTTTGAATTTGAGTATAGAAATGTCGTACTATTAAGGGAGATTTTAGTACTGTTATGGTCGTGTGTGAAACACATGCTCAATCTTTATCCATGACATACACACATCTACCTCAGAGTTCAATCCAAACCTCATACCCAACAGAGACCCTGAGCTAGGGCAGTAGTGCCGCCCTCCCTTTCCAGCAGATTTCCTCGATTATAAATAACCGTTGGAAAGCTCTCCACCTTACCAGAGCTGTACCCCTTCGGCTTCCTCGAAATCAGACCGTTGCAAACATAGCTCTCTCTCCCTCTCTCTCTCACTCTATTGTTGACCTTCACCCTTCAAGCAATCTCACACTTCCAACCATAGATTCTTGAAGGAAAAGACAACAAAACACTCCTAGAGAGCAGATCTACTACTTCCCAAAGTCTAAGAGTTTGTGGTTCTCGTTTGGTCGGCGGTGCTAGGGTTTGTTACCCTTGGATCTTGCTCCTAGCCGGCTAGGCGTCGCCCTAGAGCTTGCCCCTCTCTTGTGGCAGCCTAGGGATGTTTGTAATCGCTGTGTGAAGCTAAGAGATTATCCCTCATCTCAAGGATTCACTTTCTTGACTTCAGATTGAGTTGGAGTTGCAAAGCTCCTAGCCTTTGTGGCACATCAACAACGTGGACATAGGCAAGCCTTGGTGGCGAGCTGAACCACGAGATAATTCCTTGTGTCATGCGTGCTGGTCCCCTAGTGGTTTACTTCTTGCAATATATCTTGTGCTAGGGTTTGTGTTGTTGATTCGAGGAAAAGAATCATTTCTATGGTAATTAGTCTTCGAACTGGTTCTGGTATTGAAATTGCAGGGAAGGACTCATCTCGGCTTCAAGTATCTCCCTGCCAAACCTCTCTGTGTTCTGATTATTATTCATAGGTCGGCAGTGCCGCCCTCTGTTCTAACGTCTGTTCGAGTTTAATTTTTGCAGGCCTATTCACCCCTTAGGCTATTTACCCTTCCAGAGATCCTACAGTTAATTAGTGCACGAAAGTTTTGTGTGACAATTAGAGTAGTATAGTGCTAATTAATATTTTTTATTTTTAATTAGCAATTATTATGACAATATTAGTGCATGTGCATATTTAATAGTGTATAATTAGTTCCTGTTATTTTTAAATAATAGGTATAATTAGTCAACCATTCTCATCAAATTCATATTATCTATCCAACCAACATCCATTCAACCAAATAAACAACATAAATATTCATATCTTGAAATCCATGGATGCACATATCTCATCCACTCTTTTTTTTGAGAATTACACAGTACAACACAGACACTCAAACACGCACGCACACTCACCCCTATGAATACACGTACGCAAACCCTACCCCTATGAGCACCTCCGAAGAACTGAGCCGGCATATATCTCGAGCTTCACGAAGTCACCACAGGCGTCTTGCTGTCGACGGGGACGTCGCCTACCACTGAAAGCGTAGCGCCGGAAAATCCTGAAATAAATCTAGGAAACCACAGTCCGAAATTTGCTCCCACGGAGAATCGAACTCAGGACCTGTGGGGTGCCGCTCGAGTGACTTAGCCAACCAGACTAAGCACCCTTTGGCATATCTCATCCACTCTTGTCCTCAAACAAAACAAATAATTGTCCCGCTCTGCTTCCCCACTGTCCTCTTTTTCACTGCAAGTGCACAACTTTTATCTGCAATATCGGTACAATTCTCATATTTGGTTGCCCCTCATCCCATTTGATTTCATTTATTTTTGCCTCAGACATCATTTGACACCAATATATGTGACTAGGTCTAGACAAAAAAAACTCCTAACTTGCTAGCTCGCTCAACTTGCTCATTAGTGGCTTGGCTCGAGCTCGGATTGTTTAAATTTTTAATTAATGAGTCAGCTCTTGGCAGCTCGGTTAATTAACAAGCCAGCTCACGAGCCACTCGCAACCAAAATAAATAGGTAATTCTTAAGACAACAACTACAATAAACCCATATATCCCTCAGCCTAGCCTAATATGATAAAACATAACCATGAAAACTTTAATTACTCCACATATCCCTCTTTTTATAAACAAATATGGTTAAACAATAAAACCTTGATTAGTCTAGTTGTTACTTATTTATTTTACTAAATTCTTAAATATTGTATGTTTGAATGAAATCAATCAACGATAGATCAATGTCATGGATGGGACCATACTTAGTGTAAAGTTCATATTTTTTGTTTATTTCATTTTAAATATATATGTGATGTTTTGTGTGCTTTGGCTCGCGAGCCAAATGAGCTAGCTCGAGATTGCTAATGAGCCGAGCGAGCCAGACTTCGGGTCGTTTGTATAACAAGTCGATCCATAACGAGGCAAACTAGCTCGATATCTAGCCCTATACGTGACAAACAAATATAACAAAAAGAAATTTAAATTAGATAAAAAAGATTTGTTATTTAATTCACTAAAACATGGTTCTTTTGCAGTATGATAAGGCGCACCAAAATCCTATAAATATGTCATGCCCTTTGCAGCGCAACGAGGGTGATATACTAATTGTCTAGCGTTAAACTACCGCGAAACTTTGATCTAACATTTCTTGTCAATGATGTATTTGTAACACCACATATGAATCTAGTCAGCAAGATAACTAGCCACCTTATCATTAGATTATCGGACTCCCAACCGCTACAACATCTTGGGCTAGAACATCTTGGGCACTGATACAACTTTACTTACTGATGTGTGATGACAATAAATATTTTACCTCCGGCACATTAGATTTACCAAAGAGAAATTTGATGTTGCTAGGTGGAGGACAGGGTGGGACGTGAGGCTCGAATCTAACGACGTTCTTACCCGCCACTGAGATTGGAATTTTCTTCAGCTCACGGTGACGTGAAAGTTTGTAGCATTATTACTCATTTCTTAATCGCATCAATAATTATGTGTTAGGATCTATCATTATCACTCAATTCTTATTTGTATTGAGTGTTAGCATGGTGAAATGGTTTTGAGTGCTAGGAAAGCGGTTCCGAATGGACTTAGAAGAGAAGAGTAGATAGATACGGCTAGAGTTTATCAATGAAAATCGGAATGAAGAGCCCCTTGTCCCCCGTACTCTTGGATTTATATATGAGCAAGCAGAGATTTACAAGGGCCCCCTTGGTAAGTGTGAAACTGTCAAACCACTACACTAACCCCTTATTGGGCCTCTTCTAGAGAGAGTTAGCCCATATAAATATCGGCTCCCCCAACAGTAGCCCTCAATTACTTGGTTATGGCTAGTAATACATGACCTAGTAGATACTCTCATATAAGAACAGACATAATATGAGCCTGTTTGGGACTGCTCCACAAACTCTACTCCGCAAACTCCACTGTGGAGTGGCTCCACAAAAAACTAGAGTTCGTGGAGTACCTCTTTAGGTGCTCTCACAACTGTACCTTTTTTGTTGGAGCTGTGTGCGTGGAGCTGAAATCGTTTGGCTAAAAAACATGAAGCAGAGTTGAAAAACATGGAGCGGAGCGGTCCCAAACAGACCCATATACTCGAAAACTGATCATGAGGACTACTCTTCGCCACATGCACGTGCAATCTTGAGAACTTAGATTCTTCTATTTGATACTCCCTCCGGTCCAGTATAAGAGCAAGTACAATAATTAGCTTATAGCCAAGCAAATGGTGATATGAAGGAAAGAGAAGAGGAGAGAGAGGACAGCTTGACTCCCATACAAACACCAAGATGAGCACGGAAGCATAGGTAGTAGTGGACCCAAATAGTAAACGTTGTGAGGATGAATAGGAAAGAGAAATTTTTTACAGCTAAGTAAGAGACAATTTATTGTACAACTTGCTCTAATAACTTAGCTATAAGCCAAGCACTTAGCTCTATTATTGAACTTGTTTCTAACTGGTGTGACAAGAGAAATTACAGATACCAAGACGTCTTAATTGCAGAAGCAGGGAGTTCATTATGCAGCTGCGCCACCCAGTCATGCAGTCAGCAAAAGCGATTTTGGCACCCTCCGTAATTTTCTCAGCCGTTCCCTCCGGCAGTTTCATTCTATTTGCATGGCTCCTGCCTGTAATGGTTCGGTGTCTAACGCTTCGTTATCCGGCTACGAAATTAATTTCGGCTATAATTAGCTTAGGTATTCTAACTACGCCACTTAAATCGGCCAAATGGAAAAATGGTCGTGCGCCACTTAAAAATGACAGGAGGGAGTACATCAACGTGGAGGCAAGGCAAGGTCACTGCCATTGAAGTAACTAGGTGGATACCCCGCGCCTTGTTGTGGGTATTCCAGAGCCATGGCAGGCCACGGGCCAACCACGACGGCTGGGGGAGTGACCGGTCTTCGGTGTAGCCTCGTTAGAGGGTCATCGTAAATCTTAGTAGTTTCGAAGCATTTGACCCGAGGTCTCACTCAACCGAACCCTCTCCTCCAAGGTCACCCCAAGGAAGTTTGTCCTCATGCTACATGTTAAAGTGCAATGACCGTGGTAAAGTCATTGCAGAGTTTGTGGGTGATGAGAAACATGATAAAAGAAGCATGAACATTTGGATTCCTAAAATTGTTGTGACTAACATGCAAGGCCCCAAGATTGATTGGGGACCTAAATCTAGGAACTAAACTTGTTTTGTAGGCATACTCCTCCGGTGGATCAAGTTGGGTGCTTGATATGGATGTACAAACCATATGACCGGAGAGAAGAGTATGTTCTCATCATATTCCCCAACTTCAAATGCAAGTGAGAATATCATCTTCGGTGACAACTCCAAAGAGAAAGTGATTGGACTTGGTAAAGTTGCTATTACTCTTGAGCATTCCATCTCAAATGTATTACATGTGAATTCGTTGAGTTACAACTTGTTGTCGGTTTCACAATTGTGTGAGATGGGATACAATTGTCTCTTTACGGATAAGGGTGTGGAAGTCTTTAAGAGGGATGATTCCTCTATTGTCTTTACAAGTTGTTTGAAGGGAAAGCTTTACCTAGTTGATTTCAACAAAAGTAAGACTAAGCTTGAGACCTGTTTAGTGGCAAAATCTAGCATGGGTTGGCTATGGCATCACCGACTAGCTCATGTTGGGATGAGGAACTTGGCCAAACTCCTAAAAGATGAACACATTCTTGGACTAACCAATGTTCATTTTGAGAAGGATAGAATTTGTAGCGCTTGCCAAGCCGGGAAGCAAGTAGGTGCACCTCACCCACCAAAGAGCATTGTCTCCACCAAGCAACCATTGGAGCTAATACACATGGATCTCTTTGGACCGGTGGCCTACATAAGCATTGTCGGTAACAAACATGGTTTAGTTATTGTTGATGACTTTACTCATTTCACTTGGGTGTTTTTCATGTATGATAAGGCACAAGTGCAAGATAAGGTGAAAACCTTCATTAGAAGAGCACAAAGAGAATTCGGTTTCCAAATCAAGAAAGTTCGTAGTGACAATGGAACCGAGTTCATGAACATTCAAGTGGAGGAGTTCATTGATGATGAGTCAATCAAGCACAAGTTTTCAGTTCCATACACCCCTCAACAAAATGGTGTAGTAGAGAGGAAGAACAGGACACTCATTGACATGACAAGGACAATGCTAGATGAGTACAAGACTTCGGATATCTTTTGGGCCGAAGCCGTCAACACCGCTTGCCATGCCATCAACCGGCTTTATCTGCACAAGATCTTGAAGAAGACTTCATATGAACTTCTAACCGGTAACAAACCAAAGGTGTCATACTTTAGAGTTTTTGGGTGTAAGTGCTTCATACTTAACAAGAAACCCAAAACCTCTAAGTTTGCACCTAAAGTTGATGAAGGTTTTCTTCTTGGTTATGGATCAAATGAGCATGCCTATCGTGTATTCAACAAGACCTTAGGGAAAATTGAAATCGCAATAGACGCGACATTTGATGAATCTAATGGCTCTCGAGTGGAGCAAATTGATCAAGTGGTTGTAGGTAATGAGGAACCACCATGTGAAGCAATCAAGAATATGGCTATTGGTGACATTAGGCCACAAGAAGTCCAGGCCACAGATGTGGAACCTTAGGGTGATGAAGCTACTGCCCAAAGATTTGAAGAAAATGGGCCAGCAGTGCTCCCTGGTCAGGGCTCTGTCCCTGTGGCCGACACTGTCGAACCCAGCAGACAGGCAGCAGCTAGCCCCTCACCTGCTACTCCAAGGAACCTACAACCTATCTTTAAAGAGTATGAGTATGATGACCAAGCTGATCAATAAAAAGCCATAGAACACCCAAGATTGAGGCAAACCATTCAAAAAGATCATCCCGTTGACAATATTCTTGGGAGTCTTCGAAGGGGGGTAACTACTCATTCACATTTGGCAATTTTTTTGTCAATTTTACTCTTTTGTCTCTTCTTTGGAACCTCTCAAGGTTGAGCAAGCCCTCAATGATCTGGATTGGGTGATGGCTATGCAAGAAGAGCTCAATAGCTTTGAAAGGAACAAGGTTTGGTCACTAGTGAAAAGTCCCAATACAAATGTGATTGGAACCAAGTGGGTCTTCCACAACAAACAATATGAGCAAGGTGTGGTGACAAGGAACAAGGCAAGATTGGTGGCTCAAGGTTTCACTCAAGTGGAGGGCCTAGACTTTGAAGAGACATATGCACCGGTAGCTAGGCTTGAAGCAATTCGAATGCTTTTGGCCTATGCTGCCCATCATGACTTCAAGCTCCAACAAATGGATGTGAAGAGTGCATTCCTCAATGGTCCTATCCAAGAGTTGGTCTATGTTGAGCAGCCACCGGGCTTTGAAGATCTCAAGTTCCCTCATCATGTCTTCAAGCTCCATAAGGCGCTCTATGGGCTTAAGCAAGCACCAAGAGCATGGTATGAATGCCTTAAGAATTTCTTGATCAAACAAGGCTTTGAAATAGGCAAAGCGGATCCTACTCTCTTCACTCATAAAGTTAATAATGATATCTTTGTGTGCCAAATATATGTCGATGACATAATATTTGGTAGTACTAACCAATCCTTTTGTGATGAGTTTAGTAGGATCATGAATAAAAGATTTGAGATGTCTATGATGGGTGAGCTAAAGTTCTTCCTCGATTTTCAAATCAAGCAACTCAAGGAAGGGAATTTCTTATGCCAAACCAAGTATACCCATGATATGTTGAGAAAGTTTGAAATGGTCAATGCTAAGCTAATCAAGACACCTATGCCAACTAATGGACATCTTAATCTTGATGAAGGAGGAAAATCCATGGACATTAAGGTATATCGCTCCATGATTGGATCTCTCCTTTACTTATGTGCATCTAGGCCGGACATAATGCTTAGTGTGTGCATGTGTGCTAGATTTCAAGCTAACCCGAAAGAGTGCCATTTAATGGTCGTTAAGAGAATCTTGAGATATCTAGTTTTCACTCCTAACCTTGGCTTATGGTATCATAAGGGCTCTAAGTTTGATCTACTTGGGTACTCGGATTTCGATTACGCCGGTTGCAAGGTAGACCAAAAAAGCACTTCGGGGACATGTCAATTCCTTGGACGGTCCTAGTGTCTTGGAGTTCTAAGAAGCAAAATTGTGTAGCCCTTTCCACCGCTGAGGCAGAGTATGTTGCAGCCGGCACATGTTGCGCTCAACTACTTTGGATGAGGCAAACCTTAAAAGATTTCGGATGTCAATTCACCAAGATACCTCTCTTGTGTGATAACGAGAGTGCCATCAAACTCGCAAATAACTCGGTTAGTCACTCTAGAACCAAACACCTAGACATCTGTCATCACTTCTTGAGAGACCACGAATTAAAAGGAGATAACACAACTCGCCATGTGAGCACCGAAAAGCAACTAGCCGATATCTTCACTAAGCCTCTCGATGAGACAAAGTTTTGTGCTTTGCATAGTGAGCTAAATATACTTGATTCCCGTAACGTGGTTTGAACTATAGCACACATTTGTTTGTCCACCTAACGACTTAGGCAAAACTTTGAAAAATCTCAATTATGTGTTTCAAAACCAATTTTGAAAGAAACTTGAGTATGGTGGTCATTGTATGTATTGTCGATTGCTTATTGACCATCATATGGAAAGGGGTATATGTCCACATTTGCATAAATATAGAGTATAGTGGTGGCATAGTGCCTCACTGCCTGGCTAGGTCGGCATTGCCGGCCCCTAGGCCAACAGTGCCGGGGTGCCTGACAGTGCCGGACCTAAGTCTGGCAGTGCCGCGACTTAACCGACCAGAGAGGGTCGGGCCCAAGTCTACCTCTCGGGTTTCTCTTTTATCTCCTATCCCAAACCCGAGGGGACTCTATCTCAAGACATACCCCCCCCAACAGAAACACTTCTCCTCTCCTCTCTCAACCCTAAGGAGACCTAGGGAGCCCGGAGGTCCCTCTCTTCTCCCCGGCAGTGCTGCCCCTTTGGAGGTGTTGTGTGACAGAACCTCTTAAGAAAGGGCCCACTTGCCAGGATTAGTAGTCCATCCGACTTAATCCCAACAAATGATCCAATTCTTAATTAGCTCATCAGGTGTCGCCACTTTACAGCGGGTCATTCACCTCTTTCCGAACAGGATCTCCTCATTACAAACATTGCAGAAGTAATACAATAATTTATTTTACATCAAAGTAGCGGAAAATTAGAGTCATATTACAAACCATAAGTTTTGAAACATAACTTAAGTATCATAAGATAACATAATGTCAAGCTGCTGATAGAGTATATATACAAACAACCGAGGTACTCTTGACCAAGAGTCAAGCAAAGACAACTACTCTTCATCCTCATCAACTGAAACAACGGTCATGCAGCACGAAGCCACACAAACCGGACTGGGACCCTCATCTGCAACAGGGGTTAACAAACCCTGAGTACGGGGTACTCAACAAGACTTATCCGACAAAGGAAAATATTTGGTGGACAAACAATATGCAAGTCATAGGATTCAAGGGTGGTTTGCAAGTATCAAGTATTTTACATAAATGAGCATTTATAAAAAGAATTGAAATTCATTTAAAGGATTACTCAAGTATCAATCTAAATTTATGATTGATAACATGGTAATAAACCATCCAGAAAGGAACCAACAAGTATCCAATTTAAGTTTCATTAACTATGATGAAGAAGACAGGGTTATGTTTCCATATCCGAGGAACACGACGATTCGAACCGGTTTATCCCAGCTGGGGCTTCCCTAACACACGACATATACAACCTCTTAAAGCACGCATATGACTACCTTTCCCTGGATTCTCTCGCCAAAACCGGAGTTCCGCCACCCGAGAGCACAGTACACCTCTATCCAGTTCGCTAACTTGGAGGGTACACACTACTCTCGCCATCTCTCCACTCCGAGTGCGGTTTGACCGTTCTTAAGACGAGAATATCTAGAGTCCAACTTCCAAAAGTATGTGATAAGTACTCCAAAGTCACAACCCTAGTCATGCATCAACGGTCGGCCCCTAATGACATAGGCGGAAAGAACCCGCTCACCAGATATCTACATCTGATGGCTCACCAACACCGAGTCCGCCCGGTCACGAATTATTACTTCCAACAACAAACCTTTCTCAAAAGATCGTAACCATTTGCCGAAGCAATACGCTATGTGTAAGTGACCGGGAATCACCTACTAGAAAACTCTAAGCATACTAAGCATTTTTGGCAAAAGTTTTCATCTTTAAACAAGTGTCAAGGTATAAGGTACAATTAACACAAGGAGAAAGCTATGCATCAAGTAGGAATTTAATAAAGTAAGAACAATGCAATAATAACCATAAGTGTATTTAAATAAAACATTTTAAATACAAGGTAGGGTTTGAATGCACTGGGGCTTGCCTTGGTTGGAGGGGTACACAAACTCAGGCTCAGATTCAACAAGAGAGAAATTCCCTTCGAGAGAGGGATTATCCAACCCAACCAACGAACAATCTACACGATATATTGATATGCTTAGATGATGCTTAAAATGATAGATATAATGCTTTGCAACACACAAACAAGTACTTAAGAACTAAACAAAACAGATAAAACATCTTGAGTACAACTTTCCTTCATGAAAAAAAAGTTACACTAAAATCATAAAGCACTTTACTTACAACATGATTAACTAATTACTAAGTTTAATAATTATGTCCAAAGGCACTAAGCAAACAACACATGACAATACATGTTCAAACTGTGGTTGTCACTGGACAAATGACCATTTGTAACAATCAGAACAAAATCACTTAAAAACCTAAAGTTATTAGGGTTTCTAATCATTTTAAAACTAATTATATAAATAGCCATGTATAACAGTTCTTCCAAAAATTCCCAAACTTTTTGTACAGCAAGATATCAGTATATAAATGTTACACAAAAATTTTCAGAATCTTTGGAGCAACACACAGAGCATGAAAAATCATGGAAAAGTCATTTTTCAATTACTTTGAGCATTTTTACAGGATTAAAAACATACTGAACATGGACATGTTATATTTTTCTTAAATACTACACATCACAGGGAGCATACATAAATTTTTATAGAATTTATTTATGCACATAAATAAACATACAAAAATAACAACAAGCATTACTGTGCAAAACTAGAAAATAAGAAAAACCCTTCACTGACACCTGAGTCCCGCATGTCAGTGACACAAAAACAGGGCAGCGGCGCCGGTGACCACAAAACATGGCGGCGCATCGCCGGCGGCTATCTAGCGGCTCAATCAACTCATGCGCTGGACTCTACTCGTCATCCCGAACCCATCGAGGTACGATAGAGCCCTTTTTATCCCTTAGAAACATCTCACCAGCGTCAATGGCGGCGACTTGAGCTCGACCGCACATGCGCCAGCAAGCACAGACCAAACCAGACTCAACCAGGCATCGAAAAAGACTCAGGAAGATGACGCGAACGAAACGCACAAGAAAAGCGAGGCTATAACCTCCTTAAGCGACCTCGTCGACGGCAATGGCGGCACCCCACACGCGGCCGCACATGTACCGACGAGAACAAGCCCTAATCGGCTCAACCAACAAACCCAGCATGCTTAGCGGCCCCCAAACAACGCGGACCGCAACAAAAGCGAAGCAAACCTTAACGAAACGACCTACAAAAACGAAAGATCGACGAGCGCACCGTCGCGGCGGCCATGAACCGCGGCGGCGCTCGTGGACAGAGCTCGATGGCTCGATTCAAAGGAAACCAAGCGCGCGGAGAGCTCGAGGTACTCACCTAGTTCACGGAACTCCTGTTATCGAGGCCGGGGATGAAGCAAAACGACCGGTCGACGAAGATCGTGCTGGCGGAAATGGTGAGCAGGACGACAACGACGGAGTTCCTGAAGCCGCAGACCACCAAACGAGAAACGGCGAGGCGTTCGAGGATCAGCAACGAACGAAGAACACGAAACAAGAAAGAGAGAAACAATGTGGCTCCTGGGTAGCCAGAACGACCGCGGACCAGAACGGCGGCGCTCTCGCCGGAGATGGAGAAGACGTGGTTGCGCCAGGCAAACGAAGGCTCGACGGCTTCAACCAGCCCTCGAGTAAGATGTGTGAAACTATTGCGAAGACATTGGTGGTTGGATGGATGGATTGGCAGTGACTGGAGGACTCGCGCTAGCTCGACGACGCGGAACGAACTCGCGGCGGAGCAGAACAGACGGTGGCGCGAGTTTGGAAAGGGGACAAGGAGTGGACATCGTCCCGTTTTGAAGGCGTGAAAGGGACCGTGGCGTTGCCACGCACTCGACAGGACGTGCGTCGAGGCCAGAGGTCGCATGGTGAGCTCGACAGGTGGCCGGCCAGGTGTCGGCGTCGAGTTCATCGTCGCCATGCAAGTGCTCGATGAAAAGACTGAACAACCCTTGGTACTAAATTGCAAAATGCACAATCTTCCAAGGGTTTTCATGAAAAACTTAGAATACAAAAGTTGCTCAAAATTTCATGATCTACAACTTTGTCAATATGCACATTTTCAAATTCAGCCTAGAAATAAAAATGCATTTTTGAAATTTAAAAACCTTTTAAAAAGGATTTACCCTCTTTTCAAAAACCCTAAAAACTTGAATAACATTTTCAGGAGGAAGATTTACAAAGGGCAGGAAGAACAATCAGAGAAGATGTTTGCCCTAGGACACCTCTAGAGTTGGGTCTGTTTAATGGGTTCCATCTCACTCACCATGATGAAGAGATATTGGTCAAGGAACCACAAGACACCCGTGTCAGACAGAGAGTGAGCTATCAAAATTAGTGGTGGTCTGTCCAGGAGCAAAGGGTCATCTATCCCTATGATGTGCCAAAGGACATGGGGGTGGACTACAGATTCTGGAATGTTTTTCATTTTGACTACTACTCCATTGTTCTATTCCATGCTAGCAAGCCCAAGATCATCAAGATGAAGTATGTTGATTGGGAGCATCTGGAGAACAAGAGAGACCATGTGTTTGACAGGATCATCAACCAGTGCAGACAGCTAGGTATGTATGAGTGGATGGGCTTTCAGAATAGCTGGAAGACTGAGATCATCCATCAGTTTTATGCCACATACTACCTTGATAGGGAGAATCTTGTGATGCACTGGATGACAGAGGGCAGGCACTACAGGCTTGACTATGTGACTTTTGCCCGTCTGCTTGGTTTTTGGAGAGGATGATAGGGCATGCTCAAACATTCATGATGAAATAGGGTTGTCTAATGAGGAGATTTCACAGCTCTACATTGAGCCTCAGTATACAGATGGTCTTGTGAAGGGTTTGAGGAGCAAGTATTATATCTTGAACAACTTCTTCAGGATCACTCTCTATCCTAAGATGGGATCTGCCTCAAACCTCTACAACACATCAAAGAATGTGTTAAGGAGGATGAGAGGTGGAGCACCACCTTTTTCAGTTGCACGCTTTCTATGGGATGAGATATGCATTGCTGCTGAGGATGCTAGGAAGGGTCTTTCCTATGCTCCCTACCTGATGTTCATAATCGAGATGGTGACTGGCCGGATCTATAATAAGGACATTGTCCATGAGCCTTACAGAGCAGAAAAGGTCATTCACTCCATTACAGTTCAGGAGATAGAGACTCCTCCCAGGGATAGCACCAGGGTAGCAGCTGATCGCCCTGAGTCTTCCACAACAGCAGCCAGTAGAGGCAGGAAGAAGGGTAAGCTTGGTCGGATCTTGAAGAAGATATCCAGTGGCATTTGCTATGCCAATGATCATGCTTACCAGACCATGCTGGAGATCAGGCAGCTCAGGCAGGAGCAGGGCCTTAGACAGATTCCTCCACCTACGCCTCCACCTCAGCTCAGTGAGGAATCTACTTATGATGAAGATGATGATGATGAGGAGGAGGATGAGGATGAGGAGGAGGAGATTCAGCAGCCACAGACTAGGAGATGCAGCAAGCGTGCATCAGCTCCCAGTGTTCACTTCACAGCTCCTGATGATGATGAACAAGATGATGATGATGACCATATGGAGGAGGACAACGACTAGTTTGTATTCTTTTTGCTTTGTTCTTTTCTCCTTTTTGGTGACTTGTTGCCAAAGGGGGAGAATTACTAAGTGAAGGGGGTACAACATCTTTCAACGGTCATGGAGGAGCTACAACTAGTTATCTTTTGTTTTTAGTTAGTAAGATGAGAGAGCAACATTCAAACTATTTTATTATAATATTACCACTTAATTACTTTATTTGTGTGATTTGTGGACATGTACTCTCTCATATCTGTCATGCTTGTCTTAGTGTGCATTTAGTTTTTATATATATCTTGTTGTGTGGTTGTGCTCGAGCTTCCGCAGCTGTGCTGTTGGTAGCTAGGCCGACAGTGTCGGGCTGCTGTCAACAGCAAGCCCCCTGATGTGTTGGAGACATGTTTGTATCTACACGTATATACTTGTGACATTTTTTTCAGCACCCCACAACAGTCATGGATATAGGGGGAGCCCTATTTCAGTTCAATGTGTGAATCTTGACCTTTCATGCCAAGTTTGGAAATTCAAATTCTCAATCACACATTTAGGAGGAGCTCCTACACCCATGATTTGCATTATCTCAGATTATTATTCACTTTTGTAAGTTCTAAGTGTGTTGTCATCAATCACCAAAAAGGGGGAGATTGAAAGTGCAATCAAGCCCTAAGTGGGTTTTGATGACATGACAACATATTTAGAAGACTAATGAGACTTTGCAAGTATGACAAGCAGGTTAAATTTAAGGAGGTTGATGAACAGGTTGACGGACCTCTCCAATTACAAAAGTGTGTGGCAACAAGCTCAATGGTGTTTAATTCATTTTATATTTTGAAATTGAGTTAGGAATGTCGTACTATTAAGAGGGATTCAACACGCATGCCAACAAGTGAACCAAATGCAATATCTTTCCAAATATCATACAATCCACATATATAGTGGGCAAAACAACCAGCTATTCAAGATCCACTCTCTTGTTGTTTCTGCCAGGCCAGCAGTGCTGGCCTCCAGGCCGGCAGTGTCAGGCCCCAGGCCGGCAGTGCCGCGACTTGTTCAGCCAGTGGACAGTGAAGGGGTATTTCTTACCCCCTCACTTCTTCCCAATGGCTAGTTCTGCCATTCTCATTCTCAGACTTCGCAAGAATAGAAAGAGAAGCTCCCTTCTTGTTCCCCCTTCTTCCTTGGTGCTCAACCACTCTCCTCCATTGATTTTCAATCAACCTTTGAGAGATTGAGCCCCCAAGCTTGAGAAGAAGCTTCTCCCTCGGATCTTCAACTCCTACAAGCATTTGGTTTGCGTGGTGGCCGGTGGTTTGAGTTCTTTACTCTTGGAGCTTTGCTCCTAGCCGGTTAGAGGTTGCCCTTGAGCTTGCCTCCTTCGTGTGGCAGCCTAGGGAAGTTTGTATCACCCAACTATTGCTAATACATTTCTCTCATCTTAAGGGTTCATTTCCTTGACTTGAGACCGAGGAAAGAGCTAGCCTTTGTGGCAAGCTTGAGCCTTGTGTGATGCACCTCAACAACGTGGACGTAGGCAAGCCTTGGTGGCGAGCTGAACCACGGGTCAAATCTTGTGTCTCCTTGTGTTTGTCTCTATTCTTTGATATATATTATTTGCAAGGTGATCTCTAGGGTTTGGACCAGATCTATTCGGTGGGTGTGTTGCTACCACTTTCAAGTGGTGCTAGAGGTTCCCTACACCTATAGGAAGGTTTCTATTCAAGCACAATTTACATTCAGTCTTTACATTTTGAATTGTGTTGAAATCTGTTCTGGTGACCAGCATTGCTGCCCTTAGCCCAGCAGTGTCGGCCACCCCGGCAGTGCCGGTCTCAACTGACAGAAAGATGTTAAGTGATTTTAAACAAACCTATTCACCCCCCTGTAGGCTAATCATGTCCTTACAATTGCCATGTTTTTCTCAGAAATACTCGTTTCGGGTATTCCAAAGCCACGGCGGGCCACGAGCAAACTACGACAGCCGGGGAAGTGACCGGCTTTCGGTGGAGCCTAGTTAGAGGGTCCTCGTAAACCTTAATGGTTTTGAAGCATTTCACCCCAAGGTTTCACTCAAACGAACCCTCTTCCCATAATATACCCGAGGGGTATCTCCCCTCCCAAGAGTTCTGGTAGTTTTGTGTATGGTTCCTTGAGGTGTTTTGGAGGACCTCAGAAAATCCATGTGATATGCAGTTTTGCCACATTTTTGCTCAGAAACACTGGTTTCGCCCATGGAGGCGCACGAGAGAGTTATCGAATTATATCTTATCGAAGTATATCCATGTGGGGTCTTGTTTTGAAGAGTTTCTAACGAGGAACACCATGGTGCAATTGGATTTTAATTATGATACTTGGTTTAGGTGCTATGGATTTTTTCCTATTTTAAAATGAAATAGCTAGTGGGGAGATAAATGAGGGTTAGTGGGCTGATGAAATCACCTGATGTAAGATGACATCACTCTTAGCAAATACTCGAACCTGATTGGAGGGGGACCCTCTAAGTGAGTCTTTGCAATATAGGAGTAGTAGATAACATAGGGTAAATGTTCAGCTATGGGAGTTTTCCCTCTCTTGTTATTTACCTTACGTATTTAAGTTTCTATTTTGTGCTTGACTTGTAACTCTTGTGGGTTGGTTAAGGTACGACACACTAGAAAGCTTAAGGTGCAAACCATGCTAGTTAGGTTATATTTTTTTTTCTAGTGTAATCAAGTTGTCTCTACGAGTAAACGAGTTAAAAACCCTTTGCACTCACGGGTGCCTACGCCCATCAATATTATGAGCCTTTTCCCGCTATGTCATTATGAAAGTTGACCAATTTCTCTGTGCCCATGAAAAATTGATTCGCACCTCTGTACCAGCGTGTTTTTCTTCTTTTCCCTCTGAACCATTCCGTCAGAAATTGCTCCTAACGGTGTCAAATGGCTGTGCGAAAAGACATCACTGCGCTTAGTCTGGAGAGGCAAAGTGATTTTGGTTTGTCCCTTCATGCCATTTTCAGGGCTCCAGCGCTTTGGCGGGAAAGGGCTGGCTAGTTGGCGCCAAAGGTAAAGATGCCAAAAATTTTAGCATAGTCATTCTATGACTTTTCCAAAAAAATTAGTGTCCTATAAATATATCAAAAAATTAACTTGATCTGCAGTGTTTTTCCTTGAGCAAGTCTGGGCCCACGGTCCCGTCCCGTCCCATTGCACTGGTGGATGAACACCTGAAATTCGCTTCTGATATTACTGGAAGCAAAAATTCAAGGATAGAACGTTTACGGTATGAAAAGGATCCTAATTTGCAACGGCATGAGATTACCATCAGACGTGAAGTATGTTACTTAATCATGGTGTGTGTTTTCCATCTCGCATTTCAAATTACACAAGAGGCGCGAGCAAGATAGAAACCTAGAAACAAAAATCTTCCATTTGACTCGATAATTAATTTTAAACAAAACGATGGAAAGCTTTGTGCGGACGGCAGACAGCTACGACGCGGGCATTGCGGCTGCTGCTCCGTTGTGAAGTCGTGAGGCAGTGATTCACCTTGCGAGCAGAGAGGAGGCCGCTGAACGTGCCACGCCGTAAGGCGCGCCTCCCGAGCCGGTCCCCCAGCCAGCCCCCGGCCGCCATATAGCGCATGGGTTCCCAGCGCGGGCGTTCTCTCTGCTGCGCGGGTCAGCTCCTCTGCCGCCGAGAGAGCACCGCCGCGGGCGTTCCCTCTCTGCTGCGCGGGCGAGGACGCCGCGGGAGAGGCCCTCCGTCGGGCGGGCGAGGACGTCGCCGGGCGTTCCCCTCTGCTGCGCGGCCCGTGCGCGGGCGAGCGCCGTTGTCCGCGGGCGAGGACGCCACGGGTCAGCGCCGCCGCCGCGCGGGCGAGGACGCCACAAGCAAGGCCGCCGAGCGGGCGAGCGCCTCCGCCGCGGGCGTTCCCCCTCTGCTGCGCGGGTGAGGACGCCGCGCCGACAAGATCCGCGCCGCCGCGGCCGACGGTGGTGGCGGCAAGCAACGAGGACGTGGCTGCCGCCGTCCAGGCGTTGCTGCTCGTCGGTCTGCGGCGGCAGCAGCAGCAGCCAGTGCACGCCCAGCATGGCTAGCGACGACGACCACCGCGATGAGGCGCTGCAGCCGGCCCGCCCGTTCAAGTCCCAGCGGCTCGCATCCGCATCCGCCTCCCACGTTACGCCGCCGCGCCCCGCACCGCTACCTCTGCCCTGGCTTCCTGTGTCTCCCGACGCCACGCCCGACGTAGTAGCGGCCAGGAACCGCCCCCTGTTCGTTGAGAGCCCCCCGCCCCTGAGCTCTGGAGGCTTCCCATGGGGCCGGCGAGCCTGGGCCTGAGCGCCGCTCCGTGCGGAGCGCGAGTGGGGGTAAAGCCAAGTCAACACGGTCCTCATGTCAATGAGAGTGAGGGCAAAAATGACATGTTATAGGGCTGGTCCCATATGTCAGGGCTGCCAAACAGAGAAAAACGAACAGAAAAGAGACGGAATGGTTCAGAGGGAAAAGAAGAAAAACACGCTGGCACAGAGGTGCGAATCAATCTTTCAGGAGCACAGAGGAATTGACCAACTTTCATAATGACATAGCGGGAAAAGACTCCAATATTATTATTATCACCTCTTTCGTTATTACCCTTAGTCAACTTAAATTCATGCTTAGCACACTTCTCTTTCCCTGTGTCGAAGACTCTTGATCTTAGTATGAGGATCCATGAAAAACTCCGTTAAACCCGACAAAAAAACAGAATGATTAGGCATTCAACTTGGTAAGGAAGAAATTTTGTCATATCCACTCACCAAAATTGGACCATAGAGAAATGGCTATCATCACCACTTTAGCTGATCTGGCTCAACCAATTTGGGAGAAAAGAAGTCGAGCACCTTATCCAAAACGAAGAGCCAAAATACATATATCAAACATGAAAACAAGAACAAAAACCAAGTCCCATCTAGCTCAAGCCTTCACCACTTGGATTAAAATACAGTCTAAGGCTTTGTTTGGATGCATATATATCTCTCTCAAACCACATGTGTTGAAGTGTATTTGAACTATTTTTAACTTCAATCCACTCCAAACCATATGGTTTGAGGTAGATACATGTGTATTCAAACAAGACCTAAAAGAGGAGGAATAACATTCCAATAAAATAAGAGGAATTAGTTGATTTCTCATTAGACCGATATTCGTTGACATATGTATATTGACTAGAAAACCAAGCAAGATCTTCACATAGCTCCTTTTGTTACTTATTACGTGGTTATTAGTTGTATGCATTGAACAGTTTAACGGGAAAAAATGGTACTATACTAAACAAACAATTCACTCGTTTTAACATTGCACCCCACGAACCGAATCATCACTACACCATAACAGTTCTTCCTATAAAAATCCTATGGTTTTAATTCCTCTGTTTTCAACATGCATTCCTATCATATTCCTCTATTTTTTCTATTCCTAGGTTTTGATAATCCTTTGTTTCCAAGGAGGGCTCAAAAGGTGAAGGAGATTGGAGTTTTAAAAGTGAAAATTTCTAGCGTGGGGGCTCCCTTAAACAATCGTTGCTTTTTTTTCTGACTGATGTAATGATTGAAGAAGATACGACCACTTCCCACGGCATGTCATCATCAGAGGAGAGCTTCGCCCGCCGAAACGCCTCTGTTCCTGCGCCTGCGCTGTCGAGCACGGACCACTTCCCCCCTGCTGAAACGAACCATGCCAAACAGCTCACACGATCCCTCACTCACATGCCCTGTAGCACTCCCGCGGTGTTTGGTTTGGTTTTGTCGCTTTCCAGTTTCCACGTTCATTCACGCATGCGCGCACGCGACTGGACGACTGGCGACGGACGCCGCTGCTGCCGCGGAGGAGCGGATGAGAAACCCGCGAATTTTTTTTCCTGCCTCCCGCGTGGTTTCCCTCCAACCCTCCACCCCATGTGCCTCATTTCAGCCGATTCCGCCGCCCCGCCCTTCCCCACGGCACAGCTCAGCTGGAGTCGGCTCGGCTCTCACGCGCACCACAGGCACCGCCAACGCGCCACTACACTACGCTCCCCGACACCCCATTTGGATTTTTTTTATTTTTAATATTTTTTAAAATTATTTTTAAATTTAACATCGAAAGTTATTTTTTTTATATATAACACTTTTGACCGCTCCATAGTTCAAAGAGCGGCATGTCAATGTTGCCGCTCCATGCATGTCGGAGCGACAATATTGTGACGTGACACTATGACCAAGACAACCGCTCCACCAATCGAGGAGCGGCAACGCTTGCCGCGAGCATCAGCAACAGCCGAACAACTAGTTTAGGGCAATCCCAATGCAAGACTCTATCATAGAGTCCAAAGCTATTTATTACCTATATTTATTGAAGAGAGAGGGTGAAAAATAAGACTCAAAGTCCACAATATTCGAGGTAATAAATATGTTTAGACTCTATGATAGAGTCTACATTGTGAGTGCCCTTAGGACATCCACAATAGGAATAGCTAGTACTAGCTATTTGGTGAGCTGATGTGGAGGTGAGAGACAAGAAAAAAGACAATTTTATATCACTGGACCCACATGTTCCTCTCACATGGTCTTGGGCTACGTGAAATAGATAGACTATTTGTTTGTAGCTAGTGACTACTCTCTCTTACTTTTTGCTTGCCATGTCACATCTAGCTAGCCAAATAGCTAACCATTGTGGACGCTCTTAGAGCAAGTATTATGGCGAGCTGCAAGCCGGCTGAATCCTTGCTGGCGGAGAGAAGAGGTGAGAGAGCACGGAGCGGGCGTTATGTGAAACGCCGGCTTGAAGCAGGCGGAGACGCCGGCGCTGCGCTCCCATTTGCTACTGTTCTGCTGTGCTGCTGTGCTGGCCACTCATTCGTTGCATTTGCTGGTCAAAAGTTGGTGTTGTCCCTATCACATTAATGAGATGCCACATTGAATTTTATTTCGTCGGTCAGCCGGCTGTGTTATTGCACTTGCTCTTAGCTGCCTCACTCCCTCACTGCTCAGGTGGTGTTTGGTTCCTAGGGTCTAAAGTTTAGACCCGTCACGTCGAATATTTAGACACTAATTTGGACTATTAAATATAGATTAATTATAAAACTCATTACACAGATTGAGTCTAATTTGCGAGATGAATCTAATAAGTCTAATTAGTCCATGATTTGACAAACAATGTGATGTTATAGTAAATATTTGCTAATGATAGATTAATTGGGCTTAATAGTTTCGTCACGCTAATTAGTTTACTCCTATGTAATTAGTTTTTTAGTTTTGCTTATGTTTAATTCTTCTAATTACCATCTAAATATTTAATGTGACACGGTCTAAAGACCCCGGATCCAAACAACATATCAGTCATGCGACATGTGGTGCAGTTGAAGAGGAGTTGCTTCCATCCCCTCCCGTCATAGGCACACTTTATGTCAGAGGCACATATAGGTCACATCCCGTCGTCCCTGCTCCTGAAGCTTGTTTATCATAGTCAAAGCTTTAAATACCATACAAGCTACGGAGTATTCTTTTTCATATTTTAATTATCAATTCAAATATCTATATTTTCAAATATAAGTAATTAAATGTCTGTTATTTTTAGAAACAACTTTAACTATATATATATATATAATTAAGATGTACTTTTTCTTTTTAAACATGTATCGTACTCGAGAGACACGTTTGACTAATTATATATTAAAAATATTAATATTTATGATACATAATTATTATTAAATAATTGAATTTATTTTTTTAATAAACCTATTTAAAGATATAAATATTGTACGTATTTTTTATAAACCGAGTCTAATTTAACGGCACACAAATCGTAGTGACAAACACTTAGGGTTGGAGGAAGTATAATTAATATTATTGGTAAGTTCTTTGACTCTATTTTTTTAATAAATTTATTTATTATTAGAAATGGAGGGAGTATGTGAACAAAATAACTACAACAATAGTTAAACACTTAATTTATTAAAAAATGGGCTTTTAGTCAACTTAAAAGCACTGACCATATTTTCCCCATTTTCTTGGTCTTGTACGTGACGACCTGTTCGACTGAAATTCATAGAGCAACTCATGCACAGCTAGTGTATCATTTTAATTACTATGCTTAGAAATTAAAATGAAAATTTCTTCACTCTTAATTAATTCATTTAACACGATGAGAGAAATCTGTGTACATCTTTTACTTTTTTTTATAAAAAGTCCGTACATCTTTAACTTTGAGTTAGTAGTCCAGTACTCCGTACATTGCTAATATCGGTAGCTTTTATTTTTGGGTCATCGTACCACTATGTGCGTCATCCGTTTTATAAAGGATGACGCTATAAGATGCGTGCAACATTTATATCTCTAAATAAATTTGTTAAAAAACTAGACTTAATGATTTTTTCGATGATACTAATTACTTAACATAATAATTTATATATTTTAATACATAATTGTCGACATTTTGAAAATGTTGACTTCTGGGGAAGTGAGAATGACATATATTTAGGGATGAAGAGAGTATTTTTCTAGTTGGCCCCTAATTTATATCTGTTCGTTTGGCTCATAAGCCGGTTTATCAATCATCAAGACAATGTTTTTTCTCTCAGAACAAAACAGCCAAAAACAGCATCAATCGACTTATCGGCCACCAAAACCATCAGGCGATATGACACTAATTTTGGGATGGATGGAAGTAACTTGTGAGCAGTCAAATAATTTTAATCTTAACATCGTTGTATTAAAAAATGTAATCTTTTTGAAATTAACATATTTTGAAAATAATTCTAACCTTAACATATTTAATTATTACTACCATTATCTAAAATTTGAATATATATATATATATATTATATAATAATTTAAGTAAAAATTAAACACTTCATTAATTATTACGACGACTACTATTATTATTATATGTCAACTTAAAAGCACTGGCCATATTTTTAGCTGCATATTATAACATTTGCTATACAACAATATTTGTTAGAGCATCTTCAAGAAACTAATTAAATGATCTTATAAAGCTAAATTTAGCTATTATGAGGAGAAAAATGTCTCCAACAGACTCTCTACCTGGCTTTCCAAATTGGCTAGCTCTGCATCCCTTCCCCTCCGCTCGCTATTGTTGGACAGCAAGCTTCGCTCGGCATCCGTCGGGTTGGCGCGCTGGAGGTTTCCTTCCCGCGCATATTGTGCCCGCAATTTCCCGCGAAAAAGAACACACGCCTCGCTCCAAGCCCACCTCCCCCACCTTCGGCTCTCATCTGTTGCCCGTCCCCGTCCCTCTCAGGTGCCCTCATGTCCCGGCTACCGCGTTGTCCTGTTCCGGCGGCTGCACGCGAGGGGTATGGCGTCCCATCTTCTCAGATTCCCTAGTTCGGCAGTAGTTCCGTGGGTCAAAGAAGTCAGGATTCGGATGGTTGCGAGGAGCTTTTGAATTTGGATTGGATGGAAAATGGAGGGGTTGGGCTGCAGATGCGCCGGCGGGTGGTGCCTCCCACCAGCTTTGGTGCTGCGCTGCAGCAGTTCTCTTTCCCAGCCGATGGGCAGGCACCACAATTTTCCTTCCCAGTTGCAGACCAGTTCGACAGTGAGGAGAATTTTTCTGGTGAGGCCTTGTTCATTTTATTTAATTTCTCAGTTTGTTCATAGCGGTGTGTTCCTATGAGAAAAAATGATTTAGTTAATAAAAAGAAAATCTAGAAATGAATTGTCATGATTATTGTTCATATCTTGCTCCTGCATTGTACCTCAACTTTGGTATATTCTGTACTCAAGGGTTGAATTAGGAATGTCCTCTTATTTGGGAATAATTGTACTCAGAAGTGATCATGTACAGTTTATGTAGTATTTTTTTAAAGAGAAACAAGATGTGGTTGCCCCTACTGTTAAAATAATTGCTTTTAAAAATAAAAGACAGTCTTACAGAGGCACCAGCAAAGGTCTCAAGAAACAAAGAAGGAAAAAAAATAAGATAAGCCTACACAGAGAAATTAAGCTAGACTGTTTAACCATTGGTTAATAAAGGGGGAGTAGCTCTTTTTTGCGCGAGAAAGAAGCAGCGCAAAGTCAGATTTGAAACACCTTTTTGCTTGGGCCAAAGATGGCTGCACCTGATTGAAAATTAGATTATTCCTTGATGTCCAAATTACCCAACACATGGTTAGGATGACTTCCATGAAAAAAGGGACATTCAATTGTTCTTTGATCCTAAGCAGATTTTGTAAAGAGCCTAGGTGCTGTGAAGTTTGAAAACTTGAATGATCCGCCAGCAGCCAGAAGCAAAAGGTCAGTTAAAGAATAGATGATCCAAAGTTTCTTCGGTTGGTCCAATACAGAGAGGACAGTTATAATTATCCAATTCCATGTTCTTTCTTCTCAAGAGATTTCTAGTGCTTAGTCTATCTTTTAGCAAAAGCCATCCAAAGACTTTTAATCTGTCCTGAGAAGAATTGTTCCACAACCATCTAAAACTTGAGTGAACTGTCCTTTGACCACTCATCTATTTATACGCCTTGGATACCGAAAAGTTTGATGAATTCCAAATATATGTCTAGCTGTCAGTTTGGTCTGTCAGATTCATCGTCTGCAGCTCATGCTCCATTTGTTGATACTGTTGAAATGCTTGCTCTGATAAAGGCAGGTGAAAGATATCAAGGAGATTTGGGCTTAGTTTGCCTGCTGCAATAGTATGAAATGCTTGCTCTGTCAGATTTATGTAGTAATTTCAGTAGGTGATGTTTGGTTCTGTCATCATCAGTGATAGCAATATGTTGGAGACTGAACTGATACATTTTCTCTAGTTTTAGGGTGACATTTAGATTGCAAATTAATATTATTGTTTGTTTTGCAGCATCGATGCAAGGCAATGGGCAAGGTTAGTTTTTTCAATATTATTCTTGTTCCGGTGCAGTTGATACATCCAGAGAGCAATGCATTGCTCTGTACCTATGGTAGTTCCTTCACAGCAGTTCGTCATGCTATTAAATTTATTTCATGCACTTGTAGAACAGGTTGAGCTTACTTGAGGCATGGGTATGCACTTGTAGTTAATATTATTTTTAGCACTTCTGTTTTTTTCTCAATTTAGTATTTATCAGTTGTTGGTCGTACATCTTCTGTACGAGATGCTTTAGGCCAATTGAGACTAATATGTATCAGTCCATTAGATGTTGTGAAATCTTGTAGTCTTCTAGTGTGCTAGTTTCTGTGAATTTGTACTTCTAGTTTGATTGTTACTACATTTCCTGGAGTCTTACATCAGTCAATTGTTTTGCTAGACATATTAACAAAACAATCGGAAATAATTTGTAAATTCAATATTCTTTGTTATTTGTTATCACAGGTGCCATGGATTCAAGGGGATATTACACTGATCTGATTACAAATGACTTTGTTGATGGCCAGTCTGAAAATGCACCTCCTGCTCAGGAAGCAGTAGCACAAGAGGAGGTTCAAGCAGTAGGGAAAGGAATTCCTAAAAGATCAAAAAAATTCACAATTAAAGAGGACGAACAACTTGTGAAATCATGGCTAAATGTGAGTTTGGATCCAGTGAAAGGTGTGGACCAGTCACGTGTAACCTATTGGAAACGGATACATGCACATTTCCATGCCCACAAGGATTTCTCCTCTGATCGCACGCAAGGGTCTCTGATGAACTGTTGGTTTGGTATACAACACGATGTGAACCTGTTTGCTGGTTGTCTTTCCAAGATTGAGAACAAAAATCAAAGTGGAGTGACTATCGATGACAAGGTTTGATGACACACATTTCCCTTTTTGCAATTGTATTTGATTTGGATGCATCTCACACATTCGTCTTTATCCACTATGTAGCAAGCTGATGCATTGAAACTGTTTATTAATGAAGACAAGCAGCATAGGCAATTTCCATATATGCATTGTTGGAAATTATTGAAAGGGACAACTAAGTGGGCAGATAGGCAGAAGCAGATGGAAACCCAGAAGTCAATCAGTAAAAAGCAGAAGGTTGTATCCAATTCAAGTCCTGCATCGGCTCCTGCATTGCTGCCTGCTGGTACTCATGATGAGAATCAACATTCAAATAATACACTTCGGAGACCACCAGGGCAGAAGGAGAAGCATAAATTACGACAACATTCTAGCATCGAAGCATTGGATTATCTTTTGGCAAAAAAGAAAGAAGCCGACGCAGAGAAGGAGTTGAAGAAAGAGGAGCGGTTGACGAAAGCCTTTGCATTGCAGGAACAAAGGATCAGACTGGAGAAAGAAAAACTTAACTTACAAAGGGACCAATTTGAGTTCAACAAGAGAGAATTTGAATTCAACAAGAAACTAGAAGAAGAGAGAATTATGAAAGTCGACACTAGTCACATGAGCCCTGACCAGCATCAGTACTACGAAGTGCTCAAAAAGGATATATGTGCAAGTCGCCTAAATAATTAGATGTGTTAATGTCTCAAAAAAACAATCCTAAATTATCACAAGTTGATTGGTGATATTTTGTAAGATTTTTTAAACAAAGGTTGTGATTTTGCAGAGTACTAGATGTGTTAATGTCTCAAAAGGCAGTCTGTTTAAGAACTGAATCAAAATACAAAATCAAGATAGCCTTATGCACAATCTGTTCAATAACTCAATGAAAAATACAGATGTTCCTTCTAGCAACTATAGTCTGCATGAATATAAGATAATATTCTAAAAGCGAGTTAAACCATTTAACTATTATATAGATCCGGATGATTTTGCCATAGGTGCTCAACAAGGTCGGCTTGAAGCTGTGTGTGAGTTTCCTTGTCCTGAATGTTCTTGTAATTTTGAATGAATTCATCTAGTTTAGGTATATGATCATGCGATATGTTCACCTTTTCTCCTATGTCATCATAATTAAAATCATCTTCGTCGATACCCTCAGCCTCGACAATCATGTTATGCATAATGACACAAGCATTCATGATTAATCCAAGCGTTTCCTCATCCCACACACGAGCTGGCTCTCGAATGATAGCAAAACGAGCTTGGAAAACCCCAAATGTCTGTTCAACATCCTTCCTGCAAGCTTCTTGTGCCTTGGCAAAGTATTTCTTCTTGTTACCTTGTGGCTCTGGTATGGTTTTGACGAATGTGACCCAAGATGGATATATGTCATCTGCGAGATAATAACCCATTGTATAGTCATTCCCATTGATGCTATAATTAACCTGTGGACCTTCAACTTCAGCAAGCCTTGCAAATATAGGAGATCTCTGAAGAACATTGATATCATTATGCGAGCCTGGCATCCCAAAGAATACATGTCAGATCAAAAGATCTTTAGAGGCAACCCGATACACACCTTTCCATCCAACTGGATAATTTTTCCAGGTCCAATGCATGCAATCTATAGAGCCAAGCATTCCTGGAAAACCTCTACTCTCACCAATTGCAAGTAATCTAGTCGTGTCTTGCTCATTAGACAATCTCAGATCCAAATACCTGAACAACTGCACTGACAAACCTTCTCAAACTTTCTAGAGTAGTACTCTCCCCAATACGTACATAGTCATCTGTAGTGTCAGCAGCTACACCATAAGCTATCATTCGAAATGCGGCTATGACCTTCTGCAAACAAGATAGTCCTAAGGTTCCAGCTGCATTTCTCTTTTGCACAAAGTAGTCGTCATGCTCCTCAATTGCATTCATTATACGAACAAACACATGACGCCTCATTCGAAATCTATGACACAAGACAAATTAATTAGCCACAACTACAATACATGTACAAAATAAAATTCATACTACGAGGGAAAAATACAAACCTGCGTCTAAAAAGGTTCGGCCCATACGTAGGATTTTTCGAGAAATAGTCCTGAAAAAGTCTGAAGTGCCCGGATTGCCTATCTCGATCCAATACGCGATGACTCTCTATAGAACCTCGGCGATATGGTTGATTGTCAAAGTCCTCTGCAACTATGTGCGCGACAGTAATATCTAAATCATCATCATTGTCCGAGGACTCAAATATTTCATTCCATACACATGTATCATAGAATTCATCTTCAGAATCCATGTCGTTGACACACCTTGAGTTGTACTGAACAAGAACAAAAATCTCTGATCTACCAGACTAATTCAATGTTAGCCAAATAATATGTACAGATGGCAAAACAACCTCCTACCTGGCTGCAATCACATGCTACGAGCAGGTTGCCGTGTGATGCCCTCAAGCCGCATGTGGCCAACAACAACGCTGCCACCAGAAGACTGCCGCGGGCGTGCTGTCCCTTGCCAGGCGATGATCCTTGCCCTGTGGTGTCACCGGCTGGACTTGGCAACGCAGCTGATGTGTGGTGGCTTGAGAAGATGAAGTGGCTTGCAGAGCTCCTTGCGGCGGCTGGCGGCGTATGAACAAGACCAAGTAGCTGCGATCCAGAAAAAAAGGAGATCGGGAGTGGTTGGGTGACGTGGCAGACTTTTGAATATAGTCTTATTTAGAAAACCTGCTGGAGCGTTCTAGTGTTTTATATTAAGATTTATTTTACAAAAGAGCTAAATCTCTAAATTTAGATAGTTAATTTGAAAAGTCTCTTGGAGATGCTCTTAGAACTGTTGCAGCATATACATTGTACTTTCAAGGTACTAGAAAAAAAATTGTTAAAGAAGGGGACACGGACAACCTGTTGTGTGTCAGTGTGTGACAAGTGACAACACACAAAACAGTGTATAGGGTTGCGTGAACGAGCAGCCAGGCTGCCGCTCATTGATCGGGCAGATCTACGGAGCGGCTGTCTTGCCTTCGTGGATCATGCCGTTCTCTGAGCTGTGAAACGGGCAAAAGTGTTAGATATGGAAAATAATAACTTTCGATTTTAAATTTAAAAATAGTTTTAAAAAAGTGTTAAAAAAATCCCCATTTCTCGCGTTGTGCCGTGCTGTACTGTAGCACGCGGGTGTAGACGCCGTCCGCCTAAGGGCGAGTATATTGATGTTGTCTCATAGGCCGTCTCGTATAGTGTCACGTAATTTAAGACGACTTAACAGACAATATATACAATGGTTGATTTTTTAAATTGACTCGTAGTAACTCATGATTTCTTAATTTATGCATAGAATAAAAAATAACTTGTGAGGTGCATGGCAACAACAACTCATACAATAGTGTAATAGTTGTCTCATAGTCCTAAATCTTAACTCATGAGGTGGTTGTTTCGTGAAACAACGACCTTTTTCTCTCTCACATTTCTCTTTTCTCCACATAAGCCAAAATCTTATGTGACATTGCATAAGATAGTGTACGAGACCGTTGATGTATAGCAATATACCTGCCCTAATCCTACGAGTTTTCTTGGAGAGGCACGTTCGGCCAGGGCCGGTACGGCGCGCGATCTGATCCGGCGGTGTTAGAGACCAAATCTAACATTGGTACTATATAAGGAATAAAAAATAAACACAATGCTATATTGAAAAGATTTTATCTTTTAGTGTTAAATAAAGAACCATGTTATCTTTCGATGCTAAATAAGGAATTTTCTCCAGGATTAGAGCATGGGTATCCAAAATTTCAAAAGGTGAGCAATAAAATTGGCAGTATAAAACATAAATAAATAACACAAAATTGGGTACGAACATCACATATTCATTAAATCTATCCGAGCTAAGTTGTGCAATACATACATAGATATACTAAATCATTGTTAGATCCAGGGGATGTAAATCACCATTAATTTTTCATTACCGATCATCATCTCTATTACTTGACCCTCTTGATCTCATACTGAATCTGGCAATATATTAAATGATCAACATCTCAAAGCGGCAACATATGAAATAAATAGAGGATAAATAATCAAAATGATAAGAAAACTTGTAAACTACCGGACAACTTTTCAATCTTTAATGCTTTGAAAATGAGAGATAAGGTACTGCTCATTGACTTGCAAAAAGAATCCCTTTCAATGAATTTGGCCAAAAAATCACTAATAGACGGAGTAACATTTTCTGGCTCGGGTTGCCTCTTTATTGCAGCAGTTCATTCATGAATTTACTCGATTCAGCAGTAGCTCTGCCACTCATGTTCATCTTCATCTTTCAGACTAAAAAAATGTAAAAATCCAGTACACTAGAGTGAATCTGAAGTTGACGGATGTATAAAACCGTTTATAATTGGGCCAGGGAGGTAAAACACACGGTTTCAAAAGTTGAACGATGTATCTTCTTCGGTTTTGGAGTTCAGGGAGGAAAAGTGAACTTTACAAAACGTTGACGAAGGAAAAGTGAACCTTCACAAAAGTTTAGGAGGAAAAGCGATTTTTCATAAAAATTGAGGGAGGTAAAATGCACGTTTTGAGAAAAAAATGGACTTTCCCAGAAAATGAAGGATGAAAATTGGACTTTTTTTTGTTCGTTCAGCGCGTGTGGGCATGCGAAAGGCAGTGCGCGCCGGAGCACGCACCCGCTCGGTCTTTGTCGTGGCCTGGGGCCAATTCGATTTCTGTACAGTTTAGGCCCGTCGTTTGGTTTATGCGATTGCGGTCCGCGAGGTTCGTTATTGGGCCGTAGCGGCGGGCGATCTTTACCTTGCGCCTTCATTCAAGAGTGCGAGATGGAGAAGGCGACCGAGGTGTTGATGAGGGAAGGTTCCAGGAAGAGAAATTGCCCTGATTCTGAGTTAGAATCCCACCAGATCCTAGCACGTGAAGAAAAATCCCAGCAGCTCCTAGCACATGAAGAAAAACCCAAGCAGATCCTAATACAGGAAGAAAGATACCGGCAGATCCTGGCACGTCTAGCTATCGATGATCGTCTAGCTATCGAGGATGGGATTTTGGTTCGTGTGGATGAATCTAATGGGGTACGTCCGGTGGTGAGGACGGACGCGAACCATGCGGAACATAAACAGTCTTTGTGGAAGCCGAGCGTATTGAAGGAGGGGGGGAAGGAGGAGGAGGCGGATGATGGTGATGAGGAGGACAACGACGACCCGGACCTCGAGGCTCTCCGATTTCGCAGAAGATGGGACTTTATAAACTCCCCCGACTACGGATACTTCGATGACACCAGTAAGTTCTCCATTTTATCTGCATCTTTCTATATCCTGATTTTTTATCTGCATCTATCTATATCCTAATTAGGTTGAGTTTTTTTTTTAAATGTAATGAGGTCGACTTTGGTTCGTGATAGGTGTAGTTATTATTCAACAGAAGTACTTATGTCTGATGGGTCTTTGGTTATCAAGAAGATAGGATCAGAGCTAGACCTGTAAACAACAATACTGAAATTTTATCATAATTCGTACCTGCACATGATGAGTATTGATCTTCCTGCTACTATTGCTGCTGTTATTGAACTCGATATGAAACTAATCGAAATATCATACTACCTTCAGCTCTTATCCCCCCTATGCGCTATACTGATGAGCCTCCACTTGGAAGAATCTACCCCGGCCATACTCTACAGATCTTTTCAGCCATGATTGCAGGAATAGGAGGTGGCTTCCACTGGCCTCTCTGTGTGTTTGGTCTGGTTGCCATACGTGACAAAGTTGATTATAATCGCAATATTATCTTCCAGCGCTCAAGGTCTGAGTGCCAAACCCTCACTAAGGAGGTTTGTAGTAACTCTTTTCATTCATTATTTTTGTTTGTTTGGTGCAAAGCTGCACTTCTGCCTAATGCATCGTTTACCAACTTCCAGCAACAGCTTGCACATGTATATCAATATTTCATTACCTGGAAACAATGCAATTAGTTAATTACTATGGCATTTAACCTGTAGTCCCTCAGGGTTAACAAATTTAATTTCGTCGATGAAGCTTATAGATGAGAGCCTGTTACATATGCTAGGTTTTGTTGAGTGTCACACTCACATGTTAGGCTCAACTAAATACTGATTCAACACATCGACTGAAGTTTTTACTCTATATTGGTGCAAGGAGCAGATGGTGGGTTATGGCATCCCGAGTGAAGACTAGGTGGGAACCTGACTAACTGTGTCCTAGGATACTCAAGGCCTGAAAGCCCTTTAGGCCTTCTCTAGGGGTGGTCTAGTGGTGGATTTGGTGCCTGGTAAAAAGGCACCAAAGAGGACGGGCCCTTTGGGCTTGGTTTTGGCTCTCCATGAGGGGGACAAATATCTCCTTTTCTCTCTCCTGATGAATGTTTGTTTAATTCTATATTTCTTTTCCACTCTCCTGTCCTCTCCTTTCACTTTATATTTCACTATAGCTGTACACGGATGTTTGTTTGATTCGTATACATCGAATCCCATTTTTGGTTCGATTCCTGTCTTAAGGCAAGATTCAATTCTGCTCCAGTGGTGTGGCATCATCGATTCTTGGGCTGACACCTCATAGCAGGAATTGATTTCCGTCCACCACTGGAGAAGATCTTACATGATCCCACTAACACATGCGCTGAGTCCATTTTGTCCTTGTCTCTTTTATGAAACTACTGTCATATTCTTTGTATTCTTGTTAGTGTTTTAGTATTTTCTTCCTTCTCTTGGCCTGACCATTTCAGCCTTTGTTTGTAATATGGCTTTCTCAGAATTCTACATAAAAACTCGGCTTGTGGGGTTTAGACAGCCCCGCCCCCGGGCATTTTGCTAACAAGAAGTCCTTCTCACGCAGGTTGAGAAAACCCCCGAACCCCTGCCCCACCTATGCTTTGGTGTGGGACAGACGAGGGGATTTTTGTAACCCTGTCCTGAAATTCGCATATGGGTTATATTATAATTGTTTGCGCAGAACAAATATCCTGCTACTAGAGCCATCTAACCAATTCAGCTAGAACACATATGAGTCATATTACGATTGTTTGCGCAGAACAAATAGCATATCATTTTTGTCATTGGTGGCATTTTTATCTTACATTTTATAGTATACGCCCTATGCCATTTACTTGAGTGCTGAATATTTCTTTTCTTTTCTTCCACTTAAGTTCATACCCTCTGCCATTTACTTGTGTGCTGAATATTTCTTTTCTTCCGCTTAAGTTCATATTTTTATTTAATTGTTGCATGCAGGATCCATATTTAGTACTCACAGGTCCTGCCCGTGCTGTTGTGTTTTCGGGTCCTGTAACCATCGAGGTTTACCTGAAAGTGAAGGGCCATACTGAACTCGAGGATAAAACTTTATGCTGTCTTGCTGAGGAAATGCGAGAGTCAGATTTGCCTTATTCATACATGTTCCATCAAACTTACAGTAGCAAGTTTAGCACAATGGAGTTGACACTTGGGCATATTACTTCCTCTGTCGAGGCCACAATATCTGTTCGAGTTATCAGTGGTTCATGGCCACATGATTTTCATGGTGAGTTTGCTGCCCGTTTGGTTAGAACTGGTGATATTTTTCATGGTTGTAAGCATGAAGGTCCTGTTATTGGAGGTAGGACCCGTAGTACCAGTGTTGATCACAAGAAAATCACCCTGGTTAGTTTTGGAGATGAGAAAGTGCCTGTGATTGGTGATGGTGTGATTGAGCTTTCTCGTAGTGTTGTTTCTGCTAAAAGTGACAGCAACCTGGAAGTTTCTGTTAGGGCATGGCAAGATGGTAACAATGTTGTGCAAGCTTTGGCGGAATTTGCTGCCAAGGAAGCAGGTAGAAGCTCTTGTCCGCTTGACATTGGATCCTGTAAAATGGTTGTTAGTGTGGCCTGGTCACTCATTTCAACTGAGCCGGAACCTCGTTGAGAATTTAAGCCTCAGCATTTAATAATGTGAAATGGTCGTTGAAGAAGTTTCAGAATGGTTTGGAGTATTGGGACAGCGTAAAGTGGTATTTATGTAAGGTAGGTGTTTGCGTTGAAGTGGTATTTATGTACTTTATAAGTTGTTGGGTCTTAAGTGTTGTACTTCATACTCAAATAAGAGATGATGTTGGGATCTTGTGTTTCTGTTTGAACCGCATTTTTCTTGTCTATGATATGATCCCTTATCTGTATGTCAGTACGTGTCTTTCTGCAAACATAATACAAACACTGGTTCATAATACGCCCACCATATTAAAATTTAAACTCTACAATCTTTGACCAATAATTTGACAATTTTTTACTATTATAATTAGATATACTGTTCAATAATTGAGGGTGTGTTTGGTTCCTGGCCACTCTGTCATGCCACAAGCGTTCCACAGTTGTGGGTGCAAAAAATCAATTCATGCCACAGCTAGTTGTGGTGGCAAAAAACTACTCATGCCAGCTAGTGTGGCTGCCTAACTCAAAGCGTGGCAGGCTCAGGTGGCAAACCAAGCTGCCCAATAATAATAGTGTAATCGTAGCAATTATAATATAAAATAATTACTTCCTCCATTCTAAATTATAAGACTTTCAAGAATTTTAAAGAGTTAAAGCATCTCAAGTTTGGCCAATAATTATAAAGAAAATTATAAAGATTTATAACATCAAATAGGTATACTATGAAAATATAATTGATAAAGAATCTAATGATACTTAGTTGACATTATAAATATTATTATAATGTTATAAAAATTTGGTCAAATTTATTATATTTTGACTCTCCAAATTTTTTGGGATCTTATAATTTATTATATTGTTATAAAAAATTAGTCAAATTTATTATACTTTGACTCTCCAAGATTTTTAGGATCTTATAATTTGGGAGGGAGCGTATCTTTAAAGTGTAATATAGGAGTCCCAGTCACACCAAGCTACGTCTTATAAATTGGACCCAGAGGAGAGGAAGTAATGGAGTACATCTCTGTACATTTTATTTTGAGTAACAATTGTTATAAGACAACGAAAGGAGATACTAAAAGAAATGGTAACGTTTGTTCCGTGTCAAATGTCAAATAGTAAATAGTAAATATTTTGCAAGTACAAATTGTAACACATTATTGTTTGAAGAAATAATAGTTTGGGTCTTGGTCGAGGAGCAGGGCTGCCACTAATTGTAGTGTTACAAAACGTTAATTGGTTTTGCTTCTCAATTACCAGTAGAAACCTAAAGTGCATGTATGATCCGTGTTGTTACAATTGTAAATTTATTTAATGATACAATATAATGTTAACATAAAACTAAATAAATTAACAAGACAAATTGTTTGCCAACTATTCTAAACCCAATATAAATTGACAACCGTTGTGACAAAATTACATAACTTGCATGTTTTTTGCAAAAAAAATAAAATTGAAATCACATATAAATAGGCAACCGTTCTGACAAAATTATATTTTTTGGAAAAAGTATTTCAGTGCACCTTATTACAGTTGTCTAATAAAATGGTAATGTGCTATCACTGTTTCCTAACACATGTTTGAACGAGAAATTTGCAGTAATTTTGGGTTCGTGCCTGTGCTTTGGTACGGAAGAAAAAAATTATGATCACCATAAACGTAGCAACTAAAACACATGTATTAATATCACCCAATAGAAGTGATATGATCTGCAAGCTCACCCACACTAAGTTGTATAATAATTGAAGTGATTAAATAATAAAATATGAATGTCTCCAAGATATGATTCAAGTTGATAACAAATAAATTGAATAGTTCAAGCAAACCGTTACTAGTTGTCCAAAGATCTACCAACTCTATTTTATACCATAGCCTGTGATGGGGCTAAGAGAAGGAGGGAGGGCAGAACAACTATGTATGACAGGTGACACAACGGTTGAAGAAAAAAATTAAAGATTACCCAACACCCTTATAACTTGAGTACATAAAAACAAAACAATTGCCTTGTACGAAACCCTAAGGTGAATGCATAGTCGACTAGCAACCTCTCATTAAGTCCTAATCCTATTAGTCCTAATAAGGCCATTGCAAAGATCTTCCGGGCAAAGGCTGAGTGCTTTTTACGACACAACACCCCCTAGGTCAAGCCCCGTCAAGCCTCGTGCGATGTATAGTCAAACCCTCTCAAGAAACTTTATAATGCGATTCTGAGTTTGTCAAGACAAAGTAAAAGTGTTTTTTTTTTTACAACAGAACATATCCTACCTGGTCACCTTCGAAGCCCCAAGCGATGGATAGCCAAACGACAAATTCCCGTGAAGCCCTAAGGTGATTGCCACATGCTTTTGGACAGTCGGAGTGCTTTTAACAAGAACATCCTACGTGTTGTGTTGTAGGAATTGCCGTCTAATCTCTCAAATTAAAAAACCATAATGTATGACTACACAACCAAACCCAGAGCTAGGACCTTATAAACATTACTCTCTCTGTTCATAAATAATAATTATATTAGACTAGAGAAAAAGTCAAACTTTAAAAAAATTGATCAATAAGTAATTAATTATATGTATATTTAGAGCATAAAACTTACAATAATAGCTTTGTGTTAAAAATGCCTCTAACACGATAATGATATTTTAGTCACTGACAGTTGGGGTGTCATTCCTTGGTTTCTTTAGGCTTGGTTGAATTTCCAGAGCCAGGCCAAGCGGAGCCAGGCCTAGTGCATACACACGCTCGTGTTTGGTTTGCTGAACGCATCGAGCCAGGTGGTGTTTGATTTGTATTGAGGTTCTGTTTAGTTCTCCATGTAATCCAATTTGTTTTGGGTTTTGCCTCTTTATTTTATAAAATAGAACTAAATATCACACTAAAATTTTTGGCAAAAAGTGATTGATTCTCTATTTTTCGAACTCAAGAGGTCAAAATAAGCCAAACTTTACATTGGTTTATGGGTCATCCTCACAATCCCGACCATTGAAATCCAAAATAAGCTAAATTTTGGTTGGAACTAAACAGACTACTGAAATATTTTGCATTCTAGATTTTAGAATCCAAAATAGTTGGGATTTTGGATTTTGGTTGGAGCTAAACAGGGCCTGAATGCGGTTGCTTCTAGTCACAAATGAGTGCTCGCCCTCGCATCAAGCCAGTTTCATTTCTACACATTGAGGATCTGAGGGGCCTTTTGCATCGTTTTTATTTTGACAGAATACCACTTTCATTATCAACAAGTACTCCCTCCATCCCAAATTATAATAAAACATTATAAGAATCTTAAAAAGTCAAAGCATCTCAAATTTGACAATAATTATAGAAAAATTATAAAGATTTATGACATCAAATAGTGACACTATGAAAATATAATTGATAATTCTAATGATTCTTAGTTGGTACTATAAATATTATTAT